>NTHP01000032.1:1756501-1806113 GCA_003416845.1 Oplegnathus fasciatus
TGTGTGTGTGTGTGTATGTGAGGGGGAGATTGAAAGTTATAGAAAGAATGAGACTCAACACACCAGGGAATGAACGCACAGATAGCAGGAAGTGCAGGCATACAAGCAGCTCGTTCAAGCAGAAAGGGAGAACACTCAAGCTCAAATTCAAAGACAAGTACAGAGACACAAATTCACACAGAGAAAAGAGGATCTTCTGTTATTTTATTTCACTTGCACATTGTATCATACACATGTACCGCCCTTGACCTCGCTCTTTTTTCTCTAATGGGGCATGCTTGGCTTCTCCATGCCAGAGATGATTCAGAGCCTCACCTCCCACTCTCAGCATCTTTATTTAGTAGGATTCATCTCCCAAGGCAGGCATGAATTGCCCTTGTTAAAGACTACCTCCGTGTGTGGGGGTTAATGTCATTAAATAGCTCTGTCCATTCAGTATATAGACATACCCTGGATTTGCCTGATAGATGATCGCGTGAACTACAGTTCATGCTGTGATTACATACAGTACATTGCATGTTTTTGATTCACTGACTCAGAGACAGCAATGCTGACATGTCAGACTGTGTCTCTGTTTGTGTATGCTTGTGTACATGTGTGTGCATAGATATCTGTATGTGTTGTGCATGCAACTGCGTGATGCATGCTTGCATATGTGAATATGTACCTTTTGTGTTCATGTGTAAAAGACAATTATAGTGAGGGTTTATCATGTTCTGTTCTCTCATGCTTCATGCATGCATACTTCATAGATGGAGACACTTACTTAGAATTCTGTTTACCACAATTGGACAAAGTCTGGGTGAATTTAAAAAAAGGGTAAGCATCTATTTTAATCTGTGTCATCATTTCTTGTGATGTTTTGGGAGAGCATCTAGGCAGAATCTGGCTTGAAAGTTAATTATGGATGTTACATTGAATTTGAGCATCAAATTCAAAAGGTGCCACAGTAAGTATTGGTGTAAAGGACCAAACAACCTTCTCATCTGTTGTCAACACACAGTTACAGCTCCAACAGCAGAAGGGTTTTAAAATTCATCAGTGATGCAGCCTGTGAGAGGACAGAAAACTCTGCTTCCTTTATATGAATGCTATTCTTCAGCACTGACATCGCTCCCTCTCGTGCCCCAGATATTGCTCCATCATTGTGGCCTTTTCTAGATAATTCCTGTCATGTCTGATTAAAGCTGTAAGGGACATTTAAATATAGTGAAAGTCTGAATGACAAAAAGATTTACTTTAACAGATAGATAAGGCCATCAATTTTACATATTCCATGTCAACTTCTAAAAAGGTTGCTCTCCACGCAGTCAGCTGATGGGTTAGAAGTAACAGCCCAAGTGCTCAACTTCAAAATCCAGATTAACTCATGTTTGACTGTACTTTTAATTTATGCTTTAGAACACCATGCAGATTTTTCTTTGTCCCACAAAAGCAGGATTTAATTTTATTCCTTTCATGGATTTACCCCCATTTGTTTTCTTTTCTCTCCCTCCCTCACTCCCTTGTTCACCAAAGCTCTCCCCAGACAAAGGATCCAGCTTGCTTTTGATAAGAATTACTACATCGAGCCATCATTCGAGTGCCGCTTCGATCACATCGAAATCCGTGATGGGCCATTTGGCTTCTCGCCACTCATTGATCGCTTCTGTGGGGGAAAGAACCCGGGCCTGGTTACATCAACGGGACGTTTCATGTGGATCAAGTTCACCAGCGATGAGGAGCTAGAGGGCCTTGGCTTCCGCATCAAATACACCTTCATTGCAGGTAGGGCCACCCAAATTATATATTTGCAGCGAATGTAACTCCACAATACGCCCTCAGACTCTTTAAGCTAATTTGAATACACATCAAAGGTTTTGGACAAGATATGTGGAGAACTGGATCCGGTTAGTTTGCTTTCACAAAGTCCCCCAAAATATAGAGGATAATCTGATCTCAGTGTGAAAGAAGAGATACCATTCTTCCCTAATTCATAATTTGTCTGCATTCCCCATCTTGTTTATGTTAATTACCAGTAAAGGATGACTGAACATGGGCTGGCTGGACATCCAATTTTAGCCTTCTTTCCTTAACTTTTCTTGCTCTTCAGCAGACGCACGTTCAACATCAGAGCCTCCTGAATCTAAACCCAATTTGCGTAGAAATCAGTGTCTCCCATCAGGCGACAGATATTAGCTTCAAACAGACCCCTCTCTGCTTTATCTGGCCTGCCTTAATGGGATCTTATCTTGTGTTCTCTGCTTACCTATTTCTGCTGTGTGGATTGAGCGTAATGTGCCTCCCAAATCTTATCGTTTCAGACCCTGATTTCCATCTGCACGTGGGCGGACTGCTAAACCCCATCCCAGGTAAGCTCTTCAGTATTTCGCGTTTTCTGTTCCCTTTTGAAGAGCTCCTCTGTGCTCAGAAGCTTACCGGAGGCTATCTCTGCCTCTGACGTGAATGCTGAACGCACAAATGCACCTTGACAAGCACACAATTGTACATAAAGTGAAAGGATGTACATACACAAACATGCACACATTTAAAGACATGAAGGAACACACACCTTTTTCCTTCCTGTCGTCCTGCCTTTGTTCCTCTGTCTTCTTATTGTCCTTTGTCCTAATCCGCTGTGCTCACTTCAATTCCACCTTAAATCCTTTACTTCTTTAAATAAAATCCTTCATCTGTCTCTCTGTCTGTCATGCTCCTCTTCTCATCTTACCCTTGTTCCTCTTCATCGTCTGCTCTTTCTTCTCCCTCCCTCTCTGTTTCTCCACTCTTGTTATTTTTCTTGCTTCTCTCATGTACCTCCGTGTGACCCCTTTGTCACCTTACCTGTCTTTTACCCTTCTCTTTCTTCCTTTCTTTTTCTTCTAACCTCTCTTCCACATTTCCTCTGTCTCCCTACAGACTGTCAGTTTGAAATCGGCGGATGGGATGGGATTATTCGCTCCAGTCAGGTGGAGGAGGAAGAGAGAGTGAAGCCTGGTGATGCTCTGGATTGTATCTGGACCATCAGGGCTCCTCCTCAGTCCAAGGTCAGTACAAGGGACCATATTAGTCATCAGAAATGATGTCATGCATTGCTTCTATCCTATCTTTTAACCCATGTTTGGTACTTTCAGAATTCTGCGTTTTAAAATAGCTAAGATAGGGTCTGGTCTATGCTTCTGTTTTGATGACTCATATTCAAAGCCATTTTAAAATATCTGACAAATACACGCCTTAGCTCACTTAAAGTAGTTATGACATAACTATGAGATCTCACGACATATCAAAGCATTCAAGGACTTTTATTCATGTCTCTCAGGCATATTTGTTTAAGACACTGACACCAGCTCCCCTGAAAGACCTGACATCTGAATCATCCACTTGCTCTCAGTTATGTTCCACCGTTTCACTACCCTTGAAGTCACCAAAATATTTTGTTGCACATCCCTCAGAGGGCATTGAAAAGGCTCTGTGGCTCTGTTCACACTCCAGCTCAGAGTGTTTATTTTGGTCAAGGCACTAATGTTTTCTAATTATTGTAATCAGTGTAAATGGCAAAAAAACTACATGGAGTTGGGTTTTTTTCTCAACATGACAAGTGATACAAAATCTCATCTCGCTGGTGACGAATGCAGTCTGTCCCAGAATAGATATGAAGTCATCCAAAAAAAGTAATCTGAGGAGAAATAATGTTGCTCTGAATATAAACAAGAGCTCAGAATTTCTAAATACTTGTGGAGTCAACTCTAAAATCACCCTGTGTACTTTCATCATGTTCAGTCTGTTCCCCCTCTCTGTCAGTAGAGTTGCTCTGGCACTTCACATTGACAGTGTTCTCTATCTTAACATCAGATTTAGTTTGACATTTTTCTGTTTTGTACTGTAATAGCAAATGTGATATCAGTGCACAAATGCCAGTATCAACATAACGTAAAGGATTTGTTCCACAGTCAGAATGAAATTGCCTTGGATTCATGGATCCTTCGGGTCGAAGCATCTCCTTCTGTTGTCTGCTTTTGTGTCAGAAGAATAAATTCTGACCCTACCATCTGAATGTCGGGGCAGAAATTGAGACTCATCAGACCAGGCAATGTTTTTCCAAACATGTATTGTCCAATTTTGGTGAGCCCCTGCCCACTGTAGCCTCAGTTTCCTGTTCTTAGCTGACAGGAGTGGCACCCGGTGTGGTCTTCTGCTGCTGTAGCCCACCTGCTTCAAGGTGCGACGTGTTGTGTTGTGCGTTCAGAGATGCTCTTCTGCATACCTCAGTTGTAACGAGTGGTTATTTGAGTTACTGTCGCCTTTCTATCAGCTTGAACCAGTCTGGCCACTCTCCTCTGACCTCTGCCATCAACATGTCATTTTCGCCCAGAGAACTGCCGCTCACTGGATGTTTTCTCTTTTTTGGACCGTACTCTGTAAACTCTACAGATGGTTGTGTGTGAAAATCCCAGTAGATCAGCAGTTTCTGAAATACTCAAACCAGTCCGTCTGGCACCAACAACCATGCCACGTTCAAAGTCACTTAAATCAACTTTCTTCCCCATCCTGATGCTCGGTTTGAACTTCAGTGGATGACCATGTATACATGCCTAAATGCATTGATTTGCTGCCTCGTGATTGGCTGATTAGATATTTGCATTTACAAGGAGTTGAACAGGTGTACTTAATAAAGTGGCCAGTGAGTGTAAATGTGACAGTGGTTTTCCTGATTAAATATTTTGTATGAATGCATATAATAGCATTGTGTGCTCCAGTCATTGAAAACAAATCCTCCTGTGATCATGACAGTATTGTCATTGTAATTTAATACATAATGGGTGTGAGCAGTGCAAATAGGCAAAGAGGCAGCATGGGAAAAAGCAACACAGACCAATTTTATTTAAAATACAGCCACAGAGATTTATTCAAGTACATTTTCAAGCCCAGAGTGAAAGCACAGTGATAAGTTCTGATCTTTATGAGTGGATATCCAAAATCCCATTGAAATTACAACCATAGCCTGGCTAGCCTTGATTCATTGCTGCTCTGCTTCTCCTTCATGACTAAATGAGTCATCAGCGCGGTCCTATGCTACTCACTGGCCACAATATACTGACACACACACCCATGCACACACAAATTCATGCACATCTAATTAAGTATAAAATAGCAGCTGCACACATGTAGTCACAAATTACATAATATACTGTCACATAGAGTAGTGTAAGCAATTACCCACACACATTATGCACCCATTTGTATTTGTAAGTAATACTTTATGCATACAAGTATAAACATTCATGCATGACTCACACATCCACTGCGTAACTGCTCTCTCACACACACACACAGATTAGTCCCTACAGTCATTTCACTGGTCCTACATGTGCACTGTGAGGCAGCAGTGAAGAGGATCTGAATTTAGCAGCAGCACTGAGTTGCCCAGCCAGATATTAGCTCAACGAAGCAGAAGGAACAGAGCAGCACACTCAGCAGCAGTATAAGAGCTGATATTTAACTGCTGCATGGTTACAGGTGCCTGTGTTGTTGTAGTCCCCCCAAGATCTTATCATGTCATTACTGCTGATTTGACTTATTCACACAATTTAAAGACGTTCATGTGATTTACAGAAGCAAAAGTCTCACTGAGGACCTCTAGTGGACAGATGCAAACCACGGGCTCTGTAATAAACCTTTTTCACAGAAGACATTTTGACATGTCACAGTCGGAAAAGCACAGGTGTGAATAATAAAATGAATGATGATCAGCCTGTGTCAGTTTCAGGGTCCTGGTATTGTACACTCTGACTCACTGTCACACTGTCGTGACTTGCTGGGACGCTTGAATAGAACAGAGCCAGCGTTAATGTTATTAGTTACACCTGTGCTTTTCTTACTACGACAAGTCAAAATGTCTGCTGTAAAAAGGCCTGTGTAAACACAGGGAACAGGCACAAACACAAGTTGTATCTCAATACACCTTATTCACAACAGAAATTTTGACCTACTGGAATGGCTTATTGTTAATGTTATTAGTTACACCTGTGCTTTGTCCTGCTATAGCAAGTTGAGATGTTCGCTGTGAAATGGAATTTTCAGAGGAAAATTAGGCCTTTTTTTGTCTGAATTTCATGACACACATAGTGTATTTCAGTCAATTGTTTAATAGTCCCGTCAAGTGATCCTCATCAAATCATACGGTAGTCAAAGGTAGTAAGAAAGTTGTATCTACCAGGCGGTTGTGTTTAGATCATCATCACAGGTAAGAAGTAAGTTTGCTATTTGTTAACCATGTTACAGTATCATGAAACTTTGACATTTCCAACTGGTGTTTACTGCTTTGTTAGCTGTTTGAACACAGCTTCTTGGTGGAAAACTTTCCAACTTTATGAGTTGACAAGGACCACCCAAGCACACCAGTAGCACATCTACTCTAATCTTGTCTATTCTCTTCATTATGTGTCTGTGTCTGAATGCTTCTCAGATATATTTGCTTTACTGATTTAATTCATATTTTTCATGCGTTTGCTTTCATAAAGAGTGCAGTTGCTGATTATGGTTAGACAGCTGTGAGCTGTGAAACTAAGGATTGCTGTAGAGTTCTGGTGTTCATTTGCCTCCACATTGATTTGCATCTCCTTTCTATCTGCAGATCTACCTGCGCTTCATGGAGTACCAGATGGAACACTCTAATGAGTGCAAGAAGAACTTTGTGGCCGTGTACGATGGCAGCAGCGCCATTGAGAATCTCAAGGCCAAGTTCTGTAGCACTGTAGCCAATGACGTGATGCTGGATAACGGTGTGGGAGTCGTGCGAATGTGGGCTGATGAGAAGAGCCGACTCAGCCGGTTCCGCATGCTTTTCACCTCATTTGTTGACCGTGAGTGCCAGTCTTCTTGACAACATAACTCAGTCTGGACCCCGTTTTTTTCCATCTTTTCTATCATTTCTGTCAAATTGTGTCATACTGACGTTTTGCCATGGTGATATTCATTCCATTCAAGCCATTCTTTCACAGATTTGATGCTTAGCACTTAATTGTTCCCTCTTTGTGGCTCTCTGTTGCTCTGTCTTCACTTACTTCACTACAGTAACAAGAAGAGCCAAATGTCTTGGGCACCTCTTTGGTGTCAAACTGACCTGTTTGGCCTGTATTACATTCAAAACTGATCATTATGAAGAGGCAAGAAGGAAAAATCGGGCCCAGGTCAAAAGTATAACAGTTCTGCTTTAGTTTTTTATCCAAATACATCCAGTGACAGAGGTAGATCTGATTTCACGTCCTTGTTGTAGTTTGGTCTGAATGTGTTTGGAAGTATGGAGATTATGACTGTGTAACTCTCTGTTATGGACTAGGATGAAAGGGACCATATGTCATTACTGTACTGTAACAGCCACGACATTATCCACCCACACGCAGAAACAGATACAAAAACAGTTGATTTATGAAGCCCTGCATTCAGGCTGCATCAGTAGTCACTAACAGACACTGAAGTGTCATTTCAGCGAGGAAAGCTAATTACACTCCGCCATGTTTGGAGCACAGATATGAGAAAACTAATTATTTACTCCAGCATTTGTAAATAACTGAAAGCATCAAACAATTTCTTGATATGCATGTCACAGCATGATACTGGGCTTATTATAGGTCACTTACTACAGAAAAATAGGAATTTATCTATTTTGGTGAAAAGAAAAGTTGAGTAGGGTTAATGGATCTACTGGAAGTAATTATACATTAAGCTTCATCATTTTTGAAGGACAAAGTAGAAGGAATTGCCATGCAGGAAACTGTTTTTCTGTTAGCACACCGTAATATTTTCATTAAATGCCTGAATAGACTGAGATATTAATTGCCACATTCTCCTGCACACTTCCCAAACCCTGGGTGAATGCTAATGTTGTTTTCATCAGCAAACCCATAACCATCGCAGTCAGAACTTAATGGCCTTTTAAATTCAGCAAGGGTGTTTTTTGTTTTTTTTACTCCACGAGCCCTTAAGACCATTTGGATCCTCATTAATTCTGATCACACAGTTCATCTCGGAGAAGTCTGAAGTCTCTTGAATAACTCCCAAACTTTATTTGGTCAGAGTCAGCGACTGAAGTTTACTTGGAGGTCAGAGGGAACCATTAATCTTTGTCACTCAGAGAACAAGATGAGTTTTGCCTTTCGCACTTCATCATCCGTAATGTGCTCTAATCTTCTGTCAGAACCCCCTCCAACATGTAAACCAGACATATTAAGACTTTACTGAATACGCACATACACTCACACCCATGCACACACAGTGCATACATTTAGACATGAGTTGTGTGTGCGTGTGTGTGTGTGTGTGCGTGCGTGCGTGCGTGTATGGAGTGAGGGTGGGGGTAAAAGGGTGAGGCATTGTTGACGCCCTGTGAGAGGCTACATTTTGAAGACGGGAGACACATAATCGGTTTGGAAGTGATCACAGTGTCAGGGGAGCGACCCCGTCTACAGGCTCACCGGGAGATAGATGGGGTGGACACTCCATCACACATACACACTATTTCATACACACACATGTCCCTTTGTCAAAATTATTTAACCCTCAGGCAGAGGAGGTATGCAGGGGAAAAGCTCAGAGCCCTCATCACAGTGGACCTCGAGGAGGGGTGAAGCTGGTAGAGTGGACCACAGTCTGTTTCAGCTGTGATAAAGACTCAGAGAGTGTGTCTGCGGCTGCTAGAGCCTGTGCATATAAAAAAACGAGAGGAGGAAAAGGACAGTTTGGAGGAGCGAACAAGCCATAAGAGACAGGTTGAATATTATACTGTACTGTACGCATAAAGACTTGAGGGGATCACGATTTGCCTGTGTGAGTGCCATTAGGAAGCAACCATGAGGTTGTTGTGCTGTACAGGCGTTCTCTGGCCATGATGCTCTGATAAAGGAAAAAAGGACAGAGGACAGAGCGTGGTGGTTTTTAATCAGTTTTCATGGTAGAGAGGTCATGTGGCTCAGTTCCTACCTATTTTGGC
Organism: Oplegnathus fasciatus; assembly: GCA_003416845.1. Taxonomy (NCBI): domain Eukaryota; kingdom Metazoa; phylum Chordata; class Actinopteri; order Centrarchiformes; family Oplegnathidae; genus Oplegnathus; species Oplegnathus fasciatus. The sequence continues at coordinate 1,765,470 of NTHP01000032.1, forward strand.
ATCACCTTCAAGTTGCTTGACGTCCTCCTGGATTCATGTTCTTCATGTATTTTTGCAAACTATCTACCTTATATTGTCATTCTGATTTTTCCTTTTATAATTTAACTGTTGTTATCTTGGTCTACTCTGTACCCACGACATCTGTTGCCTGTCTGGGGATTCCTCTTCTGTTGCTCTCCCTGAGATTTCTTCCATTGTTCCCTATACATTTTTTTTTTTGGGGGGGGGGTGTCATATGCTGTACATATTATAAATCCCTTTGAGGCGAATTTGTGATTTATGATTTTGAGCTATATAAATGAAATATTCTTGACTTGACGTACCTCAATGGAAGAGAGGTAACAAAAGGAAACACAAACTATTTTTTAATCTTAAATCTCAAATTAGTACATCTTTGGAAAAAAAAATTGTGTGTTATGCAAACTTTAGATCAGACATCAGTCTGGGTCTTGAATATCATCTTCAGGACTAATTTGCTTTGTATGTGGGGTAAATTAAGATTTTTTTCAAGCATGGTCAACGGCTCAGTTGATAGTTCAGATACATTGTCACCTGCTATATGCAAGGTCTGTGTTTGATTCTTGTTTATCCTCCAATATATATCAAAGCAGAAAACTGTCAACCACAACACAGCGTTAATGATCAATGGTAAATTGTTTGCCTGCCTGCCACACAATTCCTCAGGCCTGACGAAAAAAAAATCACAAAATAGGACACATAAGAAATATTATGCCACTGCTGTTCAACCAACCAACTTCCAGGTTCCGTCTGTATATCAAAACCCAGGCATCTGCGTCTTGCCTCAGCCTTGCAGCTTTTCCTTCTGACTGGCAGTGCATCGATCTCCTGAGCCCAGCAGCCAGCATCAATTACTAGTCATCTCTGTCTCTGCCATCGCAGCCTTGATACGCTAACAGTCACTTTAATGCAGTGTCTCACGACACCTGCCTGACCATCTGCACCCCATGATGTCCCGAAGCCATTTCTACTACCACCACCTACCCCCTGCCTTTCTTTTCATCTTTTCCATATTCCTTTACCTCTCCTTTTTCCAACTATCCGTCCTTCCAAATCCCCCTTCACCACTCTTCCTACTCCCCCTCCCTGTCTCCTGCTTCTCAAACTCCCCTGACATGAAGGCTGCAGCTCAGTGAAGCTGCCATCTCCTCCCCTCATCACCCTCTGATGTTGTGTCTGCAGGAAATGATGATGTATGGCCTTGTGTGGACTGTCTCCATTAGACCTCGAGTGTCTCAAGAAATGATAGCACATTATATCTTTTATTACATGCCTCCACAGATTTCTACAGCCAAATTATTGATCTTTTATTGTTATTATTGTTTTATTGTTATTATCATCAAAATAGCTTCCAGTCCTTTTCACAGTGTAGTCATCTTTTACTCAGCACTATTAGACAGCTGTTTTCCTGTTGTTTTTTCTAAATTCCATTATCTCTGTGTATGGTCTTCTGCCTGCAGCCCCCTGTTCAGCCAACACATTCTTCTGCCACAGCAACATGTGTATTAACAACTCCCTGGTGTGCAATGGGGTTCAGAACTGTGTCTACCCATGGGATGAAAACCACTGCAAAGGTGATCATCTTCTTTCTGCCAACTATTCCCAATTGAGGTTATGGTTAATTAGGATTTATTTTTGCAGGTGTTCAGGGTTGGTTTTCTGTTTTCCTTTTTGTGCATCATATTTTCATTTTCTTATTCTTTCCTTTCTTCTCCTCTCCTCTCCTCCCCTCCCCTCCCCCCTCCCCCCTCCAGAGAAGCGATCTAAGGGACTTTTTCATCAGATCACCAAGACCCATGGCACTGTCATTGGTGTCTCATCAGGCATAGTTCTGGTTCTTCTTATCATCTCCATCCTGGTCCAGATGAAGCAGCCAAGGAAAAAGGTAACTCATCCTTTGTGGTTGACCTTTTGTTCAGCAGGAAAGCAGACCGAGCCAGAGAAGAAAAGACATAATTGAAAGCGACTGTGGGATTCCAGATCAGAAGGGGGCACACATAACTCTGGAGACAAGGAAGAAAGACCACCATTACACACCATATCAAAAATAATGCAGTATATCATACGAAATATATATAATAGTTTCAAGGTGATTTTGTTTTAACCACTTTCTATAAACCTGCCTCACCTATTTTTACTTCAGTTTGTGATTTCCCACAATGCCCAGAGGGCACTCCTTAGTCAAAAAGCATTTCTTTATGGCTGGTATATTGAGGCTACTGTAGGTAAAGAAATTGGTGTCTATGACTCCACTGTAATGGATTTCTCCCAGTATGAGTGCTGACCATTGTGCAAAATGGTGGCTCTACTGTTTAAGATAGTTGTCAAAAAATACACTTGCAAACTTGTATTGTGTATTTTGTTGATTATCCATTAATATTAATAGATTAATAGAAAGAAAGAAAAAATAAATATAGCACCAAAACTGTTTTAGGATGGAAATTACCTTTTTAAACTTTAAATCTTAAAGGACCAGTGTGTAGGATTTAGGGGGATCTATTGGCAGAAATGGAATATAATATTCATAACTATGTTTTCATTAAAGCTTGGGTAGGTAATGTCTTTTAGAAGCATTTTTTGTTATATTCGTTGAAATTCTCTTTACATCCAGACAGCAATCAATAAATCAAATGCTCTGACAAATAAAAGAAAAGAATCAGGTGTCTGTGGCTGCCACAGGACTGTAATAAGCCCATCCAGTCATTTCATTTGGACCACAACGACAACGATGCGCTGCGCTCCCCAACGCTCTCTCGTGGACTCATCCTCCAGCTGTAGTCAGGCAGTGTGCGCTCATGTGTTTTGAGGGGATTGGCTTTTGGGGACACCTGAAAACCAGTTCTCCAACACTGCCTACCCTAGCTTTAATGTATAATCACCTGAAACTGAGAATCGTTGTTTTCATTAGCTTAGAATGAACCCTTCATATCTACATAGGGAGCGGGTCCTCTTCCACAGAGCCCACCATGTTGCACCACCATGTTTCTACAGTCGTCCAGAACAAACAAACCAAACACTGACTCTAGAGAGGGCCTTTGGCTTTTTTTACGTTGAAGTGGCAGCCACCGTAGGCACCACTAGGTGCCACTAAATCCTACACACTGGTCCTTTAAAGGCCCTGAAAACTTGATTTCAAATCTAAAGTATTATAAGTATATATGTTGATCAGATTTGATTGGCAGTGGTCTGGCAACATAAGCAGTAACCTACCAAATGTTGCTCAATTGTGATTGGTGCACAGAAGTAGGTGACACCCCTTTTTCCAGCTGAGCCCCACCCTCTTAAAAACCAGTAAGAAAAGTACCTTAAAGTAGCACATTTATTGTGTTTTCTGACAGTTGTAAGTCAGATTAAGAGTGTTATTCCATCTGTTGTCTTGATATATACTCATGTCAGTGTGAAAACTAGTGACATGTTAATCAGTAAAATTTAACGGAATGGATCTTCTTCTTTTCAAGGTTGTAGCTCGCCGGCCTGGTGTTTTCAACAAGGCAGGCTTCCAGGAGGTCTTCGATCCGCCCCATTACGAGCTCTTCTCTCTTCGTGACAAGGAGATATCGTCAGATTTAGCTGACCTGTCTGAGGAGCTGGACAGCTTCCACAAGCTGCGGCGCTCCTCCACTATGTCCCGTTGTGTCCACGAGCACCACTGCGGTTCGCAAGCCTCGGTGGCTACTGGCGGTGGCAGTATGAAGCACAGCCGCACCACCCTGAGCTCCATGGAGCTGTCCTACCACAACGACTTCTCCAAGCCACCACCCATGAAGACTTTCAACTCCACGGCCAGCTACAAGAAGAGCTGCTACGGCTACAAGCAGCACTCACAGACTCACGACTGCGACCAGCAGGTCATTGAGGACCGCGTCACAGAGGAGATCCCATGTGAGATCTATGGGCGTGGTGGAGGAGGAGTGGGAGGAGGAGCCACAGGTGGAGGAGCAATGGGAGGAGGAGCTTCAGGGATAGCAGGAGGAGGGATTGGAGGAGCAGTGGGGATAACAGGAGGAGTGGCGATGGCAGGGGGAATGGGTATGCCGGGAGGAGTGGGCATGGCGGGGCCCAGTGGCATCGCTGGAGGTATCGGTGGTGGGATGGCAGGAGCCTGCGGAACCCTCAGTATCCGCGGCAACAGCGCTCGTAACAGTACCACCATAGTTGACCCACAACAGCGTTCCATGTCCATGGACTTCTAGATGGTGACGGGAGGAAGAAAAGGAGAAAGGCAAAGCGGAAAGAGCTCGCATCTCACTCGTCAAAAGAAGAGAAGGAAGAAGAGAAGACAGGAGAGTCACAGTAATCTTAAATTGATCACTCCTCTTCCCTCTTCTGCCTTTGCTTTCAAAGCAGTATTAAAAGTATTGCGGGTAACGCTTAAGGATCTTCTCCTCTCAAAGTCTCGTCTGAAAAGTTTGGGAAATTGGCAGATAAGAATCAAAGAAGGAAAAGAGGGAAAAAAACGGGAAACTATTGGTTCTATTCTTCAGGATACTAATGGATTCGAAGGGAGGGTGCAGACATCTTGTCCTCTCCTCCAGTCTTATACTCATTTAATCTCTCGTTTTCATAAGACACGTATAAGAAGAGAGTTCTCGCATGCAGACCCAGACTTCTCTCTGTTTGGTCGCCTAGACGACCAGGTAACCACTCAGAAACAGGGAGAGAGAAAGACGAAGAGACGTCCTGGACTGAGTTTTTACATTTGTTCACCTGCCATGCACAGATATATGATATATAGTGCGTCTTCTAATAATTTGAGTCTTTATTTTTGTCAGTGTACTGTACTGTTAAAACCAGTATATATCCGGCCTCATGATGATGCTTGGCTTTTAACTCTTTAATCTTTTTCCAATGTTGCTCAGATGATTTTATGAAGATGACTTCTCCATGACATGTGGTGTTTTTGATGATGAGGATGAAGTTGTTGATGACGTTGCTGTTGTTGATGACGATCAGAAATATGATGATGATGATGACAATGACAATGATGTGATATTACTATAATAATTATGTAGTTTTCATGGTTACCTCACACATACACAGAGGGTATGCTCCATTCAGTCTCTCCTCAGGAAGAGCACATGAAGAGACTGTCTTATTTTGGTAAGAAATTGAGAAAAAAACAGTATTTCTGCTCTGTGAGCTTTATAGCACATGAGCATTCAGGCTAAGAGTGATCGTTTATGGGATATGAAATGTTTGGTTGTGAGACCTGGACTGAATCGAAAGAGTAACCATCCCGCTCCCAAGCCCCACCCTTACCAGGAGAAAATGTAATTTCTCAATTTCCCAATGAACTGAGTGTGTAAAACAAGCACAACCTGTTTCCCTGAAGAGACAGACATGTAGCCTATATGGTTCTCATTTATGATTTTAACCACTGGTTGTATAATTTCATTCTGTTGAATTAAATGAGAGCTTACTCACCTCCCTGTGTGAGTCTTTCTGTTTACTATGACCAAGAAAGATGAAAATGGCATCACCCGTAGGCTGGAGATGCTGCAAAAGGTAAGACACACACTGACATACAGATAGAAAAACAGCCTAGTCAAGGTGTTTGGCTTTGCCGAGATAAATATTTACATGCAAAAATGCTTTAAGCATGATTAATTTGCTGAATTGTGTCAACCTTATTAAGATGTAGTTGCAGTTATACAGGATTTAAGTTTGATTAATTCCAATTGTTACAATATGATCAGTTCTGCCTCAAAGAATATTGAACAAAATGCATAGATAGTGCAGATCCTCTTGACTTTCAGCCACAACATATTTTCATGAATCTTTACAGCATTTCTTCTGTCTGTCACTCACTCTTTTACGCGCACAAATTCCACTCACACTTTCCTTTGCTGTCATGATGCATTTGGTCAGTTTAATGCTCACGGCACCATTTTAAAATGTATTGCCTTCAGATACTCATGGCCACATGCATTAGGCTCTGGTGATGTGGTCCTTTGCGACACAGATGCATGTAGTCCCAGGAGCCTTAAGGTAGTCTAAATATATGATAATAAATAATAATCAATATATTATGCTGGGATGATGGTCAGACATTGCTGAGCAGCAGATTTTACTGGTTAAAGTCTCAAATCACTTACAATCAAAAGAACTTAACCAGAGCATTACACCAACAATGAAACTGAGTTGTTGAATGTACAATTTTCTAAATCACTTACTCAATAACTACTTACACCTGTTAGAACTGTGCCATTATTTATGTGCACAATTCACACACATAATAACATAATGAGTGGTTTACTTGGAATAAAAACATGATCCTTGCTGTGTATTTTTCACAGCAGTGGGTGCTCGACTGTAACATCACAGAGAAACACATGAACATGCTCAGAGGCTCTGCAGTAGAAAAAAATGCAGCCCCACCTGCAGACAGACTGTTCTCCATGTTTTTATCTGCTGATAAAAACCTACATGAAGAGCTAAACTCTTGACCTGACATGAAGCAATGTTTTTCTACACAATGTGACAACTGATATGTCCAACAGCATTTGGAAGAGTCAGATATTTAATGAATGGTAGCTTGACTGCAAATACATTCCCACTTGTCAGAATGACACATGGAGATATCTGCCAAATAAGATGTCAGAACTCCTTTTAAGGTATAAAAGCTTCTTTGTAATAATCTTTTAAGAACCTTTGACCATTTGTTATCATTAGTGTTGTCTAGTCAGAACAGCAGCTCAAGATAGTAATAATTGCTTTGTGACAAGTAATATCTTGTATTTTCTTTTCGTCAGTTATTTACTAGTTAGCAGTGGAGATATCTTAAATCTGACTTATTAAGAGTCACTCATTACTACTTTGAATTCATTAACTGAATTCAAAATTGGATTCATATTCATTCGGAGGCTCCATGAAACCTCATGATAAAAGTATTGAATTAGCCGAGTGTTTTGACAAGTTAAATAAATTACAATCTGGTCAAGCTCACATATTAATAAACATATTATCATATTCTGGTAGATACCTGTAGGCATGACGGACAATCAATGCATCTGAATATAATTGAGATGCAGAAAACGTCTCACATGAATACACGTTATCTGTAGTAAAGGTAGTTGGATGGATATCTGATGTTATTATTTTTTCTTTTCTCCACTGATGATTTTTTAAAGACATAAACTGTATTTTATGTCAAAATGATGAAGTGGTGTGTTAGATGAGCAGTCATGCGGCAGACCTGCAGCCTGGAGGCAGCAGCGGACACACAGAGCGTCTTTCCGGAAACTGAGACACGAGGCGAGGAAAACATTTTCCACCGGCTCTTTCTCTTTGTCCATCCACCTCCTGCTGAAGCAACATCCACAGCAACACCATGGCGACTGTTGTCGATACAAAACTATACGACATCCTCGGAGTGTCTCCATCCGCCTCTGAAAATGAGCTGAAGAAGGTAACAACGCAAGAAAGGCTGAAGAAACTGCGAAATTACACTGTGTTTCTGAGTCGAACCTGAAAATGTTAAAATTGCTACAATCAGGAAATGCGTTGCTATGCGCAGCTAGCTGATGCTAGCTGTGACTTGGGCTAGCCTGCTAGCATGCTAACCGGCCTGGGTGTTCATGTGACGATGCGACTGTAGCGGTTAACGTTTAATGATTATGGGTCTTGTGTAATGTGGTGATTTTTTTAATTTAATTTTTAGCGACAGCCAGTCTGGAATCATTTTATTGTCTTAAACAGTTAACGTGGGTAACGTTAACCAAAAGTTAACTTAACTAGCTAGCTCGTGACGTTACGATTGACCTCACGTTAGCTTTAGCTCAGGTGTTTGCCATGTAGATTAGCTAGCTAAGCCTGTCGAAGGTTGTGGAAAGAGGTGGTTTGTGTTTCTCAAAGGCTGGAAACTGCTAACAGCTAACTAGCTAGGTGACACACCTTTGTATAGTGAGTGTGATAAGATAATCATAAGAAGCCGACTTGAGTTTTGATCTTTGGATTTGTTAGCGGCCGTACAGTAACGTTAATGTTAACGTTTGTCACTAAGAAGAGTCATCTGTTACTGGCATCACTGCAGTGGGACCTGAATGTTTCTTCATCTCCAGATTAGTCGAGCCAGTTTACGACATACAACGTTAAACATTAAGTTAAATTGTTGAATCCAACCTCCGCTAGCATCCGCTAACTGGCTAGCTGACTACACGTAGCTAGCGTGTCACTTAAACCATCTCCTTCTAAGCGAGCCTCCTTATGACTCTTAAGGTTACACGTTTTTGGTGTCCAGTATTTAGTCTGCTCTCTTCCCAGGCTCTCATTTAACTGTATTAGACGGGATGGAAAACGCTTAATGTCACATTTGGTATCTAGAGCGATATCGCAACGCAGTCTGTGGCTAGTGTTAGCAAGATATGCTAATCAGCATGCGCACGTTTACCCAAACGTTAGTGATTAAATTGTCAGACATTTTGAACTGCCATGTTGACACACAATTATAATTAAGTTACGGGTATAGTGTAGTTAAAAGTAGTGAGTAACTCTTTAGGAGATTGATAGACAGTTAACTCGGTAAACCGTTGAACGTAACGTTAAACTTCACGTGATTTAAAAGTTTAGACAGGTAGTGGAACATCTGGAACATCTGGTTTCGTCAGGGAGGCACGTGTGATTGCGTAAACAGTAGATAAGGTTCCTTCATATGTGTTTGAGTCATGCCGGTGTGTGATTCCAGTAAACAACGCATGTCTACAGTGAGAATGATATTGCCTCTTTTATGTACTCCCAGGCATACCGGAAACTGGCGAAAGAATACCACCCTGACAAGAACCCAAATGCTGGTGACAAGGTAAGACATTTGTGTGGTACAAATATTGACTGAAGATGGTCATCATAGGTGTATTTAACAGTGGATGGGTAATGCTGTTTCTGTCTGAATTAAAATGGGGAGCAAACAAGAATAACCTGTAAAGGTAATATGTGGTTCAAGTGGTATGTATGACCATTGTTGCCTCAACAAAAAGGGTTTAAAGAAGGTGCTTTTTGGAGGGGGTGATTGTAACCAAAGCTTTGTCCCTCCCTAATGCTTGTCTTTTTCCTTAAACTCTTTCTAAGGTGTTATGGATAGTTATCAATGTCCAGTATGGCACAAAAAAAATCTCTATTTGGAGTGAGAAGGGGGTCACCAGATAGTCATTTATAAAACCATGTTATGAATTGTTACAGTGGATTGCAATGTAAAATAGATAAATAAAAACAGCCACAGTGTGCAGTGTAGTATTTGGTGAACTTAAAGCGTTAATGTATATTTCTAATTATATTATCTGGCCGTGGTCTAAAATTACCTTCCATTTAAATTTTGCTTTTCTTTTGCAATTAGGCTAAAGCCTTGGTATCAGGTTCTGCCATTATTTCATTTGTTTTTGAACATGCAGTTAAATTTCATGAGACCCCCTACAGTATTATTACAGACCTCCCAAAGCTCTACATAATATTGTCCTTAACTTATAATGTCGCACTTTTGCAATATTAGTGGAAACGTTAAGAATTAAGGGCCTCTCTTCATCATTCCCCATATAGCAGAGTGCCATTTTCTCAGCAGGGGCTCACATTGTTAGTGATATGAAGTGGCAACTTCAGGGAAGTAAGCTTCGAGGAAGTATTTGTTAAGGAAAACACTTAAGCAAGTAAAGTGTGTGCTACCCAGCTCATCCTTTCCGGTGTCAATGAGATGGACACATAACTTAAGTGTGTAATTTGTGTTGCCAAATGTCAGAGTCTTTGGCATCCTGTTGAATTTCCTTAGTTTTTTTTTTAATTTTCAGGTTTAACAGTGTAATGCAGTTGGATCTTAATGCTCGAATAAAACTCGAATCATTAATGAGAGGACTGATTCAAATTAGGTGGTGTGATATGTACAAGTTGTACTTGATTGTTAACATTTAAGTTTTCAAAAATTACATTCTGTATAATCATTTTAGAAGTCTACTTGTCTTATTGGTTTCTAACTCCAGGACCTGTTAGGGGTTATATGGGATGTTGAGTGACAGGGCATGTGATTATGTGCGGATCAGGTTTTGTTCCTACCAGAGCTGAGGTGAAAGATTAATAGAAATCTTACTAGGTCCTGAGCTGTCAAATGACCTGAGTATCGTGCACAGAAAATGGATGCTGGCTCTGGTTCCCATATGAACCTCATGGGGAATATTGTGCGTTTTTTATTAACCACTTCAATCTTCTTCCAGAGGTTTCTGTAGCCCCCCCTAGCATTGCTAGGTCAGTTGAAACTACTACTTGCTGCTGTTTTATGTATGCCCTGTGGTTAATTTACTGTTGATTTGCTGTGTGGTTCCAATGTTCTAACAGTTGAAATTACATCTTGTTACATTTCTGTTGTTGTTTTCTGTCCTCTCAAAACACAGTTCAAAGAAATCAGTTTTGCCTATGAGGTGCTGACCAACCCTGAAAAGAAGGAACTCTATGACCGCTATGGAGAACAAGGCTTGCGGGAAGGAGGTGGGGGTGGCCCAGGGATGGACGATATCTTCTCCCACATCTTTGGCGGTGGACTCTTCGGATTCATGGGTGGCCAGGGGAGTCGCTCTAGGAATGGAGGTCGGAGGAGAGGAGAGGACATGGTCCATCCACTCAAGTAAGACCAAGCTTGCACACTCGCATATAGGCTGCTTGAGTTGAATGTTTGTACTTATGTGCAAAAAATGTTGTATATTTGGAATTCATTCAAATGTTGTTGATGTTCGGTACAAGTCAATGTTGTACTCCAACTCTTCTGTGTGGTGTCACTTAACAGTATCTAAACATCTCGCTTGTTCTACAGGGTGTCACTGGAGGACCTTTACAATGGGAAAACAACTAAACTACAACTTAGCAAGAATGTACTGTGTAGCACTTGTAATGGGTAAGTTGTAAAACCAACATGGTGCTGTAGTCCTCATGGATGTCTACTTTATTATTAGTATTATTACTATTGTAGTGTGTATGTTTTGGGAATCTTGCTATGTTTCCTAAGTTTCTAGCAATAAATCTGTGTGTGCGCAGGCAGGGAGGCAAGACAGGCGCTGTCCAAAAATGTACAACATGTAGGGGGCGTGGCATGCGCATCATGATCAGACAGCTGGCCCCAGGAATGGTCCAACAGATGCAGTCTGTGTGCACTGATTGTAATGGAGAAGGTAAAGAGCACAGTGATCTAAACTATGATCAAGCATTTCTTGGCCTGCACAGATCCCTCACCTGGTTTTCTCTAACCCACTCAAGGTGAAGTTATCAGTGAGAAAGACCGCTGTAAAAAATGTGAGGGCAAGAAAGTTGTGAAGGAGGTGAAGATCCTGGAGGTACACGTGGACAAAGGCATGAAGCACGGCCAGAAAATTACCTTTGGAGGGGAGGCTGACCAGGCACCTGGCGTTGAGCCTGGGGATATAGTCCTTGTCCTGCAGGAAAAAGATAATGAGGTAGGTGGGCAAGTCCCCTAATACTGCAGGTATACTCATCTTGTCCTGCCCTCAGTTTCCCCTATGCACTCTGTGTCTTAGGGGGTCTTTTTTTCCTGCTATTTAGGACACAGTTTTGCTTATATCATAGTTTTATGTGTCACATACTAATTATTCCCTGCCCATAAAGGGGTGACCTTAGTTCTAAGCCAACTTCCCTCACCTGGCCACAACTTCCTACTGATAGATTGCTTTAAAAGTTATATTGTTTTGTGGGCTTTGGTTACACAATGCCTGTGAATTTCTCTCGATACACAAAATGTATCAATATGTGTGGAAAGATCCATTTGTGGTTTTTGGCTATATCAAACACAGGCATGTGGGTGACAACCTTGTACATTTGATGTAGGCTACAGTAAGCTGGATAGGAGTTTATTTTTTCTACATCCAAACAATCCCTACAAACAGTTTGGAATAGGTTCATCGTGTTTCTTGATGGGCTACTTCTACATAAATATAAATCTTAAATTAAAGTTCAAGTTTCAGTAGGATTGGAATTGCCAAGTCAGTGTTTGTATTAACTAATTGTTGTAAAACTAATTAGACAGAAAAGCAGCAAATGAAGATTTATAGCAATTCTAACCTCAAGTAAAACCTTACTAACCAAAGATTTATTATAATCAGGGAATATAGCTCAGCAGTTCTCACAGCTGCTTCTTAGTAAAAGCCAAATTCAAACAGCTTACTGAGAACGCAGTAGTCTCTGCATGCTCTTTGACAACTTTTGTCTGCTTTATTGTTCTTTAGCTTTGCTTTGTCCCTTTGATGCATTGTGCTCGGGTTTCATGTATTTTATTTTTGCTTAAGCAGTTAAACCAATGCGTGCATGGCCTGCTTTAGATTTAGATAGGCAAAAAAAACCTTAATTAGAGGAATCTCCAGCCTTAGCACTACTTCTGAGTGCAGTGTGGCGGTTTTTGAAGTATGTGGTATTTTGTTTGACAGATAGTGGAAAAATTGATTATGGTCAAAAAGAACTGTCAAAATGGTTGTCTTTCAGGAAGCCCACATCTCTCGATGAAAGAAAATAAAAAGATTTTGGTGAGGGAGGGTATGTTTCTCTCGGAAAACAGTATATTGTTAACACTGTGAAGCAGTTAGAGGAGAACCTTTGAGAGAGTTTTCACAGCCTGCACACTTATCATGCATGCATGTTGACTCAGGACAGCCAGCCTAGGACAATAAAGCAGATAGGTGACCTGTGTGTTGTGTTTCCCCGCTTTCAGCCTTTTCCTTTTGGCTGCATTCCATCCCTTCCTGGATGAATTGATAGTTTCTTTATCTGCAGTGTTTAGGGGAATGACGATGTAGTGCATTGGCCAACTGACCAGTCAATTTACTGTGTTTTGAGTCTGAAAAGTCCTGCATGATCTTACACGTGTTGAATAGCGCTAAATGCATACTGGTTTCCGCTCAGTGGTGAGCGTGCAAAATGAGTGATGTACAATTTCTGCAACAGGGTTACAGAGTTACATGAGCAGTTTGTCACAGCAGTCGGGTCCAGCTGGTGGTGCTTCGAACCTCTCGACTGTCTTGAGTGCCGAGAGCCAGATTGTCCCGACAGTGCTGTGCTGCCAGAGCTGTACATTGTACAAACATAGGACATGAGTGGATACCTGCTGTGATGAATATTGGCCAGCTCTCTTAATTTCAAATGTAACATGACCAGATTAAAGAGCTTATAGCCATGTTCTTACTTTATTGTCGATTGAAAGCAGATAAGTGATCTGAGGGCAGGCCCACCAACACATCATGACTAACTTGTCTAACACCTGTGGCATACCTAATTCCTGACATAATATTTACATGCTGTTCATTTGTTTGATGTAAAAAATGCATTTGTTGGTGGAAATGAAAACGCAAGTGGTACTGAAACTTACCAGCATGGTAGGTGTGGGTTTTGTCTGGGGATTGTCTTGCTAACCAGCACATTTAGCATACTTGAGAGGCATGCCATTCATGATGAGTGGTTGGGCTGTCCTTGATTCTTGAGTAAGATAATGACCTGAGCCACATCTCTTTGTTAGCAGGGATTGAACAAAGGATACCATGGTCTACCTAACAGAGACAAACTGAACACAGGGATCCAAGCAAAGCAACCCCACAAGTGCCTTACATTTCTGGAAATTGCTGCCAAATCCCTGTTATGTTGAAAGTATTATTCAATTAGTGATAAGTTTTATTTATTGTGGTGTCTACTGTCCAGCGGTGGAGACTAGATTGTCACAGTTAGCTGCCCCTGCCCGTCTTTATTGGGTTTCCTTAGCGGTAAATGGCAGCTTATCTGACAATGCAACATGATTTTGGCTAACCTGGAAGAACAGGATGAGCTGTAGCAATGCCCCTGGCACTTTCTCCCAGGAGATCTCTATCATTGATGTCAGAATATGATGGAAGCAAAATGGGTTACTACAGCAACACAGATAAGCACTTTGGATGTTACTGACAAGCCTCTCCCATGATTGATACATGGAAATAAGGTAGAAAGTCAGTTTTGTGTTCAATCAAAAACCATGAAAATAGTTGTGTTGACAGGCAGGTTAATTTGTTTCTCCATGCATTTAGTAACTGTTAAGTTAAACAAATGTTTTGGTTTGCAAACAAAGCAAATTTGTCAAGCTTCTGTGGAATAAATTGCACAAATGTAATCTCTTTTCAGATGTTTGATTCTGTAGCTTATTTCACCATCAGTTATTCATGCTTGCAATGCTGCGTTTCATCCGCAGGTGCTGTGGGTCTGTTGACTGTGTGAAAACTGTGGCCATTGATTGTCTTAAAATGCAAAGGATATCTTTTTTTGGCATTCACAAAAGACAAAACTCCAAGGCCATAAAGTGCATCAGCCAGTATTTTAACCATCTGTTTCTTTCAATTTCCAGACATTCAGGCGAGATGGCAATGACCTGTTCATGAACCACAAGATCGGGCTGGTGGAGGCGCTGTGTGGCTTCCAGTTTATGCTTAAACACTTAGACGGAAGACAGATCGTTGTGAAGTACCCTGCTGGCAAAGTCATCGAACCAGGTTAAGGCTCTTGATGCTTCATCTGTTTCTGTTCTCTATTTTTAACATTATTTCAGCAATCAGATTTACCCGGAACACTTTGTATAATAATGAGGTAAAAACTCTGATGGTGCAGTTGCAGGACACAAACTTTTGTGCCTAAAAGTTTGTGCAGACAATGTTGTCTCTCTGCATCTCTGCAAAGACGTCGTGGGTGGCTCAATTTTACTCGCACTTATGTGAATATTTAATGGCACTGGGCAGATTTTTTAACATATCAACGCAGTAAAATGATCACACACCGAATTGCTGCTGAGAGCTGAACACAAGGAGGCACATTTAGGCACTAAACAGCTCCAGTGATGCTGGACTTGATATGAGGGGGTAGTGGGGGTCATGAACATCCTTGGTGAGAGTTCTGGCCAAAAGTTTCCAGTCAGACACGTTCCTCTTACACCCGTAGTCTTCTGTTGTCCATTTACAGTCCTAAACACTTAGGCCTACTCATCTTTGGAAGTTGTGGAATCAGCGTTAATATATTATGCTGCATGAATATGTTGGGGTCTGTGGAAAGTATGAAATTTCATAAAAGTAAATGGTGAATAAACCTTGTTTTTTAACATGATGTATGTGTCTTTTTCCAGGCTCGGTCAGGGTGGTGCGAGGAGAGGGCATGCCACAGTACCGAAACCCTTTTGAGAAGGGAGATCTGTATGTCAAGTTTGATGTCCAGTTCCCCGACAACAACTGGATCAGCCCTGAGAAACTTGTGGTATGACTTCTTCTTCTTCTTCTTCTTCTTATTATTATTATTATTATTGTTATTATTAACTGTATCTTCACTGTAATGAGCCAGCTATTGGCCCAAACGTGTGCTTCAGTGTTGATTACAATATCATGTATTTGTCATTCTTGTCATGTCAAGAATTTAGAACTATATATTTCAGGTTGACTTAGCAGCCTCAACAGCAATCAAATCATAAACACAAATTTATTATATATTATAGATTTTTGCTCCTCTTCTGGGTTTCTTTGCAGATTTGTTTAAGGGAGAATGTACAGTGAGCTAGTCATGATCACAAAATCAACTATTAGCGCTAGTTTCTCGGTTATCCTAAAGAATGCACAGTGAGCCTTATTACACAACTGAAAAATCTCGTCACTTTCTGCAGTGAAAATGTACAGGTGACTTCAAATGTGTTGTTTAAAAGTTGGAGGTCAGAAAAGCTCATTGGCCTTCAAGCCTCTGAGGGGACATCACAGCTGTCATTGGCACATAGACACAATGAGAACAGACTTGTTCTTTTAAATGTAGCCTCAAAGCAAAGGAACACATGGTGTGATATTGGCAGTGGTGTTGAAGAAAAAGGACCACACCATCCTTCATCTTACATAACCAATGCTTTAGGTTTTAAATGTTTTTTTTGTTTTTTTTGTTTTTTTTAAAGATTTTCAAACAGATACAGCTCATTAGTAAAGTAGCTGTCTGGCCAATATTATGTTAACAAGTGCAGATGCTTGTTTGCTAGCTCGTTTAATGAAAAACAAGTAACGTAAGTAAGGAGGAATGATGGCTTGAGAACAAATGCTTCCCAAACAAATATATAAAATGTAAAATTAGAGCTGAAACAAAAAGTCGATCGACAGAAAAGTAATCGGCAGCTCTTTATTAATCGAGCATTTTTTTAAAAACATAAATGTGAAGGATTCAGTGGTCCCAGCTTTTTAAATGTGAATATTTTCTGGCTTTCTTACTTATCTGTGATAGTAAACAGAATATATTTGGATTTTGGACTGTTCGTAGAACAAAACAAGACATGAGCTGTGGGGACGTATGATGACCTTATATAACTATTTGCTGAAATTCTTTAGACCAAATGAGTGATCAAGAAAACGGTCTGCAGAATAAACGATAATGAAAATAATCGTTAGTTGAAGCCATATTGCAAAGGACAAAGAACAGAACAACAAATGTGCATTTTAATTTCAGTTGGACTTCAAATGATAAAAATGATTTTAAGCCATATACAGTAGCATTAATGTATTGGTACTGTATAGAAATTTGTAATCATGTTCAATGTAGATTAACCAAGCGAGTAAACTCGCATGTTCTTACAGTGTTTTTAATGAGAAGGCTTTGACCTCCACAAGTAAGAATTTGCAGCTAAATTTAAACCAGTAATTCCATTCAGAGATTAGAGCTGTTCTGGCCATAAATGTGTGACTTACTGAACACTTACATTCACACAGTTACACTTATTCTCCCTGAAGATGTTGCAGTCTGAATAGAGTTTGTGTTTGTTCCTCAATAGCAGCTGAATTCCTTCTGTAGCACTGTGCCCTTGGCCCCACAACCAGTTGATACTAGTGCGTGGTTAGAAAACACGATGAGGCTGTGTGTTTATTTATTTTAATGTTTATTTGTACAGGGACAAGTATGTAGCATAAACCGACGCCACACACCACAGCATTTATAGCCTAAGCTAATTTGCAGTGCCCGTTAGCGCCGCATTACAGTACAATGAAATGTTTTCCACGTGTAGGAGTTGGAGGACATGCTGCCCTCGCGGTCAGAGCCGCCCATCATCACTGGAGACACGGAGGAGGTCGACCTGCAGGACTATGACGTCAGCCAGAGCTCGACGTCGGGCAGCCGCAGAGAGGCCTACAACGACAGTTCCGATGAAGAGGGTGGCCACCACGGGCCGGGGGTACAGTGTGCCCACCAGTAGTCTCACACACGTGTGGCCCTCATTCTACTTGGGGAGAAAATGTAGGAGTTGCAGAGTAAACAAGGAGGTAGGTCAGACTGAAAAGGCTCTAGTTCCTCAGACACGAATCAAATAAACATAATATTGAATCATGGCACCTGGAATTGTTGACTTGTGTGCTGAGATTATTTTGATCTTTGTCTGAGGAACTCGCACTGGGGCAGCCAAAGACTCATTACACTGCACCTGAAACAAGATTTAGACACTTTAAACAGCAACTTCAGGTAGAAGTCATATTAAGTATTTAAGATGTATCAAAACAAACGGTTGCCCCAGTGAATTCCATGCCATGTAGGACTACGTCGATCTGGTGTTCAAGGTGAACCCCTCACCCCTCTACTCCTCTGTCTCCCCTGTTAAAACTCCATTCCCCTCCGCTCATGGGAACTCCAGATCAGTCGAAGAAAGGAATGTTTCTTGTTTGCTGAGTGTGTGACTTGCATTTTGTTTTCATAGTATTTACAATAATTAATTTAAAAACTAACCAATGTGCATACACAGACAAAGCAGCTGAGCAATGTGACGTGCAGATCCTTGGACTTGTGTACATGGATTCATTCACTCAGCGCCATTCGTAGGATTTGTTTCTGATTTTTACAGCTTTATTTACTTTGTAGGTTTTTACTTTTTTTTCTTTCTTCATATTTTAATTCAAACAGAAAAAATTGGTTATTGTGTATATCATTGAACTGGTTGTTGGTAAGCTTCATCAGCTGCTGTATTCAAAGCTGTGTGATTTTTAAAGACGTGAAATGACAAACGTATAGCCTGTATCTGTGCTGAGACCATGTGCATGTAAAAAGCTTTGGTTCCCGCACTTATCAAACATCAAATAAAGCAGCACACTTCTTAAGAAAATGTCTATGAAGTTGTTGAATAAATTGTTGAAATATCATGTGCGTGTGTGATGCCTTGTTTTTCTTCATTCTCACTAATTATCACAAAACAATTGTGTTTTGATGCTGATGTGAGATCTCAGTTGCCGACACTTCTGCAGTCACCTCAACACAATAGGATGCTCAGAGCCTCAAAACATTACACTGTAAAAAACAAAAAAAAACAAAATCTGAAACCTTTCCAGAAACAATGTTGTCAGTGACTGGAGCTAATCCACAGATACCGTCGGCGTCGCCTGCCAACTATTCTCAATAATAACTGTTGACACCAAATGCCACCTGACCAAAATGCCTTGATGCTCATTTTAGATCCAGCCTTCCTAAAAAGTTTCCATCATCAGTCAGTCGCCCCGTAACAGTGAATGAGATCACCCTCCGCCCTCAATCCAATCTGAGTAAATGGAAAAGCTTGCAGATGAACAATACAGTGTAAGAGAGGCAGATGATCACTAACATCCCCATGACAAAGTTTCTTCTTTACATATAGTATAAGTATAGTATTTACGTATAAGTTGTTTTATTACATTAGAACTTTAAAGTCTGTAGGTCTGTTTTCATTGAAAGAGTAACAAATGTTCTTTCACCTGCCTGCAGAGACTTTGTTTTAATTGCCCAGGTAATTTTGGGAACTGACCCTTTTAATATTTTCCCTAATTTTCAGGCAAGAGTACGCTGATCAGCTGAGGGGTTGAGTTATAACATTTAATTGAAACCTAAATAGTTTTTCACAAAGATTAGTAAAATCTATAAGATCTAAGAGGAGAAATCGAAGCTGTGGCACCAAACTGTGGCAAGAAACAAACCTATGAAGAGAGGGGCCCTAAGCTCTAGATCAATGTGGAGTCCTGGGGCTGTACTCGTAAAGGGACTCATCTTACCATTAGTAGTCCTCCTACATGGAGCTAAAAGTTCAGAGCAAAGAGTTTACTCTTAAGAGCTGTATTCACAGTGCTGCAGTGAGCAGCTTTTACTGAGGGACTGCGAGAACTGAGAGAAGTTGAATTTCTTTGAACACATTCAAATAAAATTCAGATTTTACATTAAATAAAATAATGAAATAGAAAGATTTCATTAACAAATGTTTAGATATGTTATACACAAATTTCATAACAGACAAAGATGTTTGGTGAAGATAAGATTATATTTGCATATTCTACATGCAGGTAATTAGTCGATGACTATGAAATCAGCTTTACTTATTTATTCCATTTGATGATTAATACACACTTAATGATGTGAGAGGGCGGTGACCACACTACTGTCGTGAAAAGTCACATTATGAAATAAAAAGTAGCAGGAAATACAAGTGTTATTGGATTGAATGCCACTATGAAATAGAAATAGACTTTTTTTTTAATTAAAATGTCTATTATGAAATTAAAATGAAGTCCTATAAAACTTTATTATGAAAACAAGAAGGATGAAATAACGTTTTATAACAAGTTGCATTTGAACAGTTAAATTATTTAACAAATTATTGTTTCATTTACATATTTTTCACGATGTATTAATGTGATTATTTGTTTCATAATAATATTATAATTATCTACATAATATTGAACACTTTGGAGCTCCGTACAAAAACGTCCTAAAATTAGGACTGACTGCCCCTTATTATTAGGAGTTTCCTCTTGCTCAGTTAACCTAGTTAGAAATTACTTTTAGCATTAGGATGTTTGTGAACACGACCCCTGGACTCCTCCCCCGTTTGCCCATACACTGTACAGTCTATGCTTGTGCCCACTTATCTTTATTTTCAGCTTTTCTTATCTTGTATGGATGTATTCTGTACTCGGTTATGTCTCGTCCAGATGTAATGTGAAGACATGACCACAGGGAGGCAGTGCTAGACCCAACTGATCGGCTCAGCTCTTTAAAAGAGGGGTCGTACTTTGGTTCCTCTAAACATAATAAGGTGCTGCTCTGTTGCTGACAATACACCACTGTAACAGAAGGAGCTTATGCATTCATTTATGACATAAACGTGTCACATATTTGACAACAAAATGACAGCATTTTCCTACAATGAGTTATTCAAGTTGGCTGTAAAATTCACTGACATTTGTAGATGATCGAGTCCATAACTTCACAGCTAACAGGCAGGAGAAATTGGATAACCTAGTTCAGCATCCAGGTCGTATTTGAAGTTAATTTCCGTATGAATGCCACTTTTGCAAGTTCCCACCATATTACCACATATATTGGCAATGTTGTGCTCAGATGTGCCTGAGAAAGCTGAGAGAGAGTTCAGAGATATCGTTGTTGTCAGCTGACATTAACACTCCTTGATAGATGAAATCAAACAACTTTAACCATTACATCATTGAAATAAGCGACTGTTCATAAAGGCGTATTTCCTCATGTAACAGCAGCGGCGCCGTGGCTTAGTTGGTTAAAGCGCCTGTCTAGTAAACAGGAGATCCTGGGTTCGAATCCCAGCGGTGCCTTTTGTCGCACTTCTCTCCACCGTCCCTTTACTTCCTGTTAGTCTCTCTACATAGTACTGGCAAACAACTTCTACAGGCTACTCTTTGGTACTAGTAAGGGTGATACAGTCACTTTTCTCCCTCTACAAAAATCTTCCGAGGCTTCTGCTAAAATGCAGAAATGTATATTCACGTGGTCAGAGGCATTTGCAGTACACACATCTGACCACACGGGGCGGCAGTGAACCGGTCTCCTGGACCAAGAATCCGTCAGACTACAATGGAGGGATTGGGTGAAGAAAACCATGAAGCAACCGTATCTTGGATGTACTCTTCACTTCAACCATCAAACGCCGTCTGTGGTATAATCTGTACTTCAGGACGATGTCTACAGTTTCTACTCAACTGTTTGTTACATTCAGTCCGGCAGTGAGGAAGGAAGAGGACCTATAAACAAAGACTAATGTGGACCACTTTGTCCTGTTAGATGCGACAAGCCCAACACAGACTGAGCCACAATCAGAGCGGAAGTTAGACGGTTTATGTCTTCAAAATAAGACCTGCAAAACACGATGCCTTTAGTTTTACATTTTACACCATTATCATAGACAGATAGGCCTATACGTATACACAGTATGTCTATGACTATTACCACCACGCACGATTTGTTTTGTAACCGGAAGCGAGAAGATCAAATCGTACATAACTGAGATATTTAATTTTAAAACTGTGAAGTCATCAGTTGAGAACAGCGTTAGCCTTTTGTTCCCGTCTGTCATTGGTAACATAAATTAATAAGACATCCCTTTATTTAATTTTTCAACTCTAATTTTAATATACTTTTGATGATATGTTTTATATTTGATGCTATGCTTTTATTTTGATTTTAAAACCTTTTTTTTTTTTACACAGATCAACATAAAAACAACCAACTTTACAAATCTGTCTTTTTCCACATGTGCAGACCTGTTCGCATAGACTGAGGGTTAGCTACCAGAGGTGCATAAGTTTAGACTTATGCAATAAATTATTTTGTTTATATTTGAAATTAATTCTGATCAGAAAATTCTAATTACTCCCACTCTGATTGCATATTTTTTTTTAAAACTAGAAACTAAAAAGTAGAGGCATATAAACACATCTGTAGATTACCCTTCTTTGAGTACTTACCCCAGTAGGCTACACAGAGCCATTAAAACAAGCTGTGAAAATGATAAAATATCACCTGGATATGGGTCTCCAACGAGTAAGTCCTCAAAATGCACTCTTTATTGTAAATGTTTGGTGTTGCTCAAAATGCTTAAGAGCGCTGATTAAACGACTTTTAATTTGAAGACATTGACCGGAAGCCGTGTGGTTTGCAGTAGCTAACTTGACGCTGGGGTCTCGGCTCGCTGCAAAGGACACAATGCATTTCCACAGGGAGGACCTTTAAGGCTTGCGCGGCGTCTCTGGGCTGAAAGCAGATGTGGAGGCTTCGCTGGAGGACGCAGATGTCGAGCGAACCGTGGAAACCGTGTCCGAGATCATAGCAGAAGTCCCCGCAGGGACCATGGGACTGACGGAGCTGCTGCTGCTGCTGCTGCTCGGATTGCTGTGGTTCCGCTCTGCTCTGCTCTGTGCAGGTGAGAAACAACAATGCATCTACACTGTCGTAACGTTGGCACGGGAATCTGTTTTATTCATCCGTGCTGTCAGTCCTACTGGGGAAATGTGGTTGTTCGCAAGAGACTCGAGTTGTGAAGACAATTGAGTGGATATATTTTCTATCTGTTGGTGGTCGTTTGCCTGTTTATCATCTCTGGAGGTCTCGTAGTTTACAAAGCTTCAAACAGCACCACATCACTGACCCTCACAGCAGAGCACTCCTATAAAACCTGGTGTTCACACCCGAATAGGAGTGGACGTTGTTTTGCTTTCTGCTCTCTCTCTCTCTCCTATGTCTCTCTGATAAAGTGATATGATAGATGAAGACCAAGTGTTTTCATTGTTGTGATCGGATGCAGTGAGAAGAAGAGGCTATCACCCTGCAGGAACCTGCGGGGGGGTATCGATCTGCGGTGGGTAAATGATCAGGGTTAGTGTGGAAACATGGATGCTCTTTCACAAATGTGATGCTGCTATCAGCATTACATCACTGCTTCTCTGCAGCCAGTCAATCCCTCTCTCTCTCTCTCTCTCTCTCTCTCTCTCTCTCTCTCTCTTTCTCCTCCCCTCTCCCCCTCCCCCCTCTCTCTATTATCATATCCTGCACTTTATTGGCATGAAAATAAGGGAGAGGGCCGCCAAACCAACACACCAGGTCAAACACTCCCAGATTTTAGAAGTGTGTGTGTGTGTGTGTGTGTGTGAGAGAGAGGAGGAGGGAAGGGATCTTGAGAGCAAGTTTACACACACACACACACACACACCAGTAAACACACACTATCCCAAACACGTGTCAGTACGTGTTCACCTGGCACCTTTTCACACACAAAGTACAAGGAAGATCAAAGTCTCACACACACACACACACACACACACACACACACACAGCATTCGAACCAGCTGCAGAGTCGAGGACGTTTATGTTAGTGAGGCCAGTGTCTCTTTATTTCAAACATTGCTTCAGAGCTTCAGGGGATTAGATTTCGTTTCTGAAAACAACACAGATGAAAAATTGAAGAGCTTAATGCTGCAACACAGCAAAATGAAATCTACAACCAAAACCTCATCCTGTTCCTCTCTCAGGTACTCTGTCATTAGTGGTGGATTGATACTAAGAACACTTATACTACGTTTACTCAGTGTACTCTACTTGGGTACAATTTTGAGGTTCTTGTACTTAAGTTTTTCTGGTGTGTGTTACTTTATTCTTCTACTCCACTACGTTTATTTATCAGCTATATTTACCGGTTACTTTTGAGTTTAACGTTTACCCAAAAAACACGATGAGCATATAAAAGACAACTACAGCTTTTTCTTTCAGATGTCAGCAGCCACCAAAGAGACGTTTCTCTTTGGTGGACCTGCCAGCTCAACCTTGACCATCTACAACAGTAAAATGCTGCTCATGCAGTGATGCATCAACGATCTAATAATGTCTTTTATAATAATATGTCACTCACAGGGGCCATTTTTCTGCACAATGAGCACTTTTACTTTTGATACTTTAGGTACATTTTTCTGATAATACTTCTGCTTTTACTCAAGTTTGGTTTTGAATAAAGTCCATTACTTAATACAAGATGTGAAAATTTCACCACCGACTGTTTTATAATTTATCATCATCAATCAGAAAAACTGTCTTGTCGTAGTGATTTACTTCTATTAAATATCTTATGACTATTTTGACTAACTTGTTGGCAGCTGAGCTTGTTGAACATACTGGAAGAAAAAAACAGTACACGATGAGAGCAAAGAGCAGAGCCTTCAAAACTCAACACGTCTTGTAGTTGCGGTGCATTCTGGTCCGTCGAGGCTGCTATGAGTAGAGAAACTGGTATTTCTTTTTCTCTACAGTAACTTGCTGTGATCTGATCTGAAACATTTTGACAGGTCAGCAGCAGAGTAAAGGTCAAAATGCTTTGAATTTGTGCAAAAACAAAATACAGCAGCTTAATATGAAGGTGTGACTAAAAACCAGTGAAGTCCACCTCTCAGAACATGAAGATTTACTCAGCGCTGACTCGTCCAAACTGCCGCCATCATATTATTTTGGCAACCTTGGAGGAAATTTCAGTACCGACAATAGAGTACGATCATTACCTTTATTGATGGATCATAGAAAATGTCATTTAGAGCATCTGCTGTCGTGAAAAACAGTCAAAACTGTGATCAAAAACTCATCGCACCAAACAGCCACATTGTGCAGTCCAGTTTACGTGTTTGTGTGTGTTTGCGTGTGTGCTAAGCTAGCCATGTCCGGGTAGTCGATATCCATCACCGAGCTCTAAATGACCCCCTCCACCCCCCACCCCTCCTTGTTTCACTCTGCTGACTTCACTGATTCATCAAGAAAGCCCGAAACAAACGCACACACTCAGCAGAACGGAGCAGACTCTCTGCTGTGTGACGGTGTGTTGGATAATCATTGTTAAGCAGTTCAGCTAATGTTCGGTCTCTGTGGTTCTGGTTAATTAAGAGGCTTGTTAGACAGCTTCTTCTTGCATGTGTGCCGTTCCTGCTGTGGCATTAAGCCGTAATGAGATGATTAAACACTTTATATTCTTCCTCTCAGTACAAGAAAGAGAATAAAACCCTCCTCATTGATGTTACATTAACGCCACAATCTAAGTCATTAATACCTCTCTCTCCTCAGACAGCTGTGAGACTAACTCTTGCTTCAGAAATCTAACCGTGATGCTGAAGCCTTTACTTAACACTAACAATGGGACTCATAGCCTACTCTCTACACAGAGGTCTGTGTCTTATTCCTGGTGCTCCTCTTGGCCACCTCACACTGTGTGTTGTTCCCTGGAGCAATGGTGCGATGGCAGCAGGCGGATGCTGTTGCCTTGGCTGCCAGTTCGACTGCTGCTGCTTCTGTTTTAGCCCCCATGTGATCAACACAGAGCTCCCATGAAAGGCACTGAGGTCATTTGTCTTGGCGAGGCATTGTTTTGAATGTTTTGGCACTGATTGGGGACAAAAGGTCTGGATGAAATGTTCCGCGCTTTTGTGGAGCGTAGCAGCAATATGGCGACATCCCTTAATATATTAATGCTAGAAGAGTAGTTCGTTTTGTAGGTGACATGTGAACGTCCACAAAAGGGCCGTGGAGACCGACCTCGCTAATGTGTTTGTTCCCATCTCACCCTCTGTCTCTCTGTTACCCAGCAGGCTGCAGTGAGCGAGTGGAGGTCCATACAGAGCGGAGGGGTGTGATCTACAGCCCCTATTGGCCTTTAAACTACCCCCCTGGAGTCAACTGCAGCTGGCACATCCAGGGAGGTCAGGGAGAAGTCATTACCATCAGGTAGAAGTCCTCTCACATACAGCATACACAGATCATTTGTTGTGGAGTGGGAACCTGAAATTATCCATGTCCTGCCTTAGTTTCCGTAACTTCGACGTGGCGGAGTCAGGAAGTTGTCTGGGAGACTGGCTTCTGCTGACTCCTACCTGGAACGGGGAATCCAGGCTGTGTGGCTCCATGCTGCCTCCTCCCTTCATCTCCACCAGGGGGCGTGTTTGGCTCTATTTCCACTCTCAGGCCAACCGCTCAGGGCAGGCCCAGGGCTTCCGCCTCTCCTACATCAGAGGTAAGCTGGACATTGAGGTTATCTTTTGTCCAGTCTTAACCTGAATGAATCCAAATATGTAGTTTTAGAATGTGTAAATGTGCTTACATCCGGCAACTGGTCGCTACGTTTTTATAGAGTCCTGTACCTCACACCCTGCGTGCTGTTATTGGCTGGGGGCTACACAAAGGTTGATGCCCAGAAATGTCCCGAGCACAGCTAAATAAGAGAATACAGGCAGACGGCAGGTTCTCTGCAGATACAGTCACGACCACACACTTCTAGTGGGTCATAAGTGATGATTGAGAGGGGTTATTTTTGTTTGAATCTATACATCCTACTCATTATGCCTTTAAAAATGAAGCAAAAATGATGTTGCATAGAGATATGTTAGACTAGACTAGACATTGTTGGGTCTTGGCTCTATTCAGGCTGCCTGCGCGACTCGCCACGCTGTGGCCTTGGGACAGAGTAACACTGTAAGCCTATCCCACCCTTACTTTAGAGTAAGCACTCCAGACCACAGTGTAGTAAGAATACTCAGCTGTATGATTATACACACAGTGTTGCAATGTGTTTTGCTTTACAAAATCAAACCATTAATAATTTATGCTGTTTAATTTATGCCAGAATTTTATGGTGGCTTTCACTACGGCCCAGCAAATTACAGCTGAGGCCTGGGACAGTGGATCAGGATTTACATGAACTCAGATGGAGAGTATTACAATTAACAAGTGGGGATTAGCTGCCAGACTGTGCTGAAACCTACAAGGCAGTGGTTGGCCTCACAGTACTGACAATGAAGTGCATTTGTGTAGGCAAACTGTGTATGTGTATATTTTTGGTTGTGTGTGTGATCTTGGAACTCTTGCACTCTAACTAAATGCTGACATGTCAGTTTGTGTTATGTTAGGATCTGTCTCTGGAGTGTTAGTAGCTGGTGGTGCAATCTGTCAGTTTCTTTTGTCTGCAGGTCACCTGGGTCAGAGCAGCTGTCAGTCAGATGAATTCCTGTGTGGGAATGGGAAGTGTCTTCCTCGCTCGTGGAAGTGCAACGGTCAGGATGAATGTGGCGATGCCACCGACGAACGCAGCTGCTCCCCCCCTCCCACCGAGGCCCAGCCTGGCCTCTGCCCCTACGGCTCCCTCCCATGCACCGAGGCCCAGTCCACCCGCTGTCTGCCTGCCGCCCTGCGCTGCAACGGAGCCCGCGACTGTCCCGATGGCACAGACGAGCTGGGTTGCCCCGACACCACCTGTGGCAAACGTCTGGGGAACTTCTACGGCTCCTTTGCCTCCCCGGATTTTTTCCGGGCTAACAGGAGCGCTGTGGAGGAGCTGAGGTGTTCCTGGTTGCTGGACACCCAGGACCCCAAGCCCATCGTGCTGCAGCTGGACCTGCAGCTGGGGCCCGGAGACTCGCTGCATGTCTACGATGGCCTGCTGCACCGAGCAGAGCACCTCTTACAGGTGTTGTCGTATCATAACAACAGGCGCCCGGCACTGCTGGAGTCGAGCCGGGGACAGATGAGCGTTTTGTACACGGCCCAGCCTCACAGCCCAGGACATGGCTTCAATGCCACATACCAGGTACTGTAAACTGGGAATAGTGCATCCTGTTTTCCAAAAAACTTGTTCCACTGTCTCGAGATTGAATCCCTTCATTCCTCTCCATCTCTCTGTCAATACCGAATGTTACAAACGTCTTCTTTTGGTTCAACACTTTTCTGATTAGTATGGTAGAAAGAGAGAGTAGCTGTTCTGTTGGTGCAGAGAACCAGTCGTCCTCCCGGTGTCTAGACGGTGACGTGTTTCTCCTCCGCCCCCCCAGGTAAAAGGTTACTGTTTTCCCGGCGAGCGTCCCTGCGGCAGCGATCAGGGCTGCTACTCTGAACGCCAACGCTGCGACGGCTACTGGCACTGTCCATCTGGCCGCGACGAGGAGGCCTGCCCAACATGCCCGGATGGGGAGTTCCCCTGCGAGGGTGGTACTGGCGTGTGCTACCCAGCCTCTGAGCGCTGCAACAACCAGAAGAGGTGCCCGGATGGGTCGGACGAGAAGAACTGCTACGACTGCCAACCTGGAAACTTCCACTGTGGGACTAACCTGTGCATCTTTGAGACGTGGCGGTGCGACGGCCAGGAGGACTGCTTGGACGGGAGCGATGAGAGGGACTGCCTGGCAGCAGTGCCCAGGAAAGTGATCACGGCCGCCCTGATCGGCAGTCTGGTCTGCAGCCTCCTGCTGGTCATTGCCCTCGGCTGTGCTCTCAAGCTCCACTCCCTCAGGAGCAGAGAGTACAGGTGGGGACGCAACACCTCAGTCTATTTCTTTATCCAGCATTTACTACTAGTCCTCAGGTCGTGATAAATCACCATAGCAACAAGTTTTATCTCCTTGATCAATCCTCTTACTGTATTACAGTATATGTGGGTCCAAAAGCACATTGTCACACAGTCTGTTATTACATGTTATTACATGTTATTGCTGTTGATCGTGCAAATGCCACAAACTCTGCTGAGTGTACTAACAAGGTTTTTTAAAACTAAGATGTTCTATTCACCTTAAACTAGCTCACTCTCTGTCTCCATCATGTATCATCGCTCTCCTTGTTCCTCTCTTTCTCTCTCCCTTACAGAGCTTTTGAGACTCAGATGACCCGCATGGAGGCCGAGTTTGTCCAGAGAGAGGCTCCCCCTTCGTATGGTCAGTTAATCGCCCAGGGTCTCATCCCTCCAGTGGAGGATTTCCCAGTGTACAACCCCACCCAGGTAGTGCATTATATCTCTAATGTATCTCTAAGGTAAATATCAAGGCACAGCCAGCAGCCAGTTAGCTTAGCATAAATACTGGAAGCTAGCCTGGCTCTGTGTGAAGGTCACAATATCCACCTACCAGCACATTTAAAGATCACAAACGAACACATCATATCTTGTTTGTTTGATCTTCGGTTTTTGGATGGATTAAACGAACGAGATGATTATTAATTAGTGAGCTTTAGAGGTGCTGGCAGGTGGATTTTGTTACCTTTGGACAGATTCAGAGTAGCTGTTTCCCTCTGTTTCTAGTCTTTATGCTAAGCAAAGCTAAGTGGCTGCTTGCTCCACTTTCAAATTGAATGGACAGGTATGAGAGTGGTCTCGATCTTCTCATCCAACTCTCATAATCTCAAACTATTCCTTTAAGCGATTGGTGAGGTTGCACTCAGTTAGTCATATTAATACACTTTCATATGCGCAGTAATGCCACTGCTGCAAACATCGTGAGATGTGGTTACATTTAAGTGGCAAAATGGATCCTCGTAATAATCCTCTTGACAGAACAGAGCAATGATGTGGTTATCCAGGGGAAACAGTCTGTTGGGTTTAAAGCTTTGAGCCTAAAATAAAAATGTACCAACAGCTTTAATGGAGGTCAGGACCTCTCCGTAGGATGGCTGCTCTACTCGAAATGATTTCACTGTATAAATTTAGAACCGCCTGCCCTGCCTGAACTGCAGGTGTGTTTGAAAGTGCAAACAGCTTGCCTGGAATTACAGTTTCTCTGTGTCTTCCTGTCTCTCTGCTCCCCCACCCCCCTCGTGCTCCAGGCCTCCGTGTTACAGAACCTGAGGTTGGCGATGCGCAGGCAGATCAGACGTCACTCGACACGCCGCTCCACCTCCTCCTCCTCTCGTCGGCGTCTCGGGCATCTGTGGAGTCGCCTGTTCCACAGTGGAGGGCGATCCAGAGGCCACGCCCCCCTGCTCGACCCCCCTGGACCCACACAGATCACACTGGGGCTCCACAGCTACCGAACTGTGGGCGTGCAGGGGCCCCAGGCAAGGGCCAGGTCTGGAGCTGGGCTCGGGGATGAGGTCGATGTAGGGGGTATGTCGGGCTCCTGCTGCTCAGCCACTATGGACCTGCAGCCCTGCACACCGGAGAGCCCTGCGTCTCCTCTCTCCTTCCAGTCAGTGGACAGTCCAGAGGAGGAGGAACTGTCACCTGTCAGCAGGGAAAGCAGCAGGGCTCCACGGTCTGAGCCCCCCACCCCTGTTCAGAGTGACACCTCAGGCTATAGCGGACCCCCTCTCACTCCCCAGGAAGCCTCTGTACCCGCGTGCCACCCCCGGGCATCTAGGAAACTGGTTCTGGAGCTCGCTGTTAACCTAAAGGGTGTTTCCTTGAGACGTTACTCCCCCTTGGGGCCCTTATCCCCTATCTCACCCCCTGAGTTTCCCAGCAGCTCCCAGGCATCCACAACCTACCCTCACACCCAGGAGCTGGAGGCGACTTCACCTCCTGAGCTCTCGTCTTCTTCTGTGAAGGGAGAGGACAGCGACAGCCACTTTACTGTGGAAGTGCCAAGCAGGGAAATACGGAGCAGGGAGGAGAGGAGGAGGGAGGGCAAGAGCAGACTCTGCAGGTTCAGCAGGACCTTCAGTGATGAGGGAGGAGATTCAGGGAGGGAGACAACGCCATGCTGAGGAGTTTAGGAAGATACTCTCCTTCCCCTCAGTCTGTTGAGACCCGGTGTCAGCAATATCTGCTCTGCTAAAGTGTCCTTGAAATGTGTCGCCATCAGATCCAGAGGTGAGACCCGTACCTTAGCCCACCACATGGAGGAGGTACAGAAATAAAATTAGCTCATGTCCATCATCACTTTGAATGCATACAAATCTGCATATGAACAAAATTACGCATATGTAGTCTTTTCCTAAGATGAATGAAACCAGCATTGGTAGTGCTTATGGTCTGTGTTGTCCAGTCAATCTCTTACCTTAATGTTGACCCCCACAAGTAAATGCAAACAGACACCCCCGCTCAACCTGTCTGGACATAAACTCATCATGAGTCCGTTCCGGAAAATCAAACTCAATTCTGGCCACCGATACCAAAACCATATTGGCAACATGTTCTTACAACGCCAAAGCAGCCTTTGTGTCGTTACCCAGAGCCATTATGCACCGCTATATACTGTGAACCATAAAAGCCTATTAAGTGATCACATATGAATTTATCTGATTAAAGATCCTCTACTCTGTCTTATTCCCACTTTATTATATGAGGTGGTGTTATTATTATTAGTATTGTGTCCCATTTCTAGAAGGTCATGGTTGGCTGTCACATTTAAGGTTAAAGCTGGCGATATTTTATATTTTTGTTATTGTCATCAAATTGTATGAAAAGGCCAAAACCAATGGTGAACTTGTCTATCTCTCAATACCTTTCAACTTCACCAGCCTGTGTATATACTTTCATTTTTAAAAAAGGCTAAAAAATTCCCTAAAACAACAGGGTACTGGTTATCAAGAAACGTTACTCAGTCATACGGGAGTAAACAGTGCATTTGTTAGAGATGATTTTCATCCACAGATTAACACACATTTGGTCCACTGGTGAGTATTTTCTCTAGTATTCACAGCAGTAGGACAGTGTATGTGGGATTGAGTCAAAATAAACTACAGTGTCCATGTTCATGGTAATGAGGTAACATGTCACCCAATGTGACGATGTGGCTCACTGATATGTTTTTAGTAGTTTTTGGACAACAGTGGAGCTCTGTGACACAGCGGAATAAGCTTTATCAGGCTACACTTGTTCGGAGGATTGATACATTGTTGGTTTTGGTCTTTTTATAGGATTTGTTGACAGTAAGAAAAATATCACCAGACCTACCTTTTTAATACAACTTTGAACCACAAACATTTTGACATTTTCGGAAATACCCTTATGTGCTTTCTGGCGGAGAGTTGGATGAGAAGATTGATACAACTCTCATATGTGTCTGTTCAATATGAAATTGGAGCGGGCAGCTGGTTAGCTTAGCTTAGCACAAAGACTGGAAACAGGGTGAAATAGCTAGCCCGACTGTGTGAAGGTACTGGCAGGTGGATTTTGTTACCTTCAGACAGAGCCAGGCTAGCTGTTTCCCCCTGTTTCCAGTCTTTGTGCTAAGCTACGCTAACTAGCTGCTGGCTGTAACCTTATTTATAAGGATATGAGATATAAGAGTGGTGTCAATCTTCTCATCTGACTCTTAGCCAAAGGGCAATTAAGCTCAGTCCCCCCAAAATGTCAATCTATTCCTGTAACACTTGTCACTGAATCATGCAGCGGTTCAATCATGCCAAACCTTTGTCAGTATTTATCATAAACTGTACGTTTCCAGTGCTACTCTTGACCCCTTTTAAGAAACACGAAGAACTTTCTCATTATGTTTTGGAAGTCGTATCAAATAGATTTCAATTCAGCATTTTTAACTTGAAATGTCATCGGTTTTAAAAAGCCAAACTTGGATGGAAGCTGAGGTAGTGAGTCCAAGTATATTGCCTGTAACTCTGCTCAGACCCTCGTCCTCCTCACATCAAACCCAAACTGTCCCCTCAAGGAAGCCTTTCCTCACTTGAATGAACTCGACTGTGTGCGTGTCAGTGTCTGCTCTGATTTCCTTTCAGTGCAGTGAAGAGTTTATGTGAATGTCCGGGAAATGTTGGGAAGAGAGAGACTTCAGAATATTGATTTTTTTGTCAAGCCCTCTTCATCCCGGCGGCTCCCCCTGCAGTACTGCTGACTGCACACTGGTCACTGCAGACGTGTGGACTGCTGGTTTATTCCACTGGAAATTCATATCTATGCTGTGGAATTTTCTACGACAGGATGTTAAAACAAAGACCTCTATTTTTCAGTCTTCAGTGGAGACCTGTACTAGTTCTTCTTTATATTTCTCTCTCTGCCTTGACAAACGTTGAACTTGATAGAACCTGGTCGCCTGTGATGTTTTTTTTTTGTAAAGATTGTCCCTCTGAGGTATGACACTGGTGACCCTTCACTCATCACTGTTGGACTTCTAAAGAATGTATCACTTCTTCTTGAAATCAGTGAATTTCTCCCTCTTTTACTGCAGGATATTGATATAGAAAAACACCGTGTAGGTAGGGCGAGTGTGAGAAATGACCAGGAGCCAAATGCTGGTTGATTTTTAGCTGCAGTGTCAGGCTTCTGCACTAAACACATGGTGTTTCCTGCTGTTTTTCCATGCTACGCTCATGTGCTTCCTTCTTATAGAAGATTTGTCACAAACGGCTGCTACATGTTATGTGCCATTAGAGATGTCTCCATACCCCCTCACCAGTAATTCCTGCCTAATGATCTGTTCGGATTCCCTTTCCTTTCTATGAGATCTGGAGGAATCAGTTTACTCATTCCTAGTTTTACATATTTTAACATATTTTGTGCTCTTTTTTCCCCTTGTACCTTGTTATTTAAGTTCACAGCAAGCAAAGTTGTCCTCATTTGACTTAAAGTGAAATAGTTTATCTGCTGTTTGAAAAAGGAAAATCACATATCCGCAGAATGTACGTCCTTACTTGCTTTGTAATGTACAGAAATGTTTAAAATGCCTTAATGGTTTTTTCCTTGCTGTTGTAAATATCATGGACAGTTTCATGGATCACAGCTGTGGTACATGTTTGAAGAGATTAGATTTGTGTGTAGATCTGTGTATGTCTGGACACAGCTTTATGATGTGACATGTGATTGGTACAGCAGAGTGCTCTGGAGTCATAGTGCACTACTGCATCAGGAATCTCTGGGATTATTATGGCAGGGGAGTTTTTCAGTCACTTTATTCCAGTGTATTTACCTGTTTATTTAAATTCAAATCTGTAAGAGGATGATGTAGTAACATTACAATTAGAATTCTTTGTGTGTAAAGTGAGATCGTGTCACATTGACTGCTAATGTGGTTAAGGTGATGTTTTAACACCTGTTAGCCAGAATCAAGGTTTTCTGTTCTGTACCCTGGGTTTTACTGGTTTGTTAAAGTTGTGATAAACTGCTGGGCAGAAGCCACGTCGAGAACTTCTAAACTGTTTTGTCCGTGTTTTTTCCCCATTGCGTTTATTCACTCTAATGTACATCATCAAACCCCTTCCAATATGATACAATCACAGAGTAAAAACTGTACTTTTCAGCAGGTTAGCACGCAGGTAAATACACTGTATCGAGGCCATTGGAACGCATAAAGTACTACTGAACCAGGTTGTCTGATAATGGCATCCCCTGTCCTTGCTGTTTGATTTTGAAGCTTCTTCCTCATCAAAGGCTGAAGTCAACAATAGACCGTGTTTGTATAAAAGCATTTCTCTCATTTTGAGAACTATATTTGTATATTTTCTGCTGAAAGAGAAATGCCACCATGACGTTGTGGGGTGGGCTGATGAAAACCCTGTACAGCCTTCTGCTTATTAGACATTGTTTTACAGTGGCTGCAATTAATAAACGTCAAGCTCTTTATCATTTACTGAATTTTTCCAGTGTATGAAATATCATGTTTTATTTTTGCATCAAATAATATCCAAATAATACCATTGCCAGTACTACTACCACTATAATACTGATTTATTCACCACATGTATTCACAATATTTAGTCAGTAATTTGACAGGACTTTATTCTGTTGTCATTAGTCACCTTACTGAGTCTACAGCCAGGCTAGCAGCCATGTGAGGCTGCACAGCAGAGCTTTTTAGCTGAATGCTAATGACAGTGCTAACATGTTTATCATGTTCACCAGCTTAGTTTAGTGTGTTAGCATCCTAGCGTTTGCTAATTAGCACTAAACACAAAGTATAGCTGAAGTGACCATTTTTGACCTGGTGATGGCGCTAGATGAAAGGTCAGGGAATGCTATTCAGGACATGACATCCACTTACATTATCCATTATCAAAAAAACCCAAACAAAAATATGCATCTTAGAAGTTGCTATATTTAATAAGCAATTACAATGTTATTCTTGTACAACTTAACACTCTTTTACAAAACACAGAGGTACACCCAACAATTGTACAGTATGTAAATGTATCACAACATGTCGGAGGAATGTGATCTTTGTAGGAGTCCCTGGCGCATTCGTAACAGTTTTTTTTTTACACAGTATTTACAGATCTCAACTGAGCTAACAGCGCTTGGACATGGCAGACAGACATACAGTACATGTTGTCTTAAATGTGAGTCTCTTTTTGTGGATTTGATGCAGGGGGAAATTCCCAGTCAAGGTCCAACCTGCTGGTGTGCATCATGTTAAAAAGGCCAGTGGCCCAAACCTTCATATGTTCTGTTGTATGTGCAACACAAACGGCTCATAGACAAGTGCTGTAAGAGATTACCCAAATACACGTAAACACCAATATCTCCTGGACCACGGTAAATGATCATACCTGTTAAGGTAGTGGTACTATAACTTCAGTAAGGAAATCAATTTGCTTTTCAATTGGGCCTTAAGAAGCCAATATCTTGAGTCAACAGGACCACAGAAGGTCCATAGTAGGTCAATGGGACTATAATCAATTATATAACTATATTATGTCAATAGTATCATAGTAAGTCGGTTGATCTATAAAGGTCAGTGGACCAGGGGTAATTGCAGTGATGATGTGTCTTTGGGGAAGTGGGAGAAGGCCCATGCACAAGTGAACATCCACTGCCAGCCACCCATCTATCAGTCAATATGGATTCTGCTAATGTTATCCAACAACACGTTAATGGTAAGTACTGTATCATAACATCAGGTGAGAAATCTGAAATCTAATAACTGTCTTGGCAGGTCAAGCACCTTGAAAGAGTTCACAGTGGCATTCCCAGAGATGAGAACATTTCCAAAGCAACGAGCTCAACAGAGGCTTGAGGAACTCAAAAGAGACCAAAGAAGGAGACAGGTGAACATTAAAAACCTGGAAGAACAGCCTGTCAACGTGTGTTGTAGTGATGTAGCTTATTCAGTTCTGAGAGAGTCAACCATTCGTCCAGCTGACAGCCACAAACTTCCCATCATCCTCCTGTCTCTCCTGTGCTGTAAATATTGCTGGGAAAGATGAGTGTTGTGAAGATAATCTCTCTTAAGAGTAATATGAAGGCACCTAGGGTTTCTCTCAGGGTAGAGTAGTGATATAACTAAAAAAAAAAAAGAAACAGGGGAGGTAAAGTGAAGCAATAGCCAGATACTGTAGCCAGGCAGAGACAGAGACGGAAAAATACTCATCCACAGTTGACAAACAGTAAACGTCAAGTGAGTAATTAGTGAAACAGAGCTGAAGGTAGCAGCAGTAATAGAGAAGTATTGCTAAGTGCAGAAACTGCTTTGCATATTTACCTCATAAAAGTTATTACACAATCAAAATACCCGCACAAACCAATACACTACACCAACAAATACATTTCATAAGGCACATTAGCTCAAGGATTTAGTTGAAGTCATAAAAGAAGAATATCTGGGAAGTGAAGCAGGAGATGACAGATGGAGGTTCCTTGAGTGAGTAGAAGGGAGAAGATGAGATAAAGGTCTGTATGGAAGAGACAGCTTGGCATACCGGTGAGGAGAACGGTGGGACAGTACTACCAAACCAACAAATAAAAACACATTCTGCAGCTTTAGGGCTCAACATGCTAATGCCCTAATTCTAACCATCCGCTTCTTTTATACTGGCGCTTCATCGCAGCCCCTCTCAGGCTGCACCTGTGCAAGAACATGGACGCAACCATCTCTCTTCACCATTCACAAAATGACCAAACGGAACGCAAAAACTGGAAGTACAGGTGTTGATGTAAAAAGGGAATTCCTGGTTGACTGCACTGCTCAGTCATTGGCTTTGGAGGCAGTGAGGGGTTCAGTCTCTGAAGGGTCTTCCTGAGGAAACACCACATAACACACCTTCTGGCCAATGTACGTGACTCGTTCTGCAACACAAAAGACAACAGAGCGAATATATCTAAATATTTGTTTAAATATCATTTTATATGTACTGTGTGGCCCAAACCAACTCACCGACTAGCCTGTAGACCCATTTTGGTTTGTCCCTCCACTGAACACCCACAAAGTATACAGGGACTCCAGTCAGCATGATGACCATTCCCAGGCCACAAACCACTGGTTCAGAGTACAGACTGAAGCCCAGCAGCACAGCCCAAAATATCAAGTAGCTGATGGGGATCAACATGTTTACCTGCACAGGACAGAAATACATTTTTTTTCTTTTTGCCACACACTTTTTAAATTTCTTCCATTTGAAACAAACATATTATACATTTGCAAACCCACACACTGTTTCTTACAAGCATTGGGCAGAGATTACATATCATTTTAAATTTGTGTACATGTTTATTATTTTGACAAATGAAAACAGTGCATGTATTGTGTGTATCAAGACCATAGACTGTATATACAGTCTATAATCAAGACTCACACATATCATGTAATTGACCTTTACGACACCAGGGGGCGCCAAATTATTATCCATGTCCATGACAACCATAAATGTCAAACAACTGGTAAGTCACATCTGACAATATCTAACTTAATGGCCCATAAATGATCCCGTTGACAGCTCTCAGTCTCCAGTTTGGCTGCTGAGGTATTTGGTTTCACAGACTGACGGGGAAAGCTGCTGCTCAGCTGAGGTGAGAAGCTTAAAATATTAATGTGGTAGTAGTGATGGGTGGACGAAGCATTATGAAGCTTCGAGGTGTCAAACGCAGCAAGTTTAAGTACACTCCCCCAGCCCTGCACTTGGATACAGTACTTTTCTCTTTAAGACAGAGTGGTGTTTTTTCCTCCAGTAGGAAAACTGTCCTTGACCGAGCTTAACATCACGGGCACCGGCTAGTTAGGAGTGCCATTGCTACTATTATTATTACTTATTATTAAGTTAGCTAAGTTACAACTGCTACTTTATGAGCCAGGCCCTGTTGGCTAGCTGAGTAGAGCTAGCTGCTAGCTGTTAAGTATATTTTCTTAAGTTTGGCCAAGACACATAATTAAGAGTTTATTGACTACAGCTGCTACACCTGCCAGTGACATCTCCCAGCTAGCTTAACCTAAAGCGAGAAACCAAATTATGTTAGCTGTTATGCTAACGGTAGCCTTTTCAGTTGTTAACATTTGTTATTAAATGTGGCGAAAACAATTACCCTCCTTGTAGAACTACTTTTTTGAATAAATCTGGGCATAAAGGTGTAGTCTACGATTCTAATCCAAAACAGTTTTTGTCAAATTCAGTGAATATTTCCTCACAGTCCGCTAGCTTTCCTTTCTGTGTGTGCACTGACAAAAAAGTCCTGTGTTCATACACAACCCTGGCTCTGTAAACGGGAAACAAACAGAATGGCTCGGGTAGAACCACCAACCCAGTTCGCCAAATACCGACGCTTTAGACGCGTTTCCACTAAACACTTCAGTATAATATGTCACAACTCGTGCTCGTGCACAGCACAAACTAATGCTGTGAGTTACTTGCGCGAGTTTGAAGGAGCACTGAAGGGTGTATTTGTTTGGCAGTTGAGTTCAAATATCAACAAGCTTTCTCCAGAATTGCAGGCTACACCTTTAAGGAAAGTGAGTCATTGTGAAATTCATGTGAAGGCGAGCTTAACGTTATATTTTTGTTGTCCTCCCTTTAATTTACAGCTGTAAGATTTTCATACTATCCAATCATTGCCAATTCAGTAATTATTAATAATCAAATAACTGGTCCAAGCTCTATAGTCCTGTATGTATCTGAATTACTGTATGCACATTTGGAAGATATACACATGCAAATTTCACATTTTGTCACTTTTTCTTGTTTTTGTGTTTGCGTGGCTCCATTTGTTGTTAACTGCAACACATCATCAGCTCATTTTTTATCTCTCTCTCGCTATATATATTTTTTATCTTACATTGTTTTCATATTTCCAGTCCTATTCCTCAGTGTGTTCTGCTGATATTTTGTACCCTTTGGATTTATGCTGAGAATATCCACTGTATACATATGTTTAACATTTCCTAATTACAGTTAATGAGGTGAAAAGTTGATATTTGAGCAGTAGCCTGCGAGTTTTGGCACAGGGGTCACTGGTTCAGTTCATTTGAAGCAAACTGCAGAGAGCTGTGACTTGATGGATAACACTCGGTTATGTCTTCAACAAGGCCATGTTAAGTTAACTTTTGTTATTGCAGTGGCTCTGTGGTTCTCAGGTTTCTGTACCTTGATGGGTCTGACCAGGTTGGGTCTCTTCTTGCGGAGGTATAGGAGGCCGGCAATGGTTACCCCATAGGACAGATAGTTGATAAAGGACACATAGTTGATCAGGTTGTGTGTCTCTCCAATACACAGGATAAATATGGTGGCAATGCACTGTGGGAGATGAAGGGAGGTTCAAAGGTCAAGTACATATTAAACTAATTAAAAATAATGTGAAATAGTACCATATTAATATTCACAAATCATTTCTGTGTGAGGCGACCACGTCTGTTGTGTGTCCCTGTGAAGCTAGACGAAACCGAGTGCAGTACTCACGCAGACCAGCAAGGCGGGGATTGGAGTACAGTTCTTTAGGTGGATCATAGCCAACAGATAGGGCAGGTGACCCTCTCTGGCCCCCGAGAAACACAATCTACAGATAGACAGACACAAACTTGTATGCATGTATGTTCAGGTTTACTATGCATGTAGTAACGTGGAGTAACTCTTGGCACCCTTGTTTTTATTTTGAGGACATATTAGCCAGTCATAATAGGACATTAAAATTAAAGCTCAGCAAAGCAAGGTGTGTGTGTCCTACCTGGAGGAGGTGAACAGATATCCATTGATTCCTCCAAAGGTGGACAGTGCTACAGAGATTGGCATCACCCAGGAAAAGATCCCCAGCAGCTTTTCCCCGAATGTCTGGAACAACACAACATCTGATGGATCAGATTATTGACTTATTGATTAATTCGTGCAGTCTCTAACAGTAATGCGTTACTTAACACCCTGCATGGCTATATCAGACTGTGGCTGCACATACAGGGCTTGTGTGTGTGTGGGATAGTTGTTTTTTGTAGGTGATAGTTTGATTTAAAAATTCTAATAATGACGGCCTTATCCTTTAATATCCCTGGACACTGCTTGTATTTCAAGTCCTTCAAAGGAAAGTAGTCATAAACTGAACTTGTGACTGTCTTCCCCCTGGGATCATGAAAAAAACTTTAATCTTATTGACTAGTTAATTGGTTGGTTGAGGTCTGTCTCATGCTAGGATTCTCAGCTGCAGCAGACTTACAGTGTTGGACAGTGTATGTTTCCAGACAACTGAGACTCTTGTTAAACAGTATATTAACTGCTATAAGCTCCTGTATGAAACATCCATTCATGAGCTGCTCACCACTGCCACAGCATTGGAAGCCAGCAGCTCCTTAGGGGTCATGGAGGAGAAGTAGGCAATGTTGGTCATAGTGTAGACAAGGGTCACCAGTGGGATGGAAATGTAGATGGCCCGGGGCAAGTTCCTAATAAAAATAATCATATAAGTAGTGGCAATGATTCAAATGTTGGTGTTCCAGCGTTATAAAACTTTGAGTTTCTGCAGGTTTTACAGAACATTAACAAGACTTTATGTAAAAATATTAATAATAAACTAAACCAAGTGACTGAGCTGTACATGATGTTCCACAGTGTAGCTGCAAGTGTAACCTTTAGACCAATATAGCGTGTCTGCTGTATATGAAAACCTGTAGAGATATGAAATACTATCTATAGCATGTGCGTGCCGTACTTGCGCGGCTCCACGACCTCCTCCGTGACATAGTTGAGGAAATTCCAGCCGCTGTAGGCGAAGGAGGCCTGAAGGAAGGCCAGCGCTATCTGTCCCACTGAGGGGTCCTGACTGAATTCAAAGGCCACACTGGGCCGCAGGGCATCGTAGTGGCCTAGAGAAGATGAGAGGAGGGGATGTGTGGATGAAACAGTGAAAAGATAATGGCCTAGTCTCATAAGTACCTCCATAATATCACCTATAAAATCCACCGTTTAAAGGCTTCACTGTCTTATCAAATAGAAACAGAAATA
>NTHP01000032.1:1806202-1922274 GCA_003416845.1 Oplegnathus fasciatus
AAAATAGAATGGAAATGGAAAGAGAAATTTTACCGGTTCAACGGTTTTTATTGCATTTTATTCACTGGTTGGTCACCATATTACTGCCTATAACTATAAAATTCAAAGTGATTTTAAAGTGACTTTCTAAGTGAATTTTTCTCATTTTTTAACAATTGTTTCTACCTGAAGAACTTTTAATGTTATGCCTAGTTGTGTGCTGCAGGGGTCAGCAGTGTTAATACATTATAATCTGCTGTGACAAAATGTACTGTAGAGTCTGGCAGCAGCTTTCTTCCCAAATGACCTCATTAGAAACAAAACACTGCTGGTTCATGTTCCACACAGAAGTGTTTAAAGGTTTATCAGCTCTATAATCATTTTAAACATGAAATCTACTCTGCAAACACTGTATGTACAGATGATTATTTATCTTTGAATTGTTTTTTTTGCCATATTTTCAATCTAAATGTCTCATCTTGCAAATAAAATCCCAAATTCGTCTTAAATGTTCACGCTATGTCTTTAATAATATTTNNTTTGAAATGATCATGGTTTGATCATTCGTTTCCTGATGAAGATAAAGTACACGACCAATGCACAGAAATTAGTGTCATGTTTGTGTATTAATGTGTATGTTTGTGTTTACCTCTACAGATTTGGACGAGTCCTACCACTATGATGAGTGCCAGAGCGAGGAGCTTTCCTACAGTGAAAACATCCTGAATCCTTGTCGCCCAGCGCACACTGGAGCAGTTCACCCAGGTCAGGAATACTGCGTAAAGGCACAAACACACACACACACACACACACACACACACACACACACACACACACACACTTAAAATCATTTAAAAGCATCATGTTTCTGACAGGCTTTGCCTTATAAATGAAGGGTTTTTCACAGCCGTTATCGCGTTGTCACTACACAATGAAACACACTTACTGTGCCTGTTCACATGGCCTGCATGTATTCTGCTGCCTCTTTAACATTTATGTTAAAGCTTGGGGTCTGTGCATTGTCACACTGACTCCACATTCCTCTCTTGTCAGCACACAGAGGTAAAAGAAAGAAAACATCTTTCCTGACAAAACAGTCTATGGAATTGAGTACTTCCTACTTCCCGTTTCCTACTTGCATAGAGTGTGCGTGCCCCTGCTCCCCACACCGCTCCCTAAGCCATTGACCTTCACACTGACCCTCAGTTTTGCGTGTTTGCGAGTGCCACCATGTAACAAGGGCTGGCCAAATTCCAAGTGAGCCAATCCGAGCAAGTACAAGTGGCTCTCCAGTTGCCCTCAAACTCAAGTGCAGGCTTACAAGTGAGAGGTAAACCCAGTAGGAACTGTACTTGTCTTTTACTCCTGTACAGTCCTGTACACATTACACCACACATTTGAGTCTGAAAAACAAATGTACCATAACCGCAATTCAGTCAGTTGACTCACATGGGACAGATTATGTAAATATAGAATATGTATAGCATTAATGTTTGGTGTCTAGGCTCTGATGATACTGATGATACCCCCTGGGAGAAAGCTAGACTCAGAGCCTACAGGTGGATGCTGGGGTGGAGGGAAATGCTGACAGCAGAGGCAGCATAGCTTTCGGGTGAGCGGTGTGGCAGCAGGCATGCAGCTTAAACACACCGCCATGAGTAAGAGTGTGTTAGATATGTGTTGAAGTGAGAGGAGTATGTCATGTGAGTTCAGCAGCACACTTGGGATGAGCTGCCTGAACTGGCTCGCAGCCTTCGCTTCATATATTCTGTATAATATACTGTGTGCTGTATGATGCTGTGATGTTATTGGCCCTTTCAGACAAGCAACTTGTTATATAAATGTTATCCTGTTCTTGTGCTTGAATAAGTGCCCGAGTCACTTGTAGTCGCTTTTTTTTAGCCACTGCAGTCTTACGAAGTCGAAGCCCTTTTCGACACGGCTAAAGTCTAAATGAAATACTGTCACGTTAACATAAAGGGTATAGCATGCACAATTTAACGTCAAATGTACATTAGGATTGCTGTCAGTTTGATGGCCTTTACTTTTTTTTAAACTATTCTTTTGTCTTCTTTTCTATATTACAGCTCCCTTCATTCACAGCAGCTGCCTGTTGGTTTTTGTTGCTCATGAAGTGGTGTATCACATGAAAAACTGACATTAATGCATACCCACTATTTTCTTGTCCTCTCAATGATGTACCACATCAACAGGAAATAGCTGAATGTGCCATAAAAGTGGTGGAACTTTTATAATATATATGTAACTTTTATAATTTGTATAGCCCCCTACCATGGCTTTCATCCGTTTACTGACCACTGCTTGTGTTTCACATGCGCTCAGAATAGTGTGACACTTCAAATAGAGAGCTCGAGATTAGGACGCGGTTTAGGCCACAGGGTGTGTGTGAGCAAGACTGTCTAGACTCTCCATCTTTCTTCGTCCCTCCTCTTGTCTCTCAGTTTTCTGCATCTTGTCTTTTGTTTTGTTTCCCTCTATTTCATTTAATTTCTATATTTCTCAATTTCCCCTCTGACCTTTCACTCCTCCTCGCTTTTACACACAAACGCATTCTCTTGCAGGAGTGGCACAGCAGTATATGTGTGTGTACGAGCGTATACGGGCGGGGGGTAGACCATGTCATCCATCACTGAGGCAAGGTTCCCCTCCCACCACAGAAATCTGAACAAACTGCTTCCGCTGGCGCGGGCACACACACACACACATACACA
This sequence comes from Oplegnathus fasciatus, assembly GCA_003416845.1. Classification (NCBI taxonomy): domain Eukaryota; kingdom Metazoa; phylum Chordata; class Actinopteri; order Centrarchiformes; family Oplegnathidae; genus Oplegnathus; species Oplegnathus fasciatus. Next base: position 1,808,914 of record NTHP01000032.1, read on the forward strand.
CACACGCGTGTGGATTTTTGGCAGGAGGTTTTGGTGACACCGGGCAGAGCTTTCTCTCCCCTACAACACCGCAGTGTTTTATAGTGAGCTACCCTCGGGGTGTTACATGCATTTCCGTTCCTGTGTCCTGTGAAGCCCTCCCCCACCACCGCCCCCTCCTCCAACTTCCCTCTATGTTAACCCTGACAGGAAGGAGGTGCCAGCGGGCTTTGAATGTGACAGCGCAGGTAAATCTGTGTCCTGCCGTCACAGCTTCTATTGAAGGCTGCCTCAGCACTAGAATACTAAACTAATTACTGCTTTTACTCTTAATGGATTCTGATCCCAACTTTGAGCAGATTTATCAGGGGGCTTTAACCTCAGGAACGCCTCCTCCTGGTCCAGGATCTGGTCACTGAACTGACAATAACCCCCCAGTCCTGTTTATCCACCACAGGGCCAGGTTTTCGCCAATGTATTGCAAGCTCAGCGGACTGCTGGGCCTAAGCATCGGGGAATTTATTTTTTTGTAGGTATTCTCTCAGTATCTTCTTATGTATCTCTAAGATGTTTTTAAACTCCAGTCACAGTGAGGCGGCTCAGTTGGAAACAGATATAATGGTTGGAAAGCTCACCGGGCAGCGACATCCGTTGGTTAAAACATGAACACACTAAAGGCAAACAGCAGCTCCGAGGTCAGTGTTCTTTACACTCATTGTGCGTAGAGTGACGTTCAACACCTGAAGCTTCCAACTATCACAAGCTAACGTTACCTAGCAACCTTAGCTAGCTAGCCAAACAGTCAGTAACACAGATACTTCCTTTGTGACATAAAATATCAGAATGTAAAGGTTCAGACGGCCAAATAGTGAAGGTGATGGGGATGAGGAAGAGACTGCTAAGATTCGCGGCTCCACCGAGTCAACAATGTTAGCCCAGCCTCGGGTCGACAAAGCGCAGCCGGCGAGCATCTCGTCCTCGGTAACGCCGTTAGAACAAGAACCGGCGAGTATCAATAACGTAAATGTCACATTTCATTAGCTTCTGTCCTCTCCTTCATGAGCACTGATCTGAAAAGAGACTGGATAGTTTAATGCAACATGGTAACAACACTGGTTTGCTTGCTTTCCAGTCTTTTTTGTACTCCAGTGCTCATGAAGGAGAGGACACAATAAGCAAATGGAATGCACCAAGTGCTGATTTTTCCCTCAAAGTGATCAGTTTGGATCTCTTGGTTGATCCAGCACAGCAGCCAATCAGGACTTGAATACAAGTTTTTTGTACAAAAACTTTGATATTATTTATTTTAATTTAATTTAATTTAATTTTGTTGTTGTTGCTGAAAACAGAGCATTCCAAGACTGTACACTGTCAGATTCTTTGTAAGACTCTTCTATAGTTAGATTTAAAAAAAAAAATCTAACTATAGAAAAACAAATGTGTGTTGAATAAATGACTTATTTATAAAAACACATTACGTAGTCATATTTTCAAGCTTTTAGCACTGACTTAATGTATGGCCCTCTGGAATCTGTGTTAGAGCTTTCTAAATTCTCAATTCTGTGATTTTGTCCGTTGTCACAGAAACTACAGGGCCCTACTTTAATGCTGCCATCAGTCTGTCGCTGGCCAGCGACACTTGCCACTGGGCCTAACAACTTTTCTGAGGGAAACCCTGCGGGGTATCTCAGAATCCCTTCAGACTACAGTAAATCTACAGGATTTAGTCTCGGTGAAATCAATGCAGAGACATGCTTACAACTAACATAATGGTACAGTGATGTAGTGTAGGGGTAGATAAAAGGAAGGCTGCACCCAGCCATCACTGTTAATTTTTCTTTAGTTGACTCCCATTCAGATTGAAACTCTCTTTTTTGAAAGAGAGGGCAACAACACAGACTGTTACAGATAGATGGGGCAGCACATACATGTTAAATGGTGAAGATCAGTTTTGTAGAAGAAGCAAAAATTCATCTTTATAAAATCTGTTACCATAGTTTTTTTTATATTTTTTTCATGGACTCTTATTTCCATTAAACTATCCTCAAGAATAAAAATAGATGAGAATATCATGAAGATAAAGAACAAATATATAAACTTGGTTGGACTAACAGTCTTGTGTGCTCATTTGTGGTTTTGTGCGGTTTTCCTCCCAGCCATGAACTTAAACCAGAGTGTCATCTTACTGCAACAGCAGAAAATTACATCCAGCATTCCTGTATGACAGGAGCAGGATTTTTCCCATTCAGTAGCTTTTACAGAGCTGTGTGCAGACATGTTTATGAACATTGGTTTTGCTGGCAGGTTTCTTCTTACTGTGGTGCATTTACATTTTATGGTATATACTCTTTAACAGACGAGATGCAACGTTATTAATGGGAACATATTTATTGTGCTTTTTTTTTATGCAGAGGTGTCTTTAGCATCTGTTCCCTTCATTCATTTGATGCATTAGGCTAATGATTCTATCCAGAGCAGCTGACAAGTTAACAGGTAGCGTTTGTGGGGTTTTTCATGATAGATCAAAGATGCTGAAGGAATCAAATCAATATGTGCATGAGATGTTCTCTTTATCCCATGAGTAGGGTTGCAGAGGGTCGGTAAATTTCCGGTAAGTTTCTGTTAGGTTTCCAGAAATTTTCCAAGGGAAGTTAAGCTTGGGAACAATTTCAGTATAAATATTGTACCTTTTAATAGTAAACTTATTTGGGGGAAATGCACATAAAAAAGCAATACTAGGTCTTATGGCATGTTTTGGTTAAAAGTATACAGAGTTAATTGAATTGTAACCAGGCACTGTTTTCTTCACATGTACGGATCATTTGCCAGCTCCCATTAAATAGGAATTCAGTAAAATTCGGCTCAGCTTTTCAAAGTACCTTTCCCCATTAACGTCTTAACTTATAATGTAATTCCAGCACGATCAGGGAGTCTGTGGAAGTCTAGAACTGCCAACATTAAATTGAAATCACTCAACCCCATTCAACTGTAATTTGCGCATGATGTCTGTATTTATTCTTAGCCTGCATACTGTGCGCTGTTCATTCATTTGTGTCTATGCTGTGCCTATAGTTGTATGGTTGTATCGCCCATAAAGGGCAGAACAACAACACAACTTAAGGCACAAAGGCCTGAAACAGCACACAGTATGCCCGTGAAGGGCATCAAGCTGCTGGCAGCAGTTCAGTTTTGGCACAATATCTGGTTGAAGCAAATTAAATCTACAAAATAATTATTTTTTTCATTTATTAACAAATTTATTCCGTTAAAATGAAATTGCAGTTTGCATTTTTATTTTAATAATGCAGGTTTCTTTGGCTTGTTTTGTGTAACATGTCAAAGTCATCCATCAAAACCAGTGGACTAGATATAACATCTGATTGCCTGAAACCTACTACTACGCCTTCTCTTCCTGCCACTGCTGCACCACCACACTGACGAGGCACACACAAGTGGTGACTAAAATTGGCTCCCTGCTGCACAGGAATGAACAACAGAAGCTGCTGTTTCTCCTCAGTAAAACTAAGTGAGAATCAGGGCATATATCACTCCTGCTTTGAAAAAAGAAAAACATCACCACATTTCTAGTGATTGTTGGGTTTGAAGTGAAATGAATGGTACTTTGGTCAGTGTGACCTGTTACAATCTTTTACATTTTCAAGAAATTAGAAATGTATTCTGTTGTTCATCGCTGGAAAATAAAGTCAAAGTGGTGTTACAGAGTAGATCTCCTGAAATGGGTGTATGAGGCGCATGACTGTGCTGCTGAGGGCTGTCCAGTGCTCCTATTCTTAGAAGAACACAACCAGCCCACAACTGGACCTGTCTGGTTTTCACCCACACACACACACACACACACACACACACACACACACACACACACACACACACCTGGGTCACTTGTGACTCTCATGCAGTACACTCCGCAGGGGAGGAAGGAGGGGGGACACATATCTAGGCTGACTCACATTCATAAACCCTTCACCAAGAAAAGTTCACTTGACATAACAGGGGTCTTAGTAAGACTCAGCAGTGCAGAGCAACATTTAGTCCAGTTAATCTCACTGAGTGTTTCAGAAAAACACTGTCCACCAAGTGCTGGAAAATGTTTACAATCCATCCCTGGCAGCCAAGATACTTCAACTCTTTCTTTCCTAAAGTGACTTAAAACTGAACTCCAGTTTTGCCGATTCCCTTTGGGCAGATAATGAGCACCATGACAGGTTTTCGCTTCTGTGGGTCAATTTATGGTTTATGGTCCTGAATTTGTCTGCAAGTGGATTTATGATGAACACTACTACAGAGTGACTCACTGTATACAGGGCTGTGTAAGCTAGAAGAATGTCTGACCTTTGAATGAAAAATAAAAAGTTGCAATGATGGCATATAACTAACCAAAGGTTTATCATTTACAGCAGCAGCTTTAGAGGAGTGGCACGTCTCACTGCCACACACTTATCAAACTGTTTACCGTCAATTTCTATATCATCAATCAAGGTTCTTGAAGGGGTCGGAGGAATATCTTCTCCATCTGTCATCAGGGTGCTGTGGAACCTGACACTGTCCCTGCTGACAAGTTGCTGATAAAGTTTCACATAATGACGGTAGCTGCTGATCACAGATGGATGACCACAATGTCATTGTGACTGTAGGTCTGAAGTGTGATGCTGTGGATGAGAGAGGAGGCGGTACCAAGCAGCCAATAGGAACATCAAACAGCCAACCAGAATGTCAGCTGGCCAATGGGATCCCCCATCATTGAAGTGCAAGGTGTCCTGCCCATTTCCTGTTTCCATGGTGCTCAGTGACAGGAGCGTCACGGTAACCACTGTCAAACAATGCACAATGGCGCAGACACACCCTCTCATTAGCGGCGTCCACAAAGGCTGGCACCATTATATAGTCTGACACTGATACTGACACACACACACACACACGTGTGCACACACACACACAAACTCGTACCACACTCAAGAGTACAACACATAAACACACTCACACACAGAGTGGGCCCCTGGCCTAACTAGGCAGCAGTTGTAGCATTCTGTCGCCAAAAATAGTGGAGGTCCACCAATGTGCTCTATGACTGCGAACCCCGCCTGACACATGCACACACACACACTCACGCACAGAAACCCATCCCTCTCCCATCTATCCCCCCGTTTCTCCATCCAGTTCAGACAAGACCAAACTGGCTGGCTGGTGGACCAGACACACGCACAGTCTGCTTTTCCCACCGGCTATTTAAATACAGATTGCTGTACTCCAACATTTCAAGGAAAGGCGCTGATCAGATTAGAAGCTAGAAATAGAGCACAGCGTTTCATGAGGAATTATCAAATGACAATGACAGCTGTCAGCACACTGTGAACTATCACAGTATCATAATATCTTCAAGCCATGAGATGAAAGTAGCTGGATTTGGTTTGCAGAGTTTGTTTTACCCTTTGTAGCTTCATAGCTTTCCCCTTGCTTTACATCCGTAGAGCCTCTTCCCACCTGTTAGCCGCTCACTCCCAACACGTTGGTCACATTTGTCTAGACAGGGACTACTTTTACTTTTTTCTTTGTTTTTCCAGCACTTATGTCTAATCTATTGTCATTCACTGCTCAATCAATATTCCTTTAATCTATTTTAAGTGTGCTCTGGCCCTTTACCCTTGACCCTAAGATCAGTTGCTTGTAATGGTCATCTAGGAAAGGAAGCTTGCTCTGATGTTAACCTCACTGGGAGTCACTCTGGGTCATACAGTCAGATGACCCGAATGTCTAAAGCAACAGAAGGTCTGAAGTGTGATACTGCGAACCACGATGTCATGATGACAGAGGCAGAGACCAGAGCAGCAGCAAGGAGCCAACAGGAATGTAAACCTGCCAGTCACAGTATCAATACACCAGTGGGATCCTCCGAAACTGATTTCTAAGGTGTGTAATCCACTTTCTCCAGACAGACTACCAACTAATCCATCAACAACTCCTCATCTGTTTTCAAACTTTCTTGAGCCAATCAACCTGACAAACCTGGCCAACATCCCAGCCACCAACCAGCCCGTCCGTTTGGACACTGATCATCAACAGCCGATCAAAATTCAGTGTTTCGTTCTGTTTTTTCATACAATCAAGACAACAGTTCTGTTATTAAGCATTTCAGATCATCATAAAAATGTTTCTTTGCTTTCTTGCCAAGAGTTAGATGAGAAGATCGACACCACTCTCATATCTGTCCTTTAAATATGAAACTACCACGAGGACACAGTTAGCTTAGCATAGCATAAAGACTGGAAACAGTGGGAAACAAGTAGTCCGGCTCTTTCCAAAGGTAACAAAACTACCCACACTTCTAAAGCTCACTAATTAACATGTTACATCTTGTTTGTTCAACAAGTGAAATATCAAGTTGTGGTTTTACGGCTTGTGTCAAATATTTCTACAGCCTGGAACAGTGACTTCATGGAGTACTGTTGTCACCGTGAGGTTGCCAGGCTGTTTCCCCCCATTTCCAATCTTTATGCTATGCTAAGCTAACAGTCACCTGGACAGACAGCTATGAGAGTGGTATTGATGTTTCATTGATTGAACTATTCCTGTAAGAGAACTATTTGGAACATGGCTATTTGCTCTTCAGGAAGTCGGGAAACTCGCCAACCACACACATGTAAATGTAAATGTATAATATAAATGTAATATAGAGTATATGAATCAAAGGTGCCCAACCTGTCAGCAACATTGATGTTAATGTGAACATACTGACAGAGTCATCACATGTACTGTGCTAAATAAAATTCATTGCCCTTTATGTCCTCACAGTTTAGACTTCATTAGAGCCTCACTGCTCTTTGTTTAGACATCCGTGAGTTAAATAATCTCTCACACTGTTTGTTGTGCTTCTCCCCGTCACATACGTAACACAATAGTTATTGTACCTACACCCAGTCAATGAAAGCTTTTACATTTGCTGTTTTAAATCTGCGTTCCTGAAGTGGAAGGTCAGACATTCCCAGCTGCTAGGTTATATTACAAACTCTGTGCATTGCAGTGGCACAGCTCTTCTCCTCTCACAAATTTCAGAACATGCAAGGCTGAAAATGTAATGTGGCACAGGGTTTACACAGTGAGTACTTCCATGTTGAGGTGGCACAAGATGACGGACTGTATTTCAGAAACCTCACAGGGAAGGAATCCTGCTACGGTTTGCTACTTGAAATTCTGACTTGAAGAGGCATCTGACTTTTAATCCAGTGTCCTCTGGCCTTTGCCTTGGAAAATTCATCCAGTGCACAGGACTTCATGTGTTTTAAGTTCCAGTTTGTTTGGGATCAACAGAAGAACCATGTGGTTAGCATTAGCAGCAGTAGTAACCCTGGCTGAAGAGGGGAAAAAACACCACATATAGAAGCTCAAGCTTCATCAATAGAAAAATCAGAGGAAAAAGACTTTAGAGTTTGGGATACGCTGATGATCTCTGGGATGCGCAATCTGGAAACATCATAGCAAAGCACCAAATACAGACTGAACAAAAGAACTCATGAATTATGACTAAAATCCATCTGGACTTTCAGAGGGCTCTGGGCTGTTTGTGACTCACAGATGCAGATGGTGGCGAGGAGTCTGGTGGCAATGTACGGAGGCAGGCAGTTGGGGAAGGCTGGCTGCAAGACGTAATTGGAGAAGGTGAGCGCGATGACAGCCAGCGTGGTCGGATACATGATGAGGACGGCACTCCATAACAACAGGAAGCTACAGGACGGAGAGACAAAACACACAGGATTTCATATGTGACAGTAAACGGCAGTTTTTTTAACTCAAGATTTATATGGAGCAGTTACTGCTACAAGCTGTGGTGCTCTCTTTCACTTCCATCCTGACTTCACAGTCATGCTTATACTAAGAGCTGATTCAAGTTTCAAGTTTCAAGTTTAGTTATATTGATGATGAGGAAACTACTGATGAGGAGGAAACAGTACATAGTAGCACTACATAGTAAAAAAAATGGAAACTGTTGCTGAAACCAGAATATAGTATGCCTCAGTGTTCTGTTTTTATGCACCATATATCTGGAACAAACTCCCATAAAACCGCAGGTCTGCTGCAACTCTCAGTTCCTTTAAATCAAGGCTGAAGACTTTTCTGTTTGCTGCTGCCTTTTATTAAATCAAATAATTATTTGTTTCTCACACTGCACTGTAACTTTTATTCTTGTATTTTATACCTGTCTTATTCTAGTTTAGCTTCTATTTTAGCTTGTTTTCATTTTGTATTCTAATGACTGATTTTAATTGCATTTGAGTGTCCTTTTTTTATGGTGTGTTTCTTTTGCACTTTGTCTCAATGCTTTTGGTGTCTTGTGTGAAGCACTTTGAATTGCCTTGTTGCTGAAATGTGCTATATAAATAAATTTGCCTTGCCTAGCCTTATCTTACTGTGAATGACACTTTGACCTCTCCGGGGACTTTTGTCACAGTGCAGCCCTCTATTTAGTAATGTAATACGGGATAAATCCAGAACTAATGCAAAATATTCATAAATTCTGTTACGTTTGGGTTTTTTTAGGCTTTTTAAACTTAAAGTCTTCAAAGATTTGATTAGTGTTGGATAGGTGAGGTTATTGTTGTTCTCTGGTGCTACCTAAGCTTGGTGTCACCCAGCAAAAAAGTGGAGGGAAAAAAATGATCTTCAGTATTGAGAACACCTTTCTTTCTGCCTTTCTAATTCAGTACATTCACATTTAAAATTAAATGGATGTAAACCATTTGTGAGAGTGGAATGAGGATTAAAGGTGTAGTCTGCAATTCTGATCCAATACACGTTTTGTCAAATTCAGCGAATATCTCCTCAAGGTCTGCTAGCTGTCCGTTGTGTGCGTGCGCTGAAAAAACAATCCGGTGTTCATAGCACAGCTCTGGCTCTGTACATGGGAAACAAACAAAGGTAAGGGGAAAGAGCCGAGTCAACAATGGTGAGGCTTTTCAATGGTGGAGAGTAGGGCTGCAACTAACGATATTATCGATTAATCAGTTGATCATTTTCTCGATTAATCGATTAGTTGTTTGGTCCATAAAATGTCAGAAAATGTTGAAAAATGTTGATCACTGTTTCCCAAAGTTCAAGGTGACGTCCTCAAATGTCTTGTTTTGTCCGCAACCCAAAGATATTCAGTTTACTGTCACAGAGGACTGGAGAAACCAGAAAATATTCACATTTGAGAAGCTGAAATCAGAGAATCTGGACACTTTTTCTTAAAAAATGACTCAAAACGATTATCAAAATAGTTGGTGATTAATTTAATAGTTGACAACTAATCGATTGATCGACTAATCATTGCAGCTCTAGTGGAGAGACCTCCGAGAGCTGAAAGGCATGAAGACGGATGTGGAGGTTGTTCTGTTTCTGCTTGACAGGTGGGTAACATTAGTTCTGCTATGTTTCACAGAACCAATAGGTCAGTTGTGAGTATCGCTGTCTGGTGCTGGTGTCCTCTGCTTCTGCCGGCTACTCTCCTCACCCCCAAGGAAGGGAGCTACATCGTGACAGTAATGAAACATAAATAACATCGGAGATATTACCTTGCCAACTTGTTATAAAAATATTTTACTTGCTACGGCAGACCTCACATTCTTTCTCTTGGAATTACACATCTTCGCCCGTGTAACGTTACTTATTGAGGCTAACTTGCTCTCGGGCAGCAGATGCTCTGGATTCCACCATATTTCTCTTTTGGTCAGCTAGCCCAGTTGTTAGTGTTGTGGCCTTGGCAATGCGCGTCCATGAATTTGGGGGGGAGCTTCTGAAGGAGCACTGAAGGGAGGGGTTTATTTGTCTGGCTGCTGCATTCAAATATCAATAAGCCTTCTCCAGAATCGTAGACTCCACCTTTAAGCCTATGATCCAGCTTTGGATTTACTGATGCATTCATTTTTATTATTTCTTGTTCTTTTATATTTTGGTTCTTTTCATGTGACACCAGTGTTTCCTTGCCCCTTTTTACCCGTGCAAATTAATGTGTTGAACTAGTGCCTCCACAGGCATGCACAGTGCAGGGCACGACCTTCTCAGACCCACAGTTATTATTGCTCTATGATCAGCTGACATGTCACATGACCTCATGAAAGTCACAAGACCTTCAGAGCTGATTGGTTCCAGACAGGCAGTCCTATTAAACCAAACCTCTTGTGTACAGACCCTGGACTGCTCCAGTATAATCCATACCAAGTGAGCACAATTGCTGGGAGCTAACACAGTCAACATGAAACTTCTCAAAACCCAAGATGTGTCGGACGGCTGTTGTAGTTTAGGCACAGCAGTGTTAAAAAAAAAGGGTAACTGGACAAAAACAACAGTACTTACCCCACTAGCCCTCCAAAGATTTCTGTCACATATGAATAGTCTCCTCCAGACTTTGGGATGGTGACACCCAGCTCAGCGTAGCACATGGATCCAAGGGTACAGATCCCCCCTCCACAAACCCAGACGATGAGCGACAGCCCCACTGAGCCTGCATGCTCCAACACTCCTTTAGGTGAAATGAATATCCCAGAGCCAATGATGTTTCCTAAGAAGAGCGAATATTAAGGTTATTTACACTTGCCTATAGATAGTGAAATATTTAACTAGAAGGAACTCAGCAGGCACAAACTTCAGCAAAACAAGTATCTGGTTGACTCTCATATCGACAGTAATAAACAATAAATGTAACAATAGAATAGGTATCACACCTAGACACATTGTTAAAGAAGTCAAGAGTCAGAGGTCAAAGCACCCTAATAGGTAGATACTGCAACTCTTTTATGTTGAATTGTTGATGACGCAGAAGTCTAGTGGAAAGAAAGAGGATGCAGGTGGAAAGTAGTAAGACCAAAACTTCAACACAAATAAGAAAGAGTAAAATTGTTAAATCTCTTCTTCTCCCTTCTCTTTAAATGGATGGATGGAAACTAAGTTTTTAAGTTTTGTCATTATAGCCATCATTTGGTAATGAGAGGAGATGGATGTAGAGATCAGCCTAGTCTCAGCAGGTGAAAGCTCTGTTCTGTCCCCTCAGTGTTGTGTTTCTCGTTGACTTATTTTTCTCTTTCTGTACTCAGATGATGCATAAAATAGTGTCTCATAAATTCAAGCAGCCAAAAAAAGATAACAATTACTCTTGGGCTGCTGCACTGAAATCCTCTAATAAAGCAATCAGCCCCAAGAGGCTGTAGTTTACAGTGATTTTAGAACAGCTAAGGGGCGTTGTTAGGCACGACGCAGAGCAGCCTCGCGTGGCTTATTGCTTTTATAAAACAGTTACTACATATACCTGGCAAGGTTTCACAACATAAACACACAGAGGCTGTGGTTTACAGTGATTTTAGAACAGCTAAGGGGCGTTGTCAGGCACAACGCGGAGCGGAGGTGTCATTATTTCATGCTTTGAAGTCGTCTGACACCACAAACGTAAAGACAGATTAGTCATAAAAACTAGTGCTGTGTGATCAGCTTTTAGCATAAAAATCACAGTTAGAGTTCAGTTTTAATGTTGCCATTACGTGTTAACAAATCATCATAATCAGAGATCAGAGAGATCTGAACAGCTTTGTTGCCAGATCTTGTGAGAGAAACAAGCAACCAGGTCTGTGGAGACAAGCCCAAAAGAAGCGACTCGGTTCTCCAAAAAAAAAAAAGAACAAAGCGGGCGACCTTATCTACCACAATGTGAGAGACAGAGGCCACTTGAACAATATATATACAGTATATATATATGTATGAATTTATCTTGCAACGAACAACCATTTCAAAAATATTGTTATTTGTAATTTTACATTTTTCATTTTAACTCTAAAGAAGTTGAACAAAAGCAACTGGCCAACAGAAAATGAGGAATTAATAAATTAAATAATAATGAATAAAGTTGCATATAACGAACTGGCTAAGTAATTATATCAGTGAAGACAAAACTAAGATATCTTGTCGCTAGTAACTGACTGTNNACCTGTGTGTGTGTGTGTGTGTGTGTTTGTGTATGGGGGAAGGGGAGGGCGGAGGGAACAGGGTTGTGGACGGGTCCTGCAGCAGGACAAACAACTATCATGCATTAAGGCATTTTCACTTTATTAGACAGGTATAGTGAAGAGAGACAAGAGACATGTAGGGAGCAAGCCCAAATAAGCAACTACACTTTAGAAACAAGCCCAAAAAACACAATCCGCNNGTATACAGTAGTTGTGGAAGGAAACCATCAGTACCGCTGCAGCAATTTGTTTGTTCAACTGGTTGGACTGCTTGTATAACTTATTAGGGCTGTCCCCAATATAATTTTCGGGGCTTCGAAGCTTCGATGACAGTTAACGGCGAATATTCGAAGCTTCGGCAGCTGGTAACTAACATCTGCAGTCCAGGCAAGCTCTGCTTTGAAGAATGGTCGGGAGACATCGTGGTAACCTTTTCACAACCGCTTTACTTGAACCTGAGTTCATCTGGATACTTTCTGCTGACTACTGTAACTTTACAACCCATGGAAGCATGCGCTTCAGTGTCTGCTGCACATACAGGTACTTTTTCTACACACACAGGAGAGACTCACTTCCCATAACAGACCTGCCATGTGCCTACATCACATGCATTCGTCACCCAAAAGGGCACCTTCCTTAAAGGGGAAGGCTCGGCCGGTAACACGTGCTACTCAATGCATGAGTTGACGTTGTGAATCAATCAACACCTTAAAAAAAAAAAACAGCGAATATCCGAATCCCAAAATTGAAAATCGAATACCGACCCAACGAACGAATATCCGAATAGTCGAATATTCGGGTCCAGCCCTATAATTTATATACCAAGGCGAACAACAGAAGACAGAAGCAACACCTGTCTCAGGTATGTAATGACACAACCATGACTATATCCAATATAAAAAACTGCTCAATCCAACTTGGCCTTGTGTTGGAGTGGAAACATGGCTCATTGAGGTCCTGGCTCAGCTGTCCCCCGAGCAGGGATAAACAGAGGTTCCCTGGTGACTCAGTTGGCCAAGGCACACACTAATAAGCCACCATGTCATGAGTTCAAATCCACTCACGTCACCACCCCTACGAGAAGAAAAGACAAAACAAAAACTAACACACAAAAGAAAGTAAGCAAAGAGCAGCTGTCCAAGCAAACATGTTTTTCTCCTCTTTGGACAACTTTGGGACAAAAGGAGTCTCCACAAAAGAGTACGACTCTGTCCACTGTAAACATTTTAGCTGTTAAAACCCAGCGAGGCACGCCATCACAGCTTCCCCCATCAGAGCAGCTCTGACTGCTCCGTAATGATGCAGAGGGAGAGAGGAGGTCCGAACAGCGCATTTATCACTGTCAGATTTGATTGTGGAGGCCGTGGTGAGATGCAGAGCCGTTACATAATGCCTATGTTGTGTTTGTTATGTCATAAAGTTTGGCATCACAGCTGAAAGCGTGAATCAGAGTCCTAGTGACCTTCTCAGCCTCCCTGACTATAGCTGAGAAATGTTCTCAAAATGACTGCTCAGATTAATCGCCATTTTCTTCAAATCATGAAGAGGAGCAAAGAAATCCCTCCACCACCCTCCTGTGTGAGACCAAAACAAAACAGCTCTTATTTCAATCCTGCTGGTATGAAAAATATTTAATTGTAGTAGGTACAGTGTCTTTCTTTCTCTTCAAGGGTCTTAACTTGTCCTACCAGTGTAAATAAGCATAAAGCAGGGCGTGGCGATAACAGACCCTCCCTGGAGGGGAAACAATCCCCAGGTTGCTGCTGGAGTGGAGGTGGGGCTGGGAAAATGTGGGAATAGTGGTTAACATAGATGTTATTGTCAGATTTACTAATAAGTGTGATATAAGTACATTTAGTTTGGTTAGAGATCAATATTGTTTGTCATCCGATACATTGGGTTTACTGTCTAGCCCTAAATGTAAGCAGCAGTAGTTGCACACAGTGAAGCAGCAGACATGCACGCTGACAGCTAGTCCACTTTACTAGAGTGGGGCGCTGGATATGTGAGTAGGCTGTATCTGGTGGGTAGTAGCATGACTCATGTTGTATGTGTGTACTAGCTGCACAGGCTTCACTCCATCTGCGCTCACTTCACTTCACACTCATTTCACACTAACAATATTAAATTAGACCAAAACCTTGACGCTCTCTGATATACTGTAAATATATATGTACATACAGTATATTATACTGTGCCAAATGAACACAAAGTAAAATGTGCAGGCCAAAGAATGAGTATTACCTGGGACGGTATCAGTTTCTATCAAAGCACAATAGACATGACCTTGGTTATAAAGATAAGCTATTAAAATGATAACACTACTATTGAAAGTGCCACACTGTTGCCTTTTTCTTTGTAACCCTCTTTGAATGTCAGAGATCGTGCTTCATATTCCACCTTCCACTGAGATCTCATCAGTTTGTCATTTGCCCTAATGATAAAACTGCCTCTATTGTTCTCTATTTATTAGTTTATTATTATAGAGGTTTATTTATTATAGAGGTTTCTTCCATTTTTTTCCCTGTTAAAGTTTTTTTGGGGGAGTTTTTCCTCATCCGATTCGAGGGTCTAAGGACAGAGTGTTGTATACCGTGCAGATTGTAAAGCCCCTTGAGGCTCCTTGATACTGGGCTTTATAAACAAAGACTGACTTGATTTGATTAGTTGGTCTGGTAAGAGTGCGTCTGTGTGCTCAGTGAAATACTTTTCCATTTGATGTTTACATTTATCACCGTAAAGCATGAGGATCTGTGAGCTGCAGGCACAGGGTGTAATCAACATTGTAAAAAACTACTGTGGAAACCACAGTTCAACAGGCTATAATGTCCAACATCTGTCTTCTACTCCCAGTCTTTTTGGTTTGTTTCCGCCACCCCTTTTACTTGGAAGGGTCCGCCTACTGGTGGTGTCGCACCTTATCATTTGGAGATCTCTGCAGAGGTACACTTGGGACTTATGGAAGTATGGTGTGTTTTCACTGGCCCCATGACATGTAGCTGGCACCAAAGACAGCCAGTTGAAGTCTGTCTTATGACTGTGCTGCCCCTGTTGTGTGACCACACAGGTGATTTACTGAGGCTGATTAATGACTGCTGAAAAACCTGAAACATGAGCTCCGTATTTCAAGATTATCTTTAATTGTAACTTCAGCGATAAGAGCAATTTGTGAGGAATGTCAGGATGTAGGGCGATCTCTTTATCCGTTCTCACATTCATCCAGTCCTCCAAATTCTGTACAGTCATGTCATAATCATTCAGAAAGATAAGAATGTATTAATGAAATAAATGAAATGAAAAAGGGCACAAAGCTGGATTTAGTCCTACACAGCTGAGGTGCCTTACTTACATTACAATAAGAATCAATAAAAAAGAGTGTAAGCATCTCTAATAAATGAAATCCAAGAACAGAATGTCTCTCACAAAAATAACTTCATGACTTCATCACAACATTCACGTCATGTTATCTCCCCCCCACCGCCTCCACATGCATAGAGGCTGGGTATGGGTCCAGCCGGAGGCCGGTTATCAGCTGACAGCTGGCGCTTGGGGACCCCTCTGCATTACTGTCACATTATAATAGCGCATACTGCACAACCTGTTGAGATTACTGCTACAGATGAGGTTTTTCCCGCCACTGTAACGCTTGACACTGTTCAGTACATCATAATGTACAGGAAACAACGCAGCTTCCTGTATTGAAGCAGACCTTCACTCTCGATGGCTGCACATGGAGGCTGTACTTTGTCTGCATGCTTTTCAAGTTCACCATGAGAAGATCCAGCCACGTATGCATATCCATATTCAGATCGTCCCGACTGATGCAACAGTTTCCACACAAAACCCCAAACCTTGCAGTCCGAACTACACATCAGAGGTGGACCATCCCTGCGTAAGAGAAACTCCTTCTGTGCGTATTTTGGCGGTTTTGTGCCAAAGTCAGCCTGTTGAGCCATTTCTGAATAAGTCATAAGTCATTTCCCTACAGGGTCCGTACAGTAGATAAGGACACGATCAAAAACTGACCCCTTCTGACTCCTATTGTGTGCCATAATATTGTAACTTAATCAACAAAGCAACAACTGCACAGCCGCCACGTTACAATAGTTATTCCGCCAGCCGGCCGCTCAAACACGTTTCCCCGTTAACTTCCCCTTGTAGCAGCACGCACCGTATCGACCCGCTCTTCATGAATGCACCATTTAACACAAAAGCTGTCACACACTCACCAATGATAATAGCGCAGGCGCTCAAAAGTCCAATTTCTTTTTTCAGAGTGACTCTGTCGCTCTTGGAGGAGTTCTTATCCTTCTTCTTTTTCTCTTTGTCCTCCATCGCCTCCGCCTTGCAAATGTGCTTCCTGCCCGCCTCGGTCCGGTCCAGATACTGCAGACTGAACCACGCTCCGCGCTCCGGGTTGCCCTTATAATCTACTGATGAACGGAGGAGGACGCGCGCATGCGCACGACCCACCGCTGAAGGCACCACCTTGTCTCAGGTAGGCTGATGTAAGGGTGTGACAGGCATTCAGGGATCTCGCATCTGAAGCCCGAAGAAGTATTCAGAGAGGAGACTATATGTACCTAACTGCAGTTTTCCTAACAAGCATATATGTTTTACTTTATTTTTCTTTTCTGTATTATCACAGTATCCTCGTGACCTAGATCAGTTTGGTGCTGCACACTGTAAGTTGAAATATATTTCACCAAATTGTCCTAAAAGTACACCTGAACGTGTCCACTTCAAATAAAATAAATGAAAAGGTGTGGGCTATTTAAGTTATACAAATCCATTCTTTAATTAATATTAGCATTATTTCATTTTCTGTGCTTTTGGATGAGCACAAGCTCCTCAACTTTACTACAATAAACAAATATTACAAAAACGACAGGTTGTCCCTCCTTCAGTTTTCACTTTTTCACTTATGTGGTCTGACAGGATTGAGGTGAGTCCATTTTCCCTCAGGGCTGCAGTAATTTGATCCTCTGTTCATTCTTTTGAAGTGGAGGAGGGTCGACAGTCTACTGTTCTACACAGGCGCCTTCATGTTTATCAATTTCATCACCTTAGTTTAACGTGTTAGTATTATAACATGCTTGTAAATGACCAAATGTGATGGACCAACTGACCAACATTGCCTTCCATAGAGCCACGCTGCTAAAATGGCTGCAAAAAAGACAAGACATATCTGTCAACATGTTTTATCCTAAAAAGTGCCACTGCACTTTGGGTAAAATGAACTGAGTATGATGAATCCACAACATGCGTCGATCATGTATGACACATCCATCTAGTGTTGGTGGTGTTACACCAATCAAAGCCAAGTGAGCCATACTGAACTATAAAACAGTTCCAGTGCCACAGGGAGGCATAAATCCATCTTCAGTCCACAGGCGTAGATTTCAGGGGGGGCGCAGGGGACACGTTTCCCTCAATATTAAGAACACATGCATTCCCCCCCCAATAAAAACATGAAAGTAGCAGAGGACTTTTATTTTGACGAACCACTAGAATGTGCCGATAGACTCAACAATGCCTCGGTAAAGTAGGTGGTGGCAGTATGCAAGCTCAAAAGTAATGGTTGCAATCTGCCATAAAACGGAAAGAAGAAGAAGCAACTACACACGGTTGATAACCATGGAGGAGCCCGAAGGGAAAAGGATGAGGAGGTCCGTTGTAGGTTCCAGATATGCTCTGCCTGGCAGATCTGTTCGGTACGGAAGCGTATTGCTGCCACGCCAGAAGAAGAAAAACGGATCAGTATCATGTTATAACATGAAAAGTTTGTTATAACAAGATGTTTTTCATGGTAAAACAATAAACTATTTATCTTGTTATAACGTGAAATATTTCACGTTACCAACTTACATTTGAATGAGGAAACCGTGTGCGGAGTAACGGATAGATTGAAGAATATGGCTCATTTACACGATTTGATTAAGTTCTACTTCATGCTTGGGTTGAAACATGGCGAGATGTTATTGAGCTGTTATTGAGCACGGGGATGATATTGTGATAAGTATGCGTACACTAAGAAAGATTTTAAAATGCATGGGGCTGTACAGAACAAAGAATGAGTTCGACCCTTTGGAGGTAGCGTCCGGAATACATATAATGTGGGAGTCCACCTCCCCCAAGACCAACTTGTCTTGTTATAACGTGAAACGTTTCATGTTATATCAAGATAAACAGTATATTGTTATAACGAGAAAAGTTTCTTGTTATAACATGATAAGTTTGTATGTCGTAATAACGTGAAAATATCTTGTTATAAAAAAAAAACATTTCACGTTATAACATGATACTGATCCGTTTTTCTTTTTCTGGCATGGCAGCAATATGCTGCCGTGGCTTGGGGTCTTGCATTTACAGATGATGTAGCCTAACACATTATGATTGACTGTACGTCGGAAAGTGTACCAATGCCGTTAATGTTAGTTGTATAAGCTTCGATCGGTTTTGTCAACGTAATATTTGATTGAGAGTGTGGGATATATATTTTTGCATAAGCAGATAACATACATATAATCAATAAACATACATAAGATCAAAAAGTGTAACCACATGATCAATACATAATCAATGAACATAGATAAGCAAATCAGACTCAACTCAACATGTTGAATATGTATGTACTACAGTTTCTAATCAATAAATAAAAATAAATTAAAAAAGCCCTAAAAGGCCTTATATTTTTTTATCAGCATAACTGACCCTTGAAAGATGATAGTGTCTTAAAATAGAGAGAAGTAATTAACCCAGTGCAGACAGACCAGAAAACCACAAACACAGGTGACAACAGCATGTTGGGGAAGCTAGGGAAGTTCCAGGTAAATAGATCTTAGCAGACACTTATTTACTGAATATAAGCAACACACCCAAAAATAATAAACCTATTTTCATCTTGAACTCTTTTGACTCAGTTGAATTATTTTCAGTATAGAAGTGTTTAATAGTGTGGTGGAGGAATCCTGAGGACATCTGGCCCACTTCTGCTGATTTTTCCTCCACAAGAGTTGTCTGTGGTTTGTTGGCTAACCTTAGCTAACATTAACTAGCTAACTAATCAAACTTAAAAGAATAGTGTCCTTTACAAAACCAATTGCTCAACGATTTCAAATTAACATTACAGCGCTTAAATTACATAAACTTTGTGCCATGAGTTCTGTTTGTTTGGAGTTAGTGCGTGTCTTGCTATGGAGAATTTATTCGTTTTTCGGGTTGGGACTAGGGTGCTGTGTTGTGGTTTTTTTTAAACTTGCGTATAAAAAGGGACAACGTTACATGTTTGCTGCTGCAAATTTAGCTCAATTAAGAACCATAAGCTCACAACAATATAATTCATTTTCACAGTGTGTTAACGTTACGTGATATTATATTATCATTTATCAGATTTTAATATTTGTTCCCCATAAAGAGCACTAAAGTTATGTTACACAAGGGAATAGTGAATGACACAAAATCACACAAAATCTGGCAGTGTGCGGCGCGAACATGCGGCATCCATACACTTTCCGACGTACAGCCAATCATATGTGTTACCTCATCTGTAAATGCAGGACCCTGAGCAGATCTGCCAGGCCAAGCATATCTCGTACCTACACCGTTATTATTTTCTCAAAAAGTCTCAAAGCCAAGTAAGTTGTGAGTTGTGATGGCAGCTAATGAGCTACTTGGTAATGATTTTCGAGTTTACTTTTAGAAGTGTTGTTTGCTCTTTTGCCAACTAATCTTAAGGTAATGTTGCCTGCCCGTAATTAAATCTGGCTAGTTCGGTAAGCTAGCAAGCTGGTGCATATGCACATTTAAAGAGGTTACTTCCCCGAACAAAAGACACCAGAGGAATGAAGAGTAAAGACAGAGAGAGGTGAAACGTTACCCCAGAATGATTAATTATTTCCCCTGCGGTGTATTTGTTTTCAGTGATGACTTCCTGGTTTTCAATAAAGTCCCCTGTTTTTTATTTCACACACACAGACACACACACTCATGGCAGACAACGGTTAGGTGAGAGCTGCTGGGCATTTCTGGGCATTCTTATGTATGTTTGTGTATGCTTTGGTAATACATGTATCGTGCCAATTAAGCAAGTTGAAAATTAAAAAAACTAGTTATAATCCAACTTGTTTTAATATTCTTTTTTTAACTATGTTCATGTCATTTTCATAGTTTTGGCCATCATTCCTAGGCCTACCTATACTTGTTTGCAAGTAAAGACTGTTTTCTGATTCAAACTGTCTGTCTCAGAGTCATGCACTTGAGTCCAGTGTTTTTGTGGTTTTACCAGTCGTTACAGTGGGTATACTTTAATTTATTCCCTAACACCCTTTTGAAAATAAGTGCGTTAATGTGTGTTAATTCTCTGTGGCTTAGGCACTACGAGCAATCATTCCACATTAGAGGGAGTCTTAACTTATTAATTGTTAATATCAAAAGTATTACTTGTGTATTACATTATGATATTTCATTATGATCATAACAGAAGTTGTTTGAGTGTGGCCATTCACAGCATGTGTTAATAACATATTTAGTATACAATGAGACTGTGGTTACTTTATTACACTATTACACTACACAGTCCAGTTTAACATGACATGGACCTATTATTGTGTAACAAGCAGATTTTTCAAAATCATATTATCAATAAAATAAATATTACATATTACATAGTTGGTTGAAAGGTTGTCTCTTAATTTGTGTTTATAAATCAGCTTTCAGACCAACAAAAAAAATCTGATGGTTTAGTGATTGGTTGTGAAGAAGGCAAATAATACTAACATACATCCTAGTAGGCTACTTATAACATCAGAGCTCTTGAAATCAAGCTACTGCTACCACACAAAGTAAGCTAGCTGAGCTAGTTGTAAGCTAGTTAACGCCAAATGCATTTTTGCACCAAATATCGTTTTTTTAATCTGATCCCTGAGGTGGATGTGGTGTTCCCACGTGTTCCCAACTTTGCTAAAGTTATAGCAGGCTGTGTGAGCATAAAGTCAGTACTGGACTTTGTTGGTGAACAGCTTCCGTTCTCACTCTGGAATAGATTATTTTGGGGGGAAATGCATCCAAATTCACGGTTGTCACTACCAAACAAAACTGTTATTACTGAGTAAACATTAAAAACATCTACATGACTCAAGACTGAGCCTTCTTGTAATTTCATGGCCAAAGCATGTACAGTCACAAGACTCCCTTGCCAAATGTGGTATTTTCTTTCTGCCTCCCTAACTAACAAAAACAAACCCCAGCAAATGAGGCTTGACCATGTTTTACCAATCGGCTAGGTGTTGTGGTAAAGTCAGGTTACATGTCATTGCCTAAACAATGACGTTTTTAAATGTCCTTACGTGTAAGATTTCATACTCTTGTAACTCCTCGTGATACTGTCAAAAAAGACAAATATGTGTTGGACAGCAGTGCATGCCACTACCCCACTCCCAGTCATGAATCCCTCCCGATCATTCATTCAGGCATTCCACCTGGTTTTCCCTGTCACTTACTCTCGTCATTTCAGATCCGGCCACTCCCTCCTGCCCTCCTATAAACCCTTTCCCGCCAGTTTCCCCACTTGACCTGCTCCACCCACCTACTCACCTGCTTCCCATTCCCTCTGGTTACCTCAGTAGCATACTGTATACCAGCCCACTTCCACTAATCCAGTCTTTTGCATTTAGCCAACATTCCAGTGTACCTGATCCTACCTGCCTGAATTCCCTAAATTCAATTCTTTGCCTGGCCCTTACCTGGTTAAGTTTGCCTTCTTTGTTTGCCTGCCTGGTTTTGACCTCTGCCTGTGTCTGGATTAAAGATATTGGACTTTATCTAACTGTCTTGAGCCGTGCTTATGAGTTTCTGTCTGTTCTGCGCCATCCACATTAAACTCCCCTCAATTTTTTCTTTAAAAATAAACCTATGCCATTCAAATAATTTAATTATATAACACTTCGACATGAAGGGCTTTAATAAAATCAAGTCTATTAAGAAAGGTTGGATGTCTTAAACAATCAGAAATGTGAAGGAAGTTTTGAGTAAGGATATATTGAATTTTAAAGCTACAGCATAATGGACATGCATGACCGCCAGTCCGTTGGGTGTTTTTATGGATTTGGCTCAGGAGATAATCTCTGTGGTTTAAATGGTGTTTAATTATCTAAACGATCCAGCTACTGTCGGTAGGATTCTTCATACCTGTGGCTTTTCTTTCTCCACCAAACTGTTTGAGATTTAGTTGTACAAATAAACGTTTCTTCCTCTAATGATTTTCCAGTTGACTGGCTGTTGCAAGGTGTGTTGCAGTGAAAAAACAATCTAAAGTCTGTCCTATAGCAACAAGTAACTGGAGTTCCCTGGAGAGAGCACGTGTGAGTTTCTAATCCCTTCGCGGTTCCTCCTTCCCAGCAGCCATGTGGCTGACGACAGAGCAGTGATTGAGATGTAGAGATTAAAGAGATGATGGAAAATCTGATGGTAGAGAAGATCAACGGTAAAGACAATGCAGATGATACAGAAAGCAGAAATTGATATGTTAGACATAATACTTTCAGATGATGGATGGCAGAGAACATCAGATAAATGAGACTATGTTAAATGAGAAATGGTTGAGGAGAAGAGATAACAGATTGTTGAGACTGTTGAGGTGATGCAGCAGTGAGGAAAATTGATTGATGGTAGATGATAGTAGTATGAAGAAGTACCAGTGATCGACAGTAAATTATTCCACGATGTAACTAAACAGACCTTACCCCTTCGGTGCTAACAACAAAGCCCTGAACAGTCTATTATATTCTCATATTCTACTGTAAATAGAAAAGAATAATTAGAAGTTTCCAGACATTGCTGATGTGTTTTTTGATTCCTAGGGATAACTGGAGAACTGTTCAATATTCAAACAGCAAGGACTTTTTTACAGGGTTGTGTACCAACATTTACTGATAATACAGGGAGAGATTGTCTTTTGTTCTCTTGGTGGATTTGTATTCACTGGCTCCGACTTTGAACAATCCACAGGTTGTGCCCACAAAGGTCACATGGACGGAGCACATATACAAAGTGGGAGGAGATGTTGTCTGTAATTGTTTAATATTTGTTTTAGCCATGCTAGTGGCCCAAGGAATGGTAATATTGGCCGGTCGGTCCACCACTTTGGTCCAGACTGAAAATAAGTATTGGATGGATTGCCATGAAACTGTACAGACATTCATGGTCCTCAGAAGATGAAGCCCAGTGACTTTGGTGATCCTCTGAATTTTCATATAGCCCCACCGGCAGGTCAAAGTTTTAATTTATCTAGTGAAATATCTAACGTCTACCTGATTGATTGGCACAAAATGTGGTACAGACATTCATGGTTCCCAGAGCCGCTAGTGTCTGTCTTGTTAATTTCTTGCCAGTTCATCATATGTTTAACTGAAAGCTTGCTTTTTTTGACTTTACATAGTAGCAGGTAAAACCTGGTGGGGAATATAAATGAACAATATTCTTCACTTCTCTCTTGAGCAAGGCACAGCTACTCATTAGAGGACTGTCGTCGCACTGTGCATATCCAAAGTGTGAGCGTGGGGAATCCAACCTCTTTGAGCTTGTTTCTTCAAAAGATTTCATAAGCAATTTAACATTGTTGATAACGTTTCTGTTGCATTTAGCAGCGTGTCTACAGCTTCAAAAAGAAAATAACAACAAACATAAAAAAGCACACAGTCACACCACTTCATCTACAGTTTAAGGAGTTAAATCGTTAAGTTGCAGCAGGCGAATGCTAACGACTGCACAATTAACTTGGAGGGCGGCCTCCCTCTCCAAAAGGAGGCCCTAACAAAGAGAGGAGATACTTTGTTGGCGACAGGAAGGCAGTCTGAAACACTGGCTTCAGTGTGATGGCAGGAGGGGACGAGGAAGAGGAGGAGATGGAGGGGGAAACAGCCAAAATACTGTGGTGGCATAAGGGGAGGAGTTGTGCTGTAAACAAATACATCACAGCATCCCAGTGCAGCGGCAGGAGGAGGAAGAAGAGTAATGAGGGAGGAGAATGGAGGAGGAGGAGCTAGAGGACAGGGAGAACAGAAGGAAGCAGTAGAAGAAATAAGTGGAGAATAACGGGAGAAAAGGAGGAAGAAGAAGAGGCAGGAGTTGGAGGGTGCAGTGGAGGATGAACCAAAGGATTTTGTGTGTTGATAAGGAGCTTCCTCTGGCCTCCAAAAGAGAGAGCTGTCTACTGACCTGGATGCTTTTGACATCATCTGATGAAGACCTACACAACCTGTGTCCTGGATGGCAATGTCAGTCTGTCTATCGGTCCACCACTTTGATCCACACTGAAATATCTTAACTTTTTTTTGATTGCCACGAAGTTATGTACAGACATTCATGGTCCCCAGAGGATGAATCCTACTGACTTTGGTGATCCCCTGACTCAAAATTCAAGTCCTCCAGTACTTTGGATTATGACCAAATACTTGCAAAACTAATAACATTCCCATCTGTGACGGCCCCAGGGCCCTCTGCCAGTGTGTGTTGTTTTTGGAGACAGCTGGAACTGTCTCCAGGTTATATAAGACACGCCCCATCCTGGTAGTGGGAAGGCTCCCTCTCGTTTGGCACCAACTTGTGTTACGTTGGAGTTTTTGATTTTCTGCAGTTTGTCTAGTAATAGCTTAGTTAGCCTGGCAGTGTGTGTTTCTGCCAGTCTCATTTGTTAGAATCAGCATTTGTTAAACTAAATGAATTTCTGCTAAATAAAGTTCCTTTCTTTTAGTTAATCCCTCGCGTGTGCTTCCCTGTTTTAGTGAACATGGTAAACATTACACCTGCTTAACATCAGCATTTTAGCACTGTCAGCTGCTAGCATTGCTGTTGAGTCTTAGTCTTCTTTGCATTTATTTTGCATCCATCTGTCACCATGAAGCGCCCCAGGGCCTTGAAGCTGAACAATCACTGTCTTAGTATATCCACGTATCTCAGTCCAAAATAAAACTCTATAATTCCAACTGGTGCGTTTAGATTATCCATTATCCACCTGACAATTTTCACTCTTGCGCTACATTACACAGCAGCATATGAGCACTTAGCGGCCAAATATGTCTAGCCTCGACCCTCCTACAATGAATTTAAAAAAACAAAACAAAAAAACCCCTCCTACAATAACTTAACAGTACGGAGCCCCCCTGGTGTCAGCTGAGAAAAAAAAAAGAGCCATGTGTAAATCTGTACTCTCGGATTCATAATCCGTGCCCACAGTTTTGCAATCCGTGCCGGAAACAGAGACAGCTCGCCTTCAAAGTAAAGTTTTGAAGCGTGTTGGCTGCAGCGGTCAATTTAAGGAGAGCTAAACTACTGTAAATTAATAAACAAATAGCCTAAATAATGAACATAATTCTTAACTGTTATACAGTCATATTTCTGCCACTTTCCCACACCTGATCGTGAATAAATTACCAATGGGCGTGAACGCTGGAATTAGTATAGAGTGCTGTGATTCGTGTAAATTACAGTTTACAAAACTGTGGGCACAGATTATGAATCCAAGAGTACAGATTTGCACATGGCTCTTTTTTTTCTCAGCTGACATCAGGGGGGCTCCGTATAACAGTATTTGTTTGAGTGCACAAATTAGTAATTTGAGGATGCAAATTATAATTATAATCGGGAGCTAATAGCAATTCCATACCATGGTGTGAGATTTCAAGTCCTCCTTCATGTTGCTTTGCACGTCCTCCCCAAACATTCAAATGTCATTCTTCATCTCAGTTTTTAGGTCTCTATTCTCCCGACTAATATTGACCTGCTCGCACTTCAGAATCAGGTGGGCCTGTAATGACTTCGCAGCCATGTGGGAGGAAGACTAGAGACAAGCAAAGGATGAAGCAAGGCAAGAGACACTAGACAGGTAGAGCGGGAGAAGTGGTGGAGGCAAACAAAAAAAGAGGAATGAGGAAAGAGGGACCAAAAGAGAAAGGAAGGAGAAGAGGCCATGAACCCAACACCACTTTGCAGCCAAGGACAACCTATTGCTCTCTCTCATTCTCTCTTTCATCCCGCCCTTGATCTATTCTTACTGTAGAGCTTCTGGAGTGCCTGCTCAAATGGTTTGCCATACTACCCACACCACACATCGTTTGTTAACAGGGAACCCAGAGTTCTTGCGGTTGGGGAGCAGAGCTGCATAGCAACCCCACAGCACTTCCTGTTGGGCCGGGGGTTGAACGCCGGTGCCCGTTGTTCACTGCAGTGCCCCCTCTGCCTTTAGAAAGGCAGCCGGGAAGCAGTTCACTTAC
The DNA here is from genome assembly GCA_003416845.1 of Oplegnathus fasciatus. Lineage (NCBI taxonomy): Eukaryota > Metazoa > Chordata > Actinopteri > Centrarchiformes > Oplegnathidae > Oplegnathus > Oplegnathus fasciatus. The sequence goes on from NTHP01000032.1 coordinate 1,835,147, forward strand.
AATTGGCTTTGTGCTTCGTTGTGAGGAGAAAAGAAATGAGCGGAAAGGCAAAGCAGACCTCAGTTCACTGCTCTCTTTAACAGGCAAGGACCTCTATATGGGTGAACTAAGGGTATCAATTGCTATCAGTATTCAGTACTTTAATTCTGACTGTTTGCATGAACAGAACATTTGAAATATTCAGTCAACCTTTCATACAGAATTTTCTTTTGAAACATTTACAACATGTGCCATTTTCAGTAGCAAAACACAGTGAAATATGCTGTAAATGGAGAATGTGGCTCCGTTTTTCACCCCCATGCAGAGTTCTGTGATTAAGGTCAAAACATTTAAAGTGGTTTTACAGCCATAACTGCCAGGGCCTGCTGGGTTAACTCACATAAGCAGCTTAAGCAAGTTCAGACGTTTACGTGCCCTCTTGACATTACGTGCAATGTCAATGGGAACGTTTCTTTTCTACCAGGTGACAGTTCAATGCAGGACAGAAGGCAAAAAAACTTGTCTTGGAACCAAGTATGTGCAGACTACAGCAGTTAAAGTTGCCAAATGCCTTAAAGTTGCCAAATGCCTGCAACCAAAGGAAGGAGGAAGGAAGGAAGGTTCCTTTGGCGGCAAACTCATCATTATTCCTTTGATTGGATGGACTGTCTGTCATTCATTAGGAGTCATGCTCACTTTGTGATGAAAATGTTCAAGATTATCGAGACTCTAGAGGGGTCAGTGCAACAATGATAGTGTGGAGTTCACTTTAAAATTAATATCTGTATTGTCAACAATGTATTTAATCAAACACAAATTAAGAGCAACAAGACACTAACCTCAGCCTCTGTGGGTCTTTTTCAAAGCAGACATGTCATAGCAGGGAAAGCACAGGTGTATTTAACAGCACCTAATTAACAAGGCTTCAGGTGTTGTGCATGCTGGCTCACTGTAATAGTGTACTGGGACACTTAAAGGTACCTTGTGGAGTTTTTGTGTAAACATACACAAACAAACACATTTGCAAAGTCCATTTTTTCAGTATTTTGTAACCTGCATTGCAGCCTGTTGATTAAATTAACCGGAGCCATCATTATCAGTGACACCTTTGATTTTCTTGCTACAAGTCAAACGTCTGCCATGAGAAAGGCCTATAAAAAATAGTTTTTTCTTGTGTAGCACAACGTTATTACAACTTGCATTTCATTGTGCAACCCTCTGTTGTAGAATGACCAATAAACGAACCTTGAACCTTGTAATAGTGAAGGAATCGCCTTTTCTCGTCACAGTGAATAGGGCCTTTTGAAATAAAGGAAGTCTCTGGCGGAGTCATAGTGTAAATGATACAAACATACAGTCACATTTTCAGAGAGAGGAGTTGCTCACTACAGTAATTAACATTATCATTACTCAAAGCTAAGAGTTTTTTTTAAATGTGTGAAAACACCTTTAACTCATATTTTAAAGAGAGCTTGGACTTTCTGAACTGTGGAAGTGTGATTGGGAGTATAGCTATGACCTCATTCAACACAAACACCATGCAGGGTGAGTCAGCCTATCAAACACATGTATTAATGTGTGCTGGTTATAGTATAGTGGAATTAAGTTGAATTATTTGAAGAAAACAAACAGAAAACTTCAGGAGGAAAGCAGATCCTCCATTGATTCACAAGGAAAGAACAATAAAAAATGGATGTTAATGTTAATGTTTAAATATTAACCTCTACCCCCACCTAGTGGCAAATATTGTTTAATGCAACAACGGTCATGTTAGCTCTGGTTAGAGAGGAACAAATCCTCACATTTCAGGAGCTGGAACCAGCTTACTTAAATGATGAGTCAATTATCAAAATGTTGACAGTTAATTTTCTGTCAACCCAATAATGGAGTAATTGTATAAGAACTAATTCACAGAATAATTAGCAATTACACTCTCTTTACCTGGCTCCATGTTTTCATAATCACAGATACAAAAGCTCTTACACTCTTTAAACTTCATTTTAAAATGTTTTCGTGTAACCAAAGTCCTGAACTCTGTAATGACATCATGTCGATGACAGTTTGATTTCTCAAACACAACAAGCGACAAATCTCGTGTTGCTGATCTTTTTTTTCCTGGCCATGAAGAACTGTTAAAGTGCTGACTAACAAACAATTTGCTGACAAATTTTAACTTATATAAACTTGCTCTCCTTGCTTGTTCTCACAAAAAAAAAACCCCCGTGTGTGGCTGAAGCTGAAGGACCTACCCACTTGACTTTGTAAGCTGGTCACCAACATAACCAGCTGGACTGGTTTGTGCAGGGTTGTGACATCGATCTATCTCAGTACTGTGGGAATGTGTAACACCTGAGTGGAGTGAAGGGTCAGCAACTTGAACTTCCATCCTGACCTCTACATCTTCTGTGAAACATTAAGTGCTCTCTGCACAGCAGTATTAGCCGATAACTGTACAAATGCGAATGTCTTTTACTGAACTCTAAAACGTTAGTTCCCATTCACTTCAGTGGTTTTGTGCTGACATGGTGCTGCCCTGACTTACTGTGTGGTATATGGGCAAACTGCTATGAGTTACTTAATGAGCTGCGTGTCCAGTATTCATTTTAATATGAACATGTAAAATCCTCTAAATACGACTGACTTTCCATCATTAACTACAGTTCTTGACAGGCCCAAGACAAAATGCCACAGAAAATCTGTATGCAATTTTTAATGTGGTCCAACATTCATGAGTCAAATGGAAACAAAATCATTCAGCCACACAGATGTTAAATGAAGCAGGGAATAAAAATGTTTCCGTTCTAAAAGCCTTTGTCTGGCTTTCAGAGGCAGAAATGTCCCAGACAAAGACAGCTTTGGCCTAGTTTACAGCCACAGCGACACGCTCGTTCCCTGGCTTCACCTCTGTTTGGTTGTTATCAATAATCCTCCCCTGACATTAATAACCACCCCTTCCACAAACAGAAATTTAACCTGCTTTGTAACTGGTCAAACCAGTCACACACAAGCAGATGGCTCCTGTTGTTTCACCTCCGACACAAACAAACATCACAACAACAATTACTGCTGAGGTACCTTTGTTACTTAATTAGTTAGTTAGTTAGTTAGTTAGTTAGTTAGCTAGCTTAGGGGTAGAGCTCAGTTCACCTACAGACCCTCTCACTGGGAACTCAGAAATTAACATAATCACAGTTGCCGGGCAACCAATTAAAACTGCAGTTTAAAGATCAAAGATGCTGTACTTTTTAAGTACTTTTTATAGTGCTGGTATCAATCTGTCTGTTTATGTCAGTATCTCTCAGACCATCTGTCTCTCTCCTCACATGTGAGAGATGTGTGCTCTTGTCAGTCTGTGTGTCTGCAAACGAAAAACACAAGCTGAACACTGAACAGAGCTGTTCAAATATTAGGCTATCATAATTAAAAATTCTGAGGATTTAAGATTTCACTTTTCCGAAAATACATTTTCATTTATGTCTTTGCTTCATGACAACGCTAAACTTTTACAGTGGTATGTTTTCATACCACTCATGCATACAAGTCCAAGTAATGATATGGTGTTATTAAATGCTCATCAGTGCTCTTCAGAAAATCTATTACTGCAAAGTCAGCATCAGACAATAAAACTGTTGTTTCCGCCAAGGCATTATTACAGCTGTGATTATTCATGTGATAATCATTAATGTGATAAGCACCATTTTGTTTGTTCATTCCAGCTCAACAACCTGTTTAATTTGAAGTCAAAGTGTTGTTTCCTACCCTACAGTGTACAGTAGTGCAGGGAGATGGAAAAACAGGTGTGATGCCAAACCAGGACTTTCCTTGTGGTTTTAAAGGGAAGCAGCCATTTTGCATAATTTTATAGAAGTCTGCCATTTGTTCAGAGCACCTTTAGAAATGTAAAAATGTCATAAATGAGTGTTGTTAAACTACTCCTGTTAGTGCCTTTGTCAGTGTTTTAGTTTAACTTTTAGTTTCTTTACTTTAAACCTACATACTGTACATTACTTTGACACAGAGGTCAACCTGTGACTTCCTTTAGTCACACTGCTGCTGAACATTTAGGTGATTATTATCTTCATAGCTTTAGATAAACACACACACTAATTATGCTTTTATGTCAGACTGGATTTTCTATCCCACTTGTGTTTTTCTGTGACTGAATTCACTTGGGATTAATTAATTAGCTTACTGAATCAACAGCTAGGCTAATATAAGATGTAAATACAGCTTTAAACAACACCAGCAGGCCTTTAACCATGAAGCTATCTTAGCATGGCACTGATTGACTGTATAAAAGCTAGCAGGAGCACCAGATGGTGCAACTTTATCGCCTTTAAGCCAGACTTAAGTGGAGGTGACATTTATATGAAATGCGTCTTGGTGAACAGTATTTTCGAGGAGCCAGCTTGTTAGTCATGTCTTACCGTCTTACGTATCTGTAGCGTACATGACCTGCCTGAAACAGGTGCAGTCCGGCGAGTTTAGTAGGTTGTGAATGCACCACCCAGTCTCTCTTTTTTTTTTTTTCTGTCTCCGTCTGGGCGGAGTTTCTGGGTTGAGCTGGAAAAGTCCGTGGCCGAGTGGAGTGAAGTCAGAGCGGACACATTGTTGGAGCAGAGCGGATACTCACCTGTTGAGCAGCAGCGGTCTGGTTTACATTCATTTTTAATTCACTTGTTTTTCCTCTGAGATTCTCCGAGTCTCCAGGATGACCGACACACTTTTACCAAACGGCATCAAAGACGGCGGAGGAGACAGCAGTTACTTCAGAAAGGTGACTTTTGTTTCTCTTCACTTTATATCCGTGTACTGTAATGTAGCCACACTGTGCCAGAGCACATCTTTACTGTTGGAAATGGACAAATAATGACTTCAGCTAATGTTTCTGACATGTTTATGGCCTATTTTCAGTGACTATCTCTATTCATTAATGTAGCATTCAACGGAGCCCAACGAACATGTTTTATATCCAACTTGTTGCCTTTTCCCTTTTTCACCAGATATCATTATATAGTCATTTATATTTAGTTATTTCAATGTATTTATTTTGTAACCAGGCTGTTTAACTGCAGGATGTACCCATGTTCACAGTTTCCAGCTATAAGTTACATTCACTGACGAGAGAAACTATATTTTGCAGTGTATTAGATACAATAAAACATCAAAGGTGAATATACCACATGGAGAAAACTTAAAGTAATGTACATTTTGAAAATGTCATTTTAGTTTTAAAAATCAGCGTGGTTTCAGTCTTAAATTAATACAACATATACTGATGTGTCACCAACAGAAACCACAGCACTGTCAGCTTCAGCTGTCAGGTGTGTGTGTGTGTGTGTGTGTGTGTTAGACTATGAATAGCTGTATCTCCTGCAGCTACTGATAGTGAGAGAGGCTGAAAGGGCAGTGACCAAACATCCCATAATTAACAGCATCAGCTCCCTGCTGGTTGTCAGAGGTGTGATAGTGATTGACATGTTGTAGGAAGTGTTGTGGTAAACAGACATGTTTTGTTACTTTTTACCTGGTAAGATTTTTGTCAAATATTTCCTCATAGCTCTGTTTTCATTTAGTTCTTCATAATGACTGTTGTGTTTAAGGGGACTTCGTAAGACCATTAAAGCCCCGACCTTTGACCTTTTTTATTGATTGACTGTATCTTACAGTTGCACACAGGGGAGGTACTCTGGATAACAGCATCAGCTAAAGGGTTGAATTGTAAATGTAAGTGCCAGGTTATCTAAATTGTTCCTCAGATAAGAGGAGTGTTGTATTTGTTTTGAATCTGAAGCCTTTTCATCATGTTAATTAGCTGGTGGTGAGCTATCATCATACAGTGGTAATCATTAAAGTAATTAGCATTCACTGCTACAGAACCAGCAGAGAAACCTCTTGAACCAGTTTCACGTTTCATGTACCTGCGACTGTAACATTTTCGAGAGCTGTGAGTTTGGCAATGAGAAAGGCACTTGGCTGTGGTCGAGTGATTATCTAATGTGTTTTTACTGAGTCCCCCGTCTGCCACGCTGTGGTCCGTGTCTCATTCCTCCACATTTGCACTAGTGTCCTCAACTGGAGTGTTTTTATAGACAAGCTTGTTTGGATGGGCATCTGAAATGGGCCTTTGTGTCTTTCAATCCCCCCGAATCCCCCTCTGAACGCTGTCTGGATTTAGGCTCTGTGCTGCACTTCCTGTGTCTATAAAAAGGTCAGTGGGAGCCAGGGTCTGGCACTGCCACAGGGCATGATGGGAATCTGTAGAGCCTAATGCCTCAATCACAAACTGTTTCTTTTATTACCCAACTCATCCTACTTTCTCCATCGTTCTCACTCTCTTCACATTTCCTTTGTCCCTTGTGTTTCTCAGCGTTGAAGGCTCAGGAGTCTTTACTTTCATTGCAGAAACCCGTCTCTGTATAAAAAGGCTTGCACTTTCACTGAAACCACAAAGCAATGACTTCTGCGCTCTCATTTTGTCATGTTAAAGAGATTTGCAATTTGGAAACTTTCTGGTCAAATTTTAACCAGGCGGAGCCAAGACGATCTTTGCTTCCATTTTCTGTGCCCCTCTCTCTCCTGGGTGAAAATGAGTTTAATGATTTACAAGGCCTCACTGGGTTTGACCGATGCTCCGGGGAGCTGCTGTGGTTCAGGGCTTCCTTCCCAGCCATCCACTGTTTCACCTCCAGCTGGCTGAGGTCCGACTGGACGGCTGCAGGATGGAAAGATGGCAGAACAAAAAGCCGAATCGGCATGTTTCTTCTCCTGATCCTCCTCGGCCAACGCGAGCATTGACGTAGCATCTGGCCCGAGGCCGTCCTTCAGCCAGACCACAGACACAAATTGACAACATGTGTCCTGGTTCACAAACCAGACAAGCTCCCTCGACTTGGAGACACACTTAGATTCCCTCGGCAGGGTTTGTGTTGGAAAAAGACAAATGAGAGATGCAGCTGTGATCAAATGTTGTCTCTTGTAGTAGTTATAAGGAAGTCTTTCTTTGGACTGAATGAAGCACGCCCCCCTTTTGAGCAGTCTGTGAAAGGGTCCCCACCGTAATTGGATTCAAGTGGGTTCAATGTGGGGAGTCAATTAGGGAACATACGTGATAAATTCAGCTTGACATTCACTTCATCATGAGGAGGCGTGAATTTTTGAGATACTGAACACACTCTGTTTATTTATAGGGCGAACAAGCAATTGTAAGTCCGTTATGTGGCCAAAACTGGTTCATGGCTGTAGCCTCCTCTTGGATGTTTGCCAGCCTTAATCACTAGTTGTATAAACCAGCTATCCCATGAGCCATTGCTCTACATGTTCCTTATGAAGCCTTGGTTATATAACAGCAGAATGATTCGCTGTTTGATGGATATGATAGTGGACAGGACTGTTTGTGTTTTGCTCTAACGAAGTATTTTGGATGCTCGCAGAGAAAGGCTGTACTGTTTGAGTGTGCCAGTTGGTAGGAGGGGTTCAATGCCCTGAGTGGTTCAGTGGGTTAGGCAAGGCAGTATTACAGCCAGAGATCGGGGTTTAGTTCCATTTGTCACTTAATATATGATGCTGATCAAGTTTTCATCCATTTGTGAAGTGACTGTCTTTTTTAAGTGCTTCATTAAATTAAGTGAGTTCTGTCATCAAGTCAAGCTGCAGACCTAATGTAGACAATATATAACAATGTCCATGACAATCCAAAAGAAAAGTCATAATCGCTCTAACTGAGCTTACCAGAAGTAGAGGTGTGGTACCAAACCATCAGCTGTATGGACTAACTTTAATTCCTGATGATGAGACGCGATGTAATGGTCACTGATCAGCTGATCAGAGTAGTTTTTTTTCAGGATCAGGATCATCGCTTTGGAATGCTAAGTTTCGTTGTGTGCTACACAGAACATACTGCTATGGTTACTATCAACCAATAGCCACTCCCTTGTTCTTCAACGCACCTACACCCTTAGATTTGATGTAACGATTGACGTGACAACATACTGCAATAAGCCCACGCCCTCTCCAGTCGTACGCTAACGTCCTCACCCTGTTGTCATTCTAAGAATAGCTGCGTCCAGCCAAGCCACGCCCCCGGCAGCCTCGATATGGCTCTGCTGTGTAATTAACGAGGATTTCATTTGTATAAATGGTTAATCATTACACCCTCAGGCCACTGAAGTGTTTGTACAGGAACACCCAAGTGACTACTGTGGAGTGGTTATACAGCACAATATAACTAGAAAATGTCAAGTTAAATGTGACCCTTGTTGCAACCATTTGACCCACGGTGTTGAAATTTGTACTTGAGAAGGACACTGTCACCTACCCCTGTCCTGTACTCTCTGCTTACTCATTTACAGGAAGTGTCTCTGGATAAGAGCATCAGCAACATGACTCAGATGTTAATGTAAGAGATGTGACAGGTGATTCAGGGGCAAAACACTCACCCACAACTACACTTTGAATGCCTTGAATGAAGAGAAACAATCTCTTTGAGCAGTCTCATATCAGCAGTTGTTTTTTTTAAGATATTGTTTTGGGCATTTTCACTTTCATTGGACAGTTGACTGTGTGGAGGCAGACAGGAAACCAGGGGAGTGAGAGGGGAATGAAATGCAATAAAGGTCCGGTCGAATGTGGGACTTTGCGGTTATGTGGTATGTGCTTTTAACTGTTTGGCTCCTGGGAGTGCCCCCATGTCACCAGCTGTTGACCTGTAGAGCCTTATGCTCTAGATAAATTGTATATATTTTGTGTGTGTGTGTGTGTGTGTGTGTGTGTATGGTGAGAAATTATGACATTGTTTTTAGTCGCATGCTCTGTAATGATTTACATCAGCTCTATCAAGAAGTGCACACCTGTCGCCGATCATGTGACAAGCAAGCCTGAGGAAGCCATAATGCAAAAATGTTGTTTGCTCGAAGAAGTGTGTGATTTTTATGACTAACTAAATGAACTGAATCAATCTGGATCCTTCTGGTGTGTATATGTGGGAAGCCGGTGAGGGATTCTATCCTTGTCGCAGCACTAGTGAGGTGGGGGTCAGAGGGGTGGTGTGAACCTCTCGTGTGTTTTGTGACTGTTTACCTTGGCGTTGCTAATGTAGAAACTGAAACTCATTCTGCTGCTGACCTCAGGCTGAGTCAGATAAATAACTAGAATGTAAAAGTGTCCCAGGTTGAGGACTGTTAACTAACTGGTTTTACTGAGCTGACTGGTCTCTTTGCATCATGCTTTTTTTGCCATCCAGAGTACAGTACAGACCACACCTCGGCCCTCCTGTGAGTCAGCCAGTATGAATGTCTAAGGCCAGTTTATCTGTACTGGTGTGAGTGACAGCCTATTGACTCAGTAAGGCTGGGACACTTGTGGTTGTGATAGGGACAAGGACACACAGTGCAGCCACATACAGGCAGTCAGGTGTAAACACAGAGAGTGAGAGCATGTGTTTGAGTTGAGTTTAGTACAACAAGGTGCAGCTTGTTCCACGCCCAACTTAGATTTGTTTTTACTGTTGCATCAGTTCTGTTGTAGTGGATTGAGGTATCTGGGTAGAAGATTTAAGAGCAAAGTGAGATGTGAAACTTTATGAAAAGAACTCATGATATATTCAGTTTTAAACAAAACTTTTAGATGCTCTGAACAAGAACAAAGATGCTTGTTCAGTAGATTGTGGTATAGTGTATTTGTTGTACAGCAACAATCTTCTATGGAAAAGAAATAGTGTGGGTCTGACCTGGTATAAATAAATGTAGATAAAAAACAGAATTTTAATTACTTGAAGGGAATTAAGGCTCTATTTTATGATTGTTACCAACCAAATCATTACAATGTAAAAAAACATCCTCCTCTTTTGCAGTATGCAAGTGTTTCTTGATGCTCATGCAGTTTTTTTTCACTCTTTCATTTGAATAAGATAGTATCTTCTGCTGACATGTTTGTTCCTGCATCTCCTTGTCTCAGGGTTGTAACCCGTTTGCCCAGACTGGACGAAGCAAACTGCAGAATAAGCGAGCCAGTCTGAACCAGCAGATCATCAAACAGATGAGGATGAGGGCTGGAGCTGAGAACCTGCTGAAGTAAGAACAAAACTGATGACTGATAACACATGCATACATACTACACATTTGTGTGTCCGATTAATTTACTGATTCCCTACAAAGTGTTTTTCTGAGTGGGAGGATTGCTCTTTTTGATAAATATACACGTTTTAGAATAATTTAAAGTGCAGGATGGTTTGAAGTCACCCAAAAATACACACCTGTAAACACAGTTATACCTTTGCATTTGTTGCATAAGGGAAAGCCAGACGTTCTAAGTTTATCTCTGTCTCTGCTCACGCCATTCATTCATGTATCATTCGTTTGTCTGTGTTGCTAGTCAGTTATGTCACTGCGGTGTATGTGACCTCTTGTAAACCCCAGTTGGTCTGTCATCTTTCTGTCATCAGTTGTCGTGAATTCTTGGTGAGACTTAAAACAACACAGTGGGGCAGATGATAATAGATGATAACAGTGTTGAAGGGGAGCATTCCATATACCCTGAAAACAAAGAGCTACTGTGATCTGTGGCTTAGAAGCAACCTCAGAACAATGCAAACATGTCGCTGAGCCTTTGTATTTTGATTATAGTATTATGTTTTCCTGTGCTTTTTGTATCTGCATTTGCTGTCCCCTGGCCTATACGGCTACAGTACGTACTGTACAGAAAATACAGTTTCTTCTGTGACTAAGAAAAGTTTGAGTTTCTGTTGTGTTGTCATGTGGCTGTAGAGCTAAAAGGTGGATTTAGTGTGGAGGAGGTTGTGTCGTAGTCAGCAGCTCTCAAACACATGTCTGTGGGTCTCCATTGTCTGGGATTTTGAAAATAGATCGGGAAATGTCTTCTTCCTGCTGAAATGACCGGTTGTTGTAGGATTGAATGGCCGAATTTGAGATCATATTTCTCAGCAGGTACAATGCAACAGAGAAAAATGAGAAAGTTTACTGTCCTCTCATACACCTTGCAGCCTCAGGTTTTTTGTTCAGTCTGGTTCTCCTCTCAAAAAGCAATTTTTCTGAATGCAGTTTCTTGCATTTTTTCATACATTTGGACAACATGGTGACTAGCACTTTGTTATGAAACCAGTCATCATGCTTTGCCTAGGGTCGAGTTACGCTTGAAGAGAATTAGATTGTACGACGTGTTGTCCCACCTTGTCGGACGTCAGAAGTGTTTATAGCTGCTCTGAACGGTCACACTCAAAGGTGGAGTGAAAAGCCAACCGTTCTGGAGAGGGGGGTGATGCAATAATCGTTAAACTATGGCAATTGAGAGAGAAGAGAGAGAAGTTCAAACCCTGGCTCCAATCACGGCGGGGTATCTGAAGCTATTCAACCATCTGACAGGCTGTTCTGATGAAGCATACTGGCAGCTTAATCATCCTTCAACCTGTAAAATATAGTCTTGGTTTTTTATATATGTACTGTAAAGAAATGTAGGTACATTGGACAGCTCAAATATATTTATCCTTTGTTGACACCAAACAGTGTCAAGCCAGGCTGAAGCTCTGCAGTATGTTCAAGGACTTCCATTGCACTTGACCAACCATGTACAGGTGTTTAACCCCCTCCTCTTTTACTTTTGTTGTTATTCTCTTCTGCAGCCTTCAAGGGAAATGCCTCTGATTGGGCTATAGAACATTAGTTGACTCTCATAAATACTTTGTAATCTGACACAACTCTCTGATAACTAGTTTCTGTTATTGGTCCCTCATTCAGACAAATGTAGATTTTCTTCCTGTGGATTGACAGAGTGGAGGGTTATGTGTCTTATAGGCTAAAGCTCTGTTTTTTATCTACAGTTTTGTAGACGGATGTTTTAATTTCCTCTGATGAGCACATTTTGGTTCATCGTTGGATGTTTTTTTTAATGGTGAGATGTAAGGCCATCGTATTTGAGGAGTGAATTTTTGGAGATCAAGAAAATGAAGTTTGTTTTATTGTAGTTTTCTGTGAATAAAAGAGAGAAGAACGGTGCCTTTTCTATGCTTGCTGGACTGATATCCAATCTGGGTCGATGTGAGTTTGATGTGTTTCCATGAGCGCTTTTTAAATGCAACACCACCCGAACCTGCTGTACCGGAAAAAAACAAGTCTGTCAACTGCTAGCTGCCTCGTGTGACAAAAATAGGAGGCAGAAAACATCCTGAGCCATAAGTCATCTTTTTACGACTTTTAATTGTAGTTAATTGTAGGAAATCTACAGGGAAACGTGTGGGAAAACTACAGCCTCAGAAATTTCCAGAGTTGACTCAACAGCTCTTTGTCAAAGTGTCAACAGAAATGGAATATAATGGAATATAAGCTTCATAAAAGAAGTGTTTATTGCTGGCTCACTATATTGGATTGTATTAGATTATACAGTTCTTCCTGTTACTGTGTCCACCTTCTGTTCCCTGTGGCCTTTGGCTGGGATACTGTGTCTCAGAACAGTCAGGGTGGTGTTAAGGGTAGTGAACTGTAAGGATTTGCTGTCAGAAAAAATATCTTGTGGTATCTTTTTTCAGGCTCTGAATCTAGAGAAACAAAAGGTACAACGGTTCACCTTTTCTCTGTCAGAGTGTAGCCTCAACCTCTCCCACTGGGATTCGGCTCTCTTTCCGTTTGTGTTAAGATTAGTCTGGTGAGGGAGGATACTCCTGTGTGTGTGTGTGTGTGTGTGTGTGTGTGTGTGTGTGAGCCCAGCTGCAGCACAGAGAACAGCCTGGATGCATTTTTGAGTTTCAGGTATGCTCTCAGCTTTATTCTTAAGGCCTTAAGTCATGTGCAGTCTGACTGTAGTTCTACCTGTGATCTTCCATCTGTGTGTGTGGGAGTGTGCATAACAATCATACCTGCTTGGACGTCCACTTGAATTGTCAAGTCAAAAGCAAATTGTCACGTAGGCTTGTGCCAAAGTACGGCCCTTTTAACAAAATAGCAGCATAAAAAGATCCTATTAAGAGAGTTTATTTTGAGTCATTATGGCCCAGGTAGAACCTAAATCCTTGTTTTTCTTGAGTACGCTGTGTGTGTGTTTTTGTTTTTTTCCTCATTTGGTACCGTCAATTCCCCTACCTCTCCTTTCCTTNGTCAGTATATGTGTATGTGTCCATTTGGCCTGTCTAAGCCTACTGTCAGCCTCAGAAGCCTCCACATTCCTCTTGTACTTCCCATAGTCTGCCCAGCCAAGGCCAGGGGCAAGTGTGTGTGTGTGTGTGTGTGTGTGTGTGTGTGTGTGAGCCCAGCTGCAGCACAGAGAACAGCCTGGATGCATTTTTGAGTTTCAGGTATGCTCTCAGCTTTATTCTTAAGGCCTTAAGTCATGTGCAGTCTGACTGTAGTTCTACCTGTGATCTTCCATCTGTGTGTGTGGGAGTGTGCATAACAATCATACCTGCTTGGACGTCCACTTGAATTGTCAAGTCAAAAGCAAATTGTCACGTAGGCTTGTGCCAAAGTACGGCCCTTTTAACAAAATAGCAGCATAAAAAGATCCTATTAAGAGAGTTTATTTTGAGTCATTATGGCCCAGGTAGAACCTAAATCCTTGTTTTTCTTGAGTACGCTGTGTGTGTGTTTTTGTTTTTTTCCTCATTTGGTACCGTCAATTCCCCTACCTCTCCTTTCCTTCTCTCTTGTTCTGCATTCCTCTTTCTATCAGCAACAGGTGGAGTCAGTCTGGTCAGACCAGTTCTCTTCTTTTCTCTCCTCCTCTTCTCTCACCGCTCTTAACAGTGACGATGTTACAGAGAAAAAGATCGACGAAGATACAGGAAAAACAAAACTGCAACACTAACATGTAGTGCTTTAAAGGAGTACTCCAGTGATTTTAGTAGTGCACTTCCATAAAGTTGGGGGACTGATTGGTCAAAATTGAAGCAGCAGAAGCAAAGATATCCCGACTTTTAGTCCAGAAACAATGGATCTTACATTTCCCATAATGCAACTCAACAGAGTCTTTACTTAGACCCTCCCTGCCTCCTCAATGCCACCGTCTCACACCTCCAGTTTGTAATGCAGGTATTTTGTTAAGAATTTAAGGCCTCAAAACCTTGATGATGTTGTTAGGGTTATCTTGGCTTGGGTTGCTCATGATGAGTAAACTGAGCTTCATATGTAAAATCGGTATTGGGAGTTCCTCTTTAAAGCTTCACATAACAGAGAGTAATTATCTCTGTCAGTTATCAAACTCCAATCAGTATGAGTATCAGATATCTCTTCAGATCAAAGGCGTCATATACAAATACAACAAACTGTCAGTCTGCCAGACACATAAAAACAGCCTCTCCAGAAAAGAGGATGGGGGAACTTCAGTGAGACCACACTTGCTGGTTTACAGTCCGATTCCCACACTCTGTGGGATGATATTAGATATTAAATTGGATATTAATAACAGCCTCTGGGCTGGCGAGCTGGCTTCTATTCTGTCCAAACCACAGCACCTCTACCTCCTCCACCCTGATGGATTCCCCAGGCCAAACCTCCTCAGAAACCCTTCAGCAGGCCAAAAGGAAGTGATGGTGTGGTGTCAATACTAAGTTGGGTTTGACATCCTTGTTATGTTCCAGTGTGTTGTATGGAGAGAAGAACTACAGTCAGTAATCTGGCAATGCACTGTGGCCAATATTAACAGCAAACAGTATGATTTAAGAGCATGAATCAAGACCAGAGAGCAGAGTGAAGCAGTTTTACAGATCAAACTGTTGGATGTATATATGTATGCTTGCAGTAGACTCCATTGATTCCTGGAAAGTTTTTAACAGAGTTTGGTTCATGTTATGGTCATGACAACACTTTTTCAAGATATAGGGCCTAATGGTTTGTTAGACTGCGTTTTCCATTTGTGTAACAAACTTTGTTGAATTTTTAATTTTTGGATTTTTTTGTGTGAAAATGTTCAAATGGAAGAAAATAAATGATCAATATAAAATCAGTCATCAAATACTATGCTGGTTTTCCTCATTTCAGCTCTTTAACCTTCCACTGAATTTTTTTTTTTACAACTCCTGCCTGCCAGTGCTTCTTCACATCTCACCTTTCTTGTTCAAAATCACATCCTATATAATTACAGGGTAGAGAAAGAGATCAGGTGACAGGGAGACAGGCTCTGACAGTGAAACATCTCTAGACTGGAGTTTGGGGGGGGCGGGGGGTGTTAGAATTCACTGTAAAACAAGATAAGGATAAAGTGAGACCACTGAGGTGTGTATGTGTTACCTTGTATCACCATGGATGCATGTGAATTGCAGTTTGCGTTTTCACAAACTTACAATGCATCATAAATTCTGCTTTACAAAGGACCCAGCCACTTTGTCACACACACACACACACACACACACACACACACACACACACACCCCCACCTCAGAGGTATTATTACAACCTTATCTCTGCTCTGCAGTGAGCTCTAACCCCTTATGTTCGTCACCTCAGCACAAACACATGAATACTGTACATATTGAAAATTTTTGTTTCCAAACCAGTGTGTTTCCAAACAGTAAAATGTACAAAAAATAATATTGAATGTGGTCGACCTCTGACCTCCCCAAGTTGTGTCGCATGAAATATAACGCGATCATTTCACATTTGTCATGCGATGGTGGATTTTATTTAAAACAATGATTTTACTATGGGAATGAGCTGCTGAACCACACAGGGACTGCAACTGTGATTCATAGATCTTGGTTAAGCTGGAGAGTAAATCAAGTGCACAGCAGGGCACAGTGACGCAGGTCTGTGGTCCAGAAAACCAGGGGAGGCACGCTTGTTTTAATAATCAGCTGCAGTAAGGTTTGGCTACGTTAGAGTGGATAATAACTAGACTGATCTTTTTCTTCCTCTCCCATCTCTGTATTTCAAACGTTTTATGACCGTTTTGTCTCACTTTTTATGTTTTTTTCTTTCTGTGCAGAGCTACATCTAACAACAAGGTTAAAGAGATGGTTCTGTTGGAGTTGAGCTATGTTAACTCCAACCTGCAGCTACTGATGGGACAGCTGGAAGGACTCAACAGCTCAGTGGAGGTCTACCAGAGCACCCAGTATGTATAAATAATACTGCTACTTATTGATTTACTACTACTAATTCTACTAAGTGACAAGCATAAACGGGGGGAAATGTGATCTTGTAGCAGCGCAAAGGTCTCTACACCTGCAGGCTTGTTTATGGCACTGCTGAAATGGACATATAATTCAACAGCAGAAGATTTTGTGAGACTGCAACTTATTTTGTGGGCTTGTTTGTTAGCCACCCAGCTAACATTTTGCGCTGTTGGTTCACAATTGACTTCAGCGATGAAAGAGACTGCGGCTTTGTCATCAGTAGCAAAGCATCTGCAGGCAATAGAATGTAATTATTACAATTTCCAGACGAATTAAAGGTTTCCTTTCATGCTAACTGCCAGTAATGAGGCTATTAAATAGATTGCATGTTAAAATGCATGCACAGCAGCCAGAGCTTTCCAATGTAGACGCAAATGACTTTGGCAGCAGTCTTCTTACTTAAACATACTGTAATAAGCTCACCACTGACTGAAACTCCCCAAAATTCTGTACAGTTTTAACCTCAATCCTGATTTTGATTTCTCAAACATGCAGAAGTGAATCTCAGTATGCAAATAAGTCCACAATCTGGAGATCTAAACCTCAGATTATTACTATTAATACATAAGTAGAGGAACACAGACACGCAGTGTTGATTGGCAGCCAACAAGACATTGATCTGGCTTTCACACTCTGTGGTTAAGTCATCACACACTCTTTCAGATGAAAGACGCTTGATGGCAGAGGAGCAGATGAAAGGGGTGTATGAAAGAAGAGAGAAACATAAAGAAAAACGTGAAGACAAAGTGCAAGACTTTGTTGTTAGACTGGACCGGCTGGTTTTTGAGACACAGTGCACAGAGCAACAAGGAAACGATGAGCCGAACTTGTATGCAAACTAAGATAAGCATCTAGTGCAGGGCTTCTCTCAGTCAGTCTGATGATCGGGGGGCGTGTATGGGTGTGTGTGTGACCGTGATAGGTCCTGGTGTTTTCTTTTTTTAAAGACCAGCCAAGTTTATAGGGTGTGGATGAAAATGCAGTATGTATGTCATGAGGATACGCAGACACGCGTCGTCTCAGTCACGTGTAAAGTAAGCTTTAGTAATTCCACTTGCGATATGGAAATGAAAGTGGTGAGAGATGTTATTTGGAAATTGGCATTTGCCTGTGCTGTGAATAATATAATAACACACTTCCTCATGATAACATGATACCCACTGACAAAATAACCAAATGGGTTTAAAGCTAACTATGGTGCCCTGTAAATGATAGCACGTGGTTGACTGAAAGCAAACGCTTCAGTGGCTGGGTCTCACTTTTAGAGCTGATAAATGATGAACAGAAGGCAGTAAAGGCTTTCCATGATGAACATAGAACACTTTAAAATAAAAGTCTTAAAATAGTTTTGTGTGTTGATGCGATTTTCAATGATTTAAAGGCTCTTAGATTGAAGCATGTTTGCTTCCAGGTGGCTCTTCTTATTAAGAACACTTGAGACCTCCATCTGCCCAGGCACACACACACACGCAAACACACTATACACATGCTAAACACAGTAAACCTGCACTACACGTTCACACAGGCTCACATGAGGCAACACCAAAATACATGAGCACCACAAGCGTGTGTACTCCACACACTATAAACACACAAGTACATGTATGACACATATAAGCATTACCATGCATACACAAACCACAACACACACACATTTCTGTAGAGGATGCCATGTTGCCCATGACAACAAATCACAACAGAGCAATAAAGTGATGAGAAAGGAAGGGGGATTGTGAGGGATGGAGTGTTGTACGGTCGTAACTATGGTAACAATTCTGAGGGTCATTGACAGAAATCTTGCATGTTTTTTCCAAAGTACGAAGCTGCTGCTATCAGGCTGTTAGCAGCCGGATTTATGATTCTAACATAAATCTGCAGATGACCTTATAAAACCCTAAATACCAACTTTCGTTGACACGCCCAGATTAGTTTGTTTTGCTTACAAGGTCTCAGTACTGTAAGGACGAGGAGGCTTTAACCTGGCTCTAATAAATCATCTTCTTAGACAGGCAGAACTCCCTCTATGCGTTGGTAAGAAGATTTACCCTTCAGGAATCCAGAGAGGCAAATATGTTTTGGTGCCCTGCTCAAAGAAACAAGGAACAGCCTCCTCCTTTAAGACTTAGAGAAAACATTGCATACCAGCCACTAAAACAGCTGCCTCTCGGTACAATCTTTAGGCCCGAGTGTCCTCTGTCACATGGGATCAGACGAACTCGAGTGTGGGAACATTCAGACTCCCATCAGCCTCCTTGTCAGGCTCTTAGTGAAACACCTGCTCCACTGCTCCATCCACAGACAATAGGCATGCTGTGAAACTACCATCACCTGCCCACCATTGTGTGTCTGTTTTTAAAAGAAATTAAACACGTGCAAAGTCCAAAGTGTTCACTTCATCATATTCACACAACCAGATCTACAAAAGGCCATACATACAGGTGAACAGGTAACATGTGAGAGGGAATATTGGATATGTTGAGAAAGTCTTCCCCTGTCATCTCTGAGCAGGTGTCTCGGTGGGATGATGCTGTTCAGCCACAATGGAGAGTTAGCCTCCTCCTCTCAGCCTGAAATACAACCTCAGTCTTAAGTACAAAAACAAAAACCTCTCCTCGCCTTTCTAGGCTTTTCCCACCAGTCCACCGTCCCCTGAATAGAGTCTTTCTGAGGTTATTTCTCACTCAGACCAGATTCAGCTGGTTTTAGCATGAGGTAATGCATAACAGAAAACACATACAGTATATGTGACTGTTGCAGTACACGTGCTGCACATGTAGTTAATGATCTCCTTGAACCAACCTATGAAAAAAATATCAGCTAATCACTGTATTCTTGACAATCTTATCAAATAATAGAGCAAATACAGCAAGAACTCATAACAGTTTGCTTATTATATACATTTATGCGTGTGATAGTACTCCAGTGTCACTCACAGGACCAAAATGTTACTTGTACTGTGATTTGTGTTGTAGTGAATGTTTGTTCAGTTCCTCCGTGTAATGTTCTTGACCTGGACAACAAACTCAATGTTCTCAAAGACGTTCTGAATCAGCTTAGCTAAAGTGATGACAAACAAAAAAAAGCAAGATAAAGATATCAGTACTACAGGCCGCTTTGTTAACTTTGCTGCACAAGATGAGAGAGGAAAGAATAATTTGCTCTTATCTGAGATTAGAGAGATGAGACGCTCAGGTTTTGACAACTGGGTGCTTGAACTTTTAATGGTCCAATAATGAAGAAGGAGAATAAATAGGGGGGATGGCTCAGTTTCATTCTGAAATTATTACAGTCTCCTGGCTCTTACTTCATATTTAATTGACAGACCTGAGAAGGGCATACAGTAGATCTTCTCATGTAACTCTGGGCAAGAAAGCCAATAAGCTTACTTTCCAAAATGTGTATTCCTTTGAAACAGACTCCCATATCTCTCTCTTATTATCTCGTGGGAGTTCAGTTCCTACTGTACTCAACCCGTTGCTAACTTACACAAACCATCACTCAACTCCCACAGGAGTCAAAGAGGCCAAGAAGCCAGAGTGTCTTGCTATATCCTGAAACATATCAGGATACTGTGTAACAAAACAAAACGATGTTAGGGTTTAAGGGTTTAAGTTGTGTTGGGTTCTGTGTAGTTAAAACCAGAGCTTCGCTTGACTGCTATGGCAGGCAGTAGTCGTCTGTTCCATGTCTTGCACACTGGCACTTACATGATGAGTGGGAAGGTGTGTGTGTGTGTGTGTGCGTGCGTGTGTGTGTGCAGGGAGGGGGAGTGAGCTTCTGAGAGGCTTTTAACATTTCAGATTCCCTGCAGAACAGATATCCTCACACACAACCCACCCCACGCTCTCCCTTCCCCTAGACCAGAGAAAAGACCAGAGTGATCTCATCTACAAGTACTAATGGATTACACTGCAGCCTCTATCTTGATGTGTCGGTGTTACTGATGAATGAGGTTTTCTGTGATTCACAGAGCCAGTATGCCAGAGGAATGCTGCCTTATCATCAAGTGATGAATGAGTGTGAGGAGTTGTTTTTCCGAACCCTGTGGTTTTGACGTCCTGTGCAGTGAAAAGGCTGTACCTCATCTCTGATCCCTTTGATGCACAGAGCCCTGATTAAAATGGGTTCAGGATAACAACACTGTGCTGACTTGTTAATGTTGGAACTGAAGTTTGTGCTCCCGTTGCTCTCATTTGAAGTTGTTTTGAATAATCTACATGCCTAGCAAATCCAGAAGCTTGTTTTTAAAAAGAGCAATTTATCCAGCAACACCTTGTTCTCCGGCTTTCAGTGGGGGGAGGGTTTTGTTTTTTTTATAGACTCTGTCTAATCAGCAGCAGGTATCTGTCAGGTTATATTTCCTCAGCTCTGATAACAAGCTGAACCTGCTTTCCATCTGTCAGCAGCAAGGACCTCCAGGTTCGTGCAACCAGCAAAACTCTAAAACATTAAAGCTACAGCTTAGATCAGCCGGGAAGGTTAACCTGGTGGTTTATGGCAGCCGTTATTTACTCTGTTTGGTGGGTTAAAATAATTGAAAGTTAAGAGCCTGAGAGGGTGGAGCAAAGAATCGTTAGCATTACTGAAGCAGGGCTGCAACTCCAGAATGATTAATCCACAGAGAGTTGCGCGGCTTTACAACACAAGGAGACTTGGGGGGGCCCCATTCATCTTTAAATCCTAACTCCTACAGTGTGCTTACAGCACCATCTGCCTAATCCTGACTTCCCCTCTATGAAACTACACCAAAGATTAGAGTAAAATGTAAACTTTCTCAAGTGACAAAGCTGTCGTTGGTGTGATCAGTGGCACTGTACATATTGTTATTTACTTAATAATCTTACTGTTATGACGATATATCCCTAACAAAGGCTTGGTCTGTGGTCAAAGGGAGTTTCTTGTTGTTTGATATCTTGTACCACACCTTAGAGGCTGCTTTTCCGCACCAGTAACCTATATTAAGTTATCAGTAGCCTAATGGTGGATGTTTATGTCCTTTCTTTTTGCATTGTCCTTTTTGTATGTAAAGTTCTGCTGTATCATGTATTGTCAACATTTACTGAGTTATTGTCCTTTTTGCCAACATGTCTGTGAGCAGACGTCAACAGTATTTCTTTTCCTGTAAATTATATTGACCATAAGATGGCTGACCATGATATCTCTATTTCTGTCTTTCTGTTTTGCTTACAGGGAAACAGCCAACATCCCCCTCATTGCTTTGGGTCTGAAGGAGACAAAGGAAGTTGACTTCTCCACTCTATTCAAGGTACAGAAGCAACAACTACAGTTTCACCACCACCTCCTTATTACAGCAAATGTGCATAAATAGTTAACATTTAGAATTTTGACTTGAGTATTTTCCTCCAAGTAAATGTGATATAGCTCAAACAAAGAGATACATAATAATGTGATGTTGTTACACTGTGTAATACAGGAACTTAAACATTTAGTTCATGCTAAAATAGCACTGCCACAACAACTGACATCTCACTGAGCTCCAAACAGGTCAAAGGGTTGGTGCTCACCTGCGTCGTCATCAGCCATTTATTTGCATGTCAAACATCATGACAGCATAAACACAGACTTTATGGATACGGAGGAATAGCAACCTTAAGTTGAAACTGACCAACAGGAACACAAGGACTGAAATATGCAGATAAAGGGTTACAAATACCGCTAATTTGCATGCAGCAAATATGACCCACATTGGTAGGCAGTGTGTTTTCAATAAGGATTTAGTTACTGGAAAATTTAAGTCTCTTTGTTGAAGTATTTGGGTCACATAGTCTGCGCCCTGTACACCTGCTACTACATTATGTTCGCTATTTGTTCATTCAGGAATGATACATCATATGATCATAAAAACATTTTCCTTGTTAACCAAAGTGGGTCAGTAGTTATTGAGACTAGTAGAGTTATCGTGTAGCTATGTCTCAAGGCGGAGAAGCACTCGTAAATGTTACGATGGCATATTTACAGAGTGATGGTTCCTGTTCTGGTTTGTTGGCAGCCACTGTGAGAGGTGTTCTGACTTGGAGATCTCTGAGCAGGTTATAGCTGCTCTTCTTATTGACTGTGATCACACCACAGTCTTAATGACCTCGTGCCTCCTGCCTCTGGCTGGCTCTGGCAGAATGACAGCTCTCACCAGCCTACTTGGCACTGCGCTGTTGGACTCGCCCTCTGTGCACAGTTAAGAATGATGTGACAGAGTGGACTAGTTGTGAGAGAGGCAGCCTCGTAACTGAAAAGTCACACAGTTGAGCCACAGAGCAACGTCCCCAACATCTGGCCAGAGAATTATTATATTGAGATGTTGAGCTGTATTTTGTTTCTGACAGGACTTCATCTTGGAGCACTACAGTGAAGACGGCAACAGCTATGAAGATGAGATTGCTGACCTGATGGACCTGCGACAGGTAGTGTACACTCATGATCTGATCTGACATTATATGTTAATCATTTCTGATATGTGGCTTTTTTACAGCAGTGCTTAGTATGCAGCAGCATCCATAAAATGTTCTACCACACAAAGCACCATGAAATCCTTCACCCACTTTTACTTCCTGAGGTTTTGAGATGTTGGTCTCTGGGATTTCTGCCACCACCCAACTACAATGGAGATGAATGGAATTTTTGATGCTGTGAGCAGCACAAAATACAGAAGTTGCCTCCGTTGTATTCATGTAGTGGCGCAATTTTCCGAGGCAGATATCTGAAAACCTCAGTACATCAAAGTGAAGCTATCCACATAATTAGACATCACTATTGTAAGTGAATGTTCCATCCAACAACAGCGCTGTGCGTCTTCACCACAAGAAGTTCTCCATCATTGCAGACTGTGTCAGATCTCTTTCCTTTCATGTCCTAGGCTTGCAGAACGCCAAGTCGAAACGATGCCGGGGTGGAACTGCTGGCGAAATACTTCAGCCATCTTCCCCTGATGGAGAGCCGATTCTTCTCCCCAAACCGCCAGACTGGCATCTTCTTCACCTGGTACACATCAGTTCTTACCAATTATTACTAATAAGCACCAGTCAAAAACAGTGGCAATAATAATATAAACCATCTTTAAGAGCATTATCAGAATGTACTTCATGAAATTCTTAATAAGATATTGTTCACATAAAAATGTGGACAAAATAAAACAAATGCAAACAACTGCTTCAAAGGTTTACAAAACAAATATACACAAATATTACCTTAACTTCCTAACCTTAAGACAGAAAGGCAACAGGAGAGATTATTATAAAACAGGAAAAAAGCAAAGAACATTATAAAGAAAGCTGTCCTGCTCTTTAATCTAGCTGCCATGAGCCCCTACACCGGGGTTTTCCAAAGCCTTTGAGCTTAAACAGCAAAGGCTCAGGCATTTTTGTTGCCTCCTTAAATCCATGGATCAGCTAGTATATCTCTGTCAGAAGACACCAGGCTGTGCGTTGGCTCACAGGAGAGATAAATAAACAGGACTGGTTTCATTGCAGCTTTTTGGTTTCGTTGTGCCTCCCTGCTTCACTTTACACCTGTTACAAGCGGAAGAGAAATTGTATTTAGAGAAGGAGAGAGAAGAACAGCAGTCTACATGAGAAGACATAAACAGGCATTTATAACTTTAACAAGGTCAGCAAATAATAACAAAAACCTTACTGTGGACTTTTAAACTCAAAGGTGAACAAAGGGAGTCTCTTACTCCCCACTGACTTCATGCTAAATGAACTTCATTCATTCATGCAGCAGAGATGGAGAAAAAAGAGAAGATTAGTTTAAAGGCACAAACCCTCACAACCTTCAGACGTGATGGAGAGACGATGGAGGAGAGAAGAAAGTAAAGATGGTTTAAAGTCAGAGGCAATGTGTAAATACAGAACCCCAAACATCATATTTTATGTTACTAGTTGTATCTCTTAGGTTGTTTATCTTTTTGGGTTTTACTTAACATCATTTTCGTTTCTATAAGGCACTTTGTGATTGTTTTCATTCCTGCTTTATAAACATAAATGGTGACAACTTTTCACCTCTTTCCTTCAGGTACGACTCTTTCACAGGAGTGCCGGTATGCCAACAGAACCTGTCACTGGAGAAGGCCAGCATACTCTTCAACATGGCTGCCCTCTACTCTCAGATCGGTACCCGTAGTGACAGACAGACAATAGTCGGCCTTGAAGAGGCCATCTCTTCCTTCCAGAAAGCTGCAGGTAGGAAGAGATAGGCGTGATGAACTGGTTTAATCAGATACTTCCTCTCTCACCAGCCTAAAAATGACCTTCTAGTGTCATTTCCTACATTCAAAGATGTCAAACAAGACACATTCTTTTCTCTATTTCTTCAAACCAGGCTTATCTGTGATCCCATGTGATATCTGTTTTGAGTAATTCAAACGGGAAATAGTGGGAGTAACTAAGCGTCTGAAATGCTCCCTTTGCTACCACAGAAACCATTCACAAAGAGCACCTATGATAATCGATTTGAATAGAGAGGGGAAGAAAAACAAAGACAGGAGAATGGATGATCAACAGTGACGTCAACACGTTCTCTTAATAGTTTTGTTCTGTACAAACATTTGTTATGTAAATCAGCCCAAAAATCACCAGGTGTAGTGGTTTATTCAAACTGAAAATGTCCCTTTCCTCTCGCAGACATTATCTAATGACCCTAACATTAAAAAGGCACACACTGTTCAGAAAAAGCATACTGGTGTGAATGCAGCCTTATTTTCAGAATATGTGCCAGCCTCCGCCCTCTGACTTCTGCTCCATGATGGAGAATGGATGCAGTTGATGTTTCTCTGGCTTCTTGTCATGTGGCTGAGTTCCAGACAAGCACCAATCATATGAACTGGTTTCCCAACCCTCTGAGGTTTCAGGAAGCTCTAGACAAGTCTTGATAGAATTATGACTTGGCAGTATGAGGAGTATTGCTGTATAATTACAGCTCTGAGAAGGCCATGGCTTTGGTTATGTTGCTTTGATGGCTATAATTTAGCCTTGTACTAAGTAAAACAATTATGCTGTTATGAGGAACATTGTCACCCGTACATAGAGCCAGTAATAAACTAAGCTGGGAGGTGATAGGCAGGGATGCTAGCTGTAGAAGGGCTGCTGCAATGCCCTTAAGCCAGAGACACAGAGACTTAGAGGATGGGAGGAGCCAGCCAACAATGGCAGGACCTTAGATGAAGACTAGCGACGCAGTGCTCTGTTATTAAGTTGTCTACGACTCTCTGCTGCCAGGTTTTTAATCTGTAAAATAAGAGGGAGGCGTTCTCAGTTGGAATGCAGATGGTCTTATTGCTTCCATGAACATGAAAAACTAATTTAAGAAGGTTTGTGTGTTGGCTCATTTTTAAAGATACACAGACATTGATCTCACTGCTAGCAGTGAGCTTTTCTCCCGTGCTGGATACTGTAGTAACAGCAACAGGCCCTAGGAAAGGAAGAAGTAGGTGATTTGACAAACTGAGTCACGTAACTCTCTGTGTGGAAGCTTTTAAAACATCTGTATACATGAGTGTCAGTAATTAGGATAATGTACCAGCATGCTGAAGAGCTCAATCTCTCATTTTGTGGACTGAGACTATACGCCTCTCCCAAATGGACTGTTTGAGTTTTGCCCATGAAAATTCGCTGTTGCCAAAACATTAAATATACTATCAGACTACTACTAGTAGTGCTAACTACCACTATCGGAGTAACTTGTTGAATGTTGGGTAGCTGCATTTCATAATTCTGGGCTAGACAGAATCCATGAAAATACAGTCTCCCTTATAACCTCTCTCTTTTCCCCAGTCAGCTCCCGTCCACACATAAGACCAAAACCCAAACTAGATGGGTTCTGTTTTGAAATAATCATTAAGACTTTGGATGTGAATGGGCCTCTTGTTAATTAGCTGACCCTGACTTCACTGCAGGCCTCATCACAAACACCATACTAGAAAAAATAGAAATTGTTAGTATGTAGAGTCCCATTAGTCAAATTATTTTTGTCTTCACAGAGCTAAACAGGATCTAGATTATCCTGGGTTACATGCTTGTCTTTTAAACACGATGCATCGTAAAACTGACTAAAACGTCTAGGTACAGAAAATAAGAAGTCTTGTCTTGCCTTGCCATTGTTTTGGCACAGAGCCTCCCAACTGAACTACATGATTATTAACTATGATTATTGTTTCTTTGGAAAGTTTGGTTTCGAGCTGTGCTGACCTCTCGTTCTCCCCCAGGCATCCTGAACCACCTGAAGGAGACCTTTACCCACACTCCCAGCTACGACATGAGTCCAGCCATGCTCAGTATGCTGATTCGGATGATGCTTGCTCAGGCTCAGGAGTGTCTGTTTGAAAAGACTGCTCTGCCTGGAATCCGAAACCAGTTCTATTCCCTGATGAAAATGGCCCAGGAGGCTGCGAAGGTGAATAGCAGAAATACTGTCCTCACATCATATAGGCACAGTATTCTTTCTTTAGCTGTGGTCTCAGTGGGATATACTGTACTTAAAGTGAAAAGTAATAATGTCACCACAGTCAGATTCCTCACTTCTATCAGTGATTTTATCCACATCAGTGCTTTTAAGGTCCTCTCAGTAACTCTATCCTCGTTTTCCTGCCAGGTCTCAGAAATCTACGACCAAGTCCACCAGTCCATGATCCAGACGCCAATCAAAGACAATGTCCCGTTGTTCTGGTCCACCATGTCGCAAGTCAAAACCAACCACTACCGCTCCATGGCACACTACTTTGCAGCCTCAGCGCTCTTAGACCACCAATGTAAGACAAATCATTTATAAAGTTGTTAATAATTTTCATACAGATTTGATGCGTTACACAAGCATGCAAACTGTTGTTGCTGCTTATGGGAAGCACCGTCACTGTCAGAGCAGGACTCTATTTTTGCAGTGCATAGTAATTTGCATATAGCGTGCACTGCCCCAGATACCGAATGGAGACAGGTGTATTCTTCGTGGGCATACTGTAACGCAAAGTAGTTTTATAGTCTTCTAACTGTAGTGTCAGCACAAATCAAATATTGTCCCTCTTCTCTTTTAACAACAGCACTGAACTACCAAACTAGTGAATTTGGGTTAACAGATGGAGTTTATGTCAGCAAAGTTCACTCTAGTCATAAACAACCTCCACCTGCACATCTACTGTACAAGCTTTAAACTACTTGTTCTATGGTATTAGCCTTGCTTCTGGCTGTTAAGGTGTAAAACAATTCTGGGATTGGTTTTATAAGACTTTAGCTGCCTGATTTCGGACACCCTGGAAAACCTGATCCTTCTCTTAAAGTGCTGTATGGGCCACTGGGTTGGTCATGTCAGATGGCTGGACTGAACCACAGCCAGCCGCAATGCTATTACATAACGGCTATTTAGAGACACGCGCGCACATACACACACACGCATACACACACACACACACACACACACACACACACACACACCCATGGTAAAGAGAGACTATGTTTCCAGGAATTCAGAGGCAGGATGGACAGAGAGTGAGAGTGAAGGAAAAAGGGAGACTGGTTGGAGTAAGTGAAAGTGAGTGAATGTACTGTAGACTGCTGGAGGATTACAGTTATGTAGCCTCTTACTGCTGCCTACATAATCAAGTGCCAGAGAGAGCAAGTGCCAGCGACTGAGTGAGAGAGGAAGGGAAGGATGTTTTGTGAGTGAACAAAAACCCTCCAGTAGTGCTGTTGCTAAATTTGTATTGTACGGCTTTAGTTTCTGATGGCTTGTCATTATTTTTGACGTCCTTTAGATTTCACAACTGATCATTTAGTTGAAAACATAAACAGTTATTCATTCATTTGTTATTTTCAGCCTTGTGTTGGGTCCATAATTTCAAATTTGCATCAACATTTTGCTCTGTTGTTGCATTTTTTTTTATCCCTTTTCTTTCTTACCACACATTAACAGTTGTAATTTAGGAGAGATTAAACTGCAAACCAAATTAAACAAAATACAGCAGATTATATTAAGCTCTACAGCGGATGGTCATGGTTGTGCCCAGTGCTAGGGACAGGAATGAATAGAGGAACGACTGAGCGAAGCAGCTTTGAGTTTGGCAGCTCATTAACAGATTCCTGTGTGAATGAGGAGAATAGAGCAATTAACCACAGGACTGTAGAGAGAGGGCTCAGCCCACAAACAGGACAGAATGAAGGCTGCTGTAATAAAGAGATGAACCACAAACAGTGCCAAATAAAGCTTTATACTGTCTCTAAGAAGCAGACTAGTCAGGGGAAGCATAGAAAGTTCTGATGCTTTACTTTATTTACCTTTTTAC
This sequence comes from Oplegnathus fasciatus, assembly GCA_003416845.1. NCBI lineage: Eukaryota > Metazoa > Chordata > Actinopteri > Centrarchiformes > Oplegnathidae > Oplegnathus > Oplegnathus fasciatus. The sequence continues at coordinate 1,863,523 of NTHP01000032.1, forward strand.
CAGGAGATGAAGGAGAGGAGAAGACAGTTTATAAGAGTACACCAAGTCTTTGGCTGATTTTCATTTTGATGAACTTATTAAATAATTAGAACGTAGCCATCAAAATCAGTGTAGATTGTTCTTTCTAGTAAACCATGCTAATACGTAAACTTATGTTGACACATACACTTATGTTGTACTGTATATATCTGATTCATACATTTTTTTATTTTTTAAATGTATGAATCTGTGCCTATTTTTATTTTTAAGTTGAAAGTGTGCAATGATGTATGTTTGCACTGTGCACTGACTTATCTACATACAGTGTCCTGTCACAGTTCAGAGTGTTAGCCATTTGTTTCAGTGTTGACCCCAATCTTGGTGGTAGATAAAGTTCAGCTTTTTATTCATTCTAATATTGATTCTTGTTACTGTCTGTGTGTTCAGTGGGTCCCAGTGACGATGAGGACCAGCAGGAGAAGACCCTGTCACAGGTCTATGATCGCCTTCCTGAGGGAGGCTCTCCTCTGGACATCCTGAAAAGCAAAGATGAACGTGAACGCATTGGTAAGAGTGAGCACACAGGCTGAGCACAGCAGAAGGCAAAGGAAGACAATAGAACACCAGACCTGACTCTCCCTGTTCTCCGTCCCTCTCCTTTCCCTTTTTATTCTCTTATTCACTTCTCTTCTCCCCATCCGCTTCTCCTCATCTGTCCTGTGGCGGATTTTCCGTCCTCCCCACAGGTAGAGCACACATTCGTCGGGCCATCCTGGGTCACGAGGAGGCTCTGAGGATCTATGGTTTGTGCCACCACTTGAACAAGCTGGAGGTCCTGCAGGACATTTTAAAAGCCAGTCACCAGCGCTCGCTCAACAAGTGCACTGAAAATGAAAGTGAGGAAGAGTTCACCGACTACACGGAGGCCCCAGACATCATCTGTGAGTCTTAAATGTTCAGAAAGACAACACCACAACCAATGAAAGTATTCTGTTCAAGTAAACATGAGAAGCAAAGACAGGATTAGAACAAGTGTAAAGTTTATTTGAGTCTCCATTAAGCGTCACTGAGGTGACGGCTATTCTTTTGGTGGTTGACATAGAAACTAACCAGTCACAGTAGTGTCACCACAACAAACACTTAACAAATGACACAAATGTCAAGCAGGACCAATGTGTTGTTGATGTGTGAGGTTTGTCTCTCAGGAGACGGTTCACAAAAGGGCTGCTGTGTTTGTACCACACCTGCTGCAATCAGATGTGATAAGTAACATTATTTCCAGGTACAGATGATGTAATGTTTACACTGCTAACTGCCCGCCCGCCTCTCTACAGGGCGACAGATGAAATGTGGTTGTGACAGTAAACACTGTAGAATGACAGCACTGTTTTTTCCTCTTTCTTTCCATAGCTAAAACAGAGCACAAAGCAGAGATGGAGGTTCCCGCAACCACAAAGGTGAAAGTCACAGACTTCTTCCAGAGGCTGGTATGTGGGTTACTAATATTTTTCCACTCACATTGCTGTTTTTTTTGTACATGGTGGTTGGTTTATTCATCAGGTGACATGAAATGGCTCTGGATTTGTGTTTTAGATGTTGGAAGAGTGCTTGTGTTTTTTAACACCCAGAGTGAATTTTTTGTTATTTCTGAATACAACCAACCAAGGGTGAGTCTCCTGGAAGCTTTGGCACATTTGACCAGCAGCCAATCCAAAGTCTTATCTTGTTTCCAAAGCCTCCTGGACTTTCATCCAAAACAACAAATGCAAAACTAACACTAACCATGGACAGAGGTGCTCTGATCCTGGCTTGATAATCATGCTGGTGGCTGGGAGGTGGCTCTGGCATCCTCTGGCACTAGAATTGGAATCTTTTCTTTCATCTAGCAACAAAATAAACAGGCTTCAATTACAAGATGAACAACCGTACAAGCAGATGATTGGTAAGGAGGTCAAGGGTCAGAGCTGACGTTCCCGGACAACGGGCATAAGGGGGTCTCTGTGAATGAGTACCTTTCCTGTTCCTGTCGTAAAATCCCACCTAAGTCTTCATTAACAGTGTCAGCAAAAATACCCAAACCCTTTTGGATCCACAGAGAAATGAGAGACCGAACAATTAAATCCAGCACAATCTCTCCATACAATCACTATGGTGATAATTAAAGGAGCAGGCGTGACTGGCAGCATCTCGGTGTTACATAGGATTGGTTGTCAGGATTTGTGGAGGAGAGATTTTCCCATCTGATAAGAAGTGTATTAATTGGAGGTAGCCTTTGGCTTCAGCAGTCTAAAAAGTAGGACGTGTTTGTGATCAGTTATGTTGTGTTATTGTATTATGTTTGACAGACAAAGTAAGACATTTTAAGACACCACTTTGGCTTTACTCATTTGGGATAATTCAACCGAGTTTTTACATGTTTTATACTAAAAGACTGATTAATTAATTGAAATTAATTGATAATTATTAAACTGTTGGCTGCAGCCTTAGTTGTGTCATGCAGCTATAAAGGTACAATAGATAATGTACTGTATATCTGCTGCCCAGCATTGAAGTAGACATAAGTAACATGTTCAGTATGTTGAGAATGTTTTTCATATGAATCACTTTGTTTAAAGAGTACGGTAAGGAATGTGACTGGCCTGGTGAGAGTGCACATCTGGAAAAAAAACCATACTAATTTTAGAAACCTGGCAACCCAGAGGGGCAGGTGTAAGAGAGGTTGATAATTTATATATGCTCCGCGGCCACATGACTTTCATGTACCCCCGAGTGTACATACAGTACAGCATATGTGCTGATGTACTAACAGATCACAGATGTGGACTTAAATCATGTTTAAGTGGCCTGTAAGGACACGGGAGGGGATTATTATGCTGGATTTTCAGTTTTCCCCCCAAGGCTTTCACCAAAATCTTTGAACTCTAAAACTCTCAAAGGACGAGAGGATATTATCGTCTTGAGTCAAGAAAACCTATATCCATATTAACCCCAGCATCCCCACAATGTCTCCTCTCAGGGCCCTCTGTCAGTCTTCTCAGCCAAGCAGCGGTGGACAGCCCCACGGACAATACGGCTTCGCCCAGAAGACAGAGACCTGGGCTTCACCCTGAAAGGAGAAACACCAGTCCAGGTGGTTTCCTTGGACCCCCTCTGCCCAGCTGCTGTGAGTTAACCTATATTCCTTACCTTTTGGTTGAACAAGATTGATCTTTTATTTTTGCAGCCAGCCTTTGGTCTCAGTGAATGTCAGTATGGTATAAAAATCAGCTTGAAAAGACTTGGAATGAGTTTAAGATAGCTAATCCATCACAGTGAACGTCATGCTTAGATCAAAGTTCTGTAGCACATTTTGTGGTTAATGGTACAAAACATGCAAATAAAAAAAAATTTAATTTGCGTTACGGTGTTAAACAATGGAGGTCATAGTCTACTCTCATCTAAAGTGTAAAGTGTCATGAGATGACATTTGTTGTGATTTGGTGCTATATAAATAAAATTGAATTGAATTGAATTGAATCTTTATTAACCGATATGTCACCAGATGTATCTGTAGTTTCACACTTAGGGCAGAGGAAGGGTTTTCATCATCTGCAGGCTGTAAAAAAAACTAACAAACTATGTTATTTTGGAGTGCAGAAGATATTTCAGGGGCCTGTACTTGTCTGTACTTTCTTCTGTCAAACTTCAACAAAAGCCAAATACATAAGCTGCTCAATATTAACTCTCTGCAACAGGACTGAGAAGCAGGGAGTGGCTTTGTCTACAGTGGGAGAACTAACAGCCTGAAATTTCAGACATGCTTGCCTACTGAATATCAAATAAGTTCAAATTAAAGTAATTCTCAGAAACCTAAACAGGATTCCGGATCAAAGAATGTTTGGAGGCGCTCCCTCCCCCTCCACAGCCACTCTGGCTACTAATTTAATTAAGAATCAGAGAGTATTTACTCTCTGCAATCCTTTTCTGTCTGACAGCTCATTAAGAGGTGCTGACAAAGAGCAGCCTCTTATTAGGCCCTGCAGGCTATGCAGAGAACCAGATTAGTAGCATTACACAAGTCTAACTAGGCCAAACTCTTTATAACTTTTAATACTGCATTCAACAGGATTTATTTTGGAACTGACTGATTCTCTGAGTTGTTGAGCTGCCTCTGGTGAACACAGATCAAGTTATCAGACAGAAATAGCTGAGCTCATGCAGATAAGACAGATTTCCCAAAGCTATGAAATAATGTGCTCTGGTACACACACACTCTACCAAGTGTTTTGCTTGCTGTAAAAAAAAAAAAGCTTTGTTTGGGACCAAACCTCAGTATTTTCTCTGCTGATCCTGGCTGGCTCCAGGGTGTTGAAGGAAAGTAGGTGAACCAGACTTGGTTGCCATTTAAACAAACCTTCAGCTGTAAATATTTACGCTGTCTGCTGCAGTATCAGAACATTTCACTGGCCCTCCTCTTACTGTTCTTCCTCGTGTCCTTTCCAGGCTGACGGTCTGAAAGAGGGTGATTACATCGTTGCCGTGGGCGACACAGACTGCAAATGGATGGGCGTGAGTGACGTGATGCGGCTGCTGAAGGACGTGAACGAGGAGGGGATTGACATCCAGGTGGTCAGCATGATGGACAGCAACCCTCCAATGGTATGCTGTGCCCTCTTTCCTTCCTATTGGCTGAGAGAGAAGTCGTCTATCTGGTTTCCTTGATTGACAAATAGTGACAGCAAAATTGGTCTTTGTATCAGATGACTTTTCAGCACAGTTAGTTAAAGTATCAGATTTCTCCTTTGAGGTAAACTGTCTAAGAATATTCCCATGAGAAACAGCTCGTGGATATGACCTACGTGAAGTGTATAAAACAACTGTGTGATTTTTGAAAATAAGCTGACCAGAGAGTTTTTTATATTTGGATTGTGTATGCAATGTTTCATGTGCCAGAAGCCTAAATATCAGGACAAAGATGTAAAATCACTTCGTTTTTGGCTCGTCCTCGGTGGGACATGCATTTTGTGGACAGAGTAAGCAATGTCTAGCAAATTGCAATCCCACTGTCGTTAGGAAGTGTTGTCAAGGAATTTAATGGTCTGTTTATAATTCTGGGTATTTATTGACTTCTGTGTTAAAACAGTGAGAAAATAACGAAAAGCTATCTTACTAACCCCGCACATTGATTGAAACTGTATGTCTCCCAGAGCAACTCTTTGATTAAATAAACAATGACTGCCTCTTTTCCACTAAATGTCACTGTTAATCTCTTTATGCAGCCTACCAAGAGCGCCACTTTCTGCGGAAACCTGCCCAAGACCTACTCCATGATTTGTCTGGCCTATGATGACGACGACAAGAACCCCAAGTCCCGCAAAGTAACCAAGAAGTCATCCTTCATCAGCTGGGGTCTGAAGAACAAGCTGAAGAGCGCCAGCACCCTCAGCCTTCCCACAGCTGACCACTCCGGCGCCCTTCCCTGGAATAAACCCTGTCCCACCTTCCCCAGCTCCAGCTCCTACAATGACAGCGCTCTGTATTGAGCTAGCTGCAGACCTTATACTGCCTGGAAGCATTGTGCAGTTGGCATATTAAGCCTAGAATGGCTGTATACAGTACTGTGTTGTACCCATACTGGACCTGCTATGGCTATGGTACAGTACCAGTGCCCTTTGGTGTTTCCACTGGAATACTGAGCAGTAGTGTATGTAGCTTGTATGTCACCAGTGCAATGTTGACATTTCTGCCAGCTACCTTGGAAAGTGGCTGTGCCAAATACTGTATATGGGTGCCTTTTGTTGGTACATGGGCACCTTCCAAGCACAGTCCAGTATCTGAAGCAAACTGGACTGCACATCACACATAATGGGAAATCATTCTGTACCATGCCAGTATGTGTACAGCACAGTACAACTGCACTGTGGGGAAAACATACCAGTTATCATTCCAGTCTATATATATATAAATATACACACAGCACTGAGACAGGCCTCTAAGTTAAACTGTCATCTCAGTATGTTTTCTTGAAGAAACCCTCCAGACGAATTGAAGGAAGAAAACAAAGTTGTACTAACACACCCAGCGTCGGTTACTATTTGAAAGCAAGGGGGTAATTTCATTGTGGCTTAAGCGGTCCCTTGTTAGTTCCATTGTGTACTGATGTAGCTGTGCACTGTGCAGTTCTCTGTGTATCCTCAATGCATGTTTCATACTCTTTATGTGAAGGATTCTGTCATTGCCACGATATTTGTCGCAATCAGTGGATACTGATCAATTCTGGGGTTTGAAATACATATATTTTCTGAATAGATATGTAGATGTTATGAACCTTGTTGCAGTATGTTAAACAGTGATTGAGGTAAAACAAACTGTGCTGTGCAGCCGTTTTATGTCTGGGGAGAGTTGATGAATGCAATGTTCTATAAGCTGCTAAAAAAAATCTTATATATACCTTGGTTATGTATTATTGTCACTTTTGTATTTGCGAGACAGCCTTTGAGGATTATTGTTTCTGTTGAGTGTCATGCCTGGGACACGTTGTAAATGGAAATATTGGTATTTTAGGTTTGCTTAATGTACCAGTTATGCCACAGACCAAAATGCCTCCATGTCCCTGATATGCCAGGATGTACCATTTATCATCCTGACTCATCTTACCCTGTTCTGGCCCTCTTTTATCAGTGCTGCTGCCGTCTGGCAGTTTGTCCATTTGTAAAAAGAGCATGAGCTGTGTGTCTCTCTGTTAATGTGAATCTTGATGTAGTTAAAGGTTATTTTGTCTCCAGAAGGGAAGAATGTGGGCAGACTGATGACATTCCTGCATCGTACCTGGACAGCCGGTCACCCCGCAGTGACTTTGATCAAAGTCCACAGTCAGGTTTCTACTATTTGTCTCCACCTGTCTTAATCCAAGTCACATCCCACATCTTACTGACACTTTGCAGTGTTGGACTATCTCTTTATCTACAAAGTAGATTCCTATACACATTTGATAATCAAATTATTTATGTAATAAAAAAAAAATACACACAAAAATATATATATTTACCTGTATAGTTGTAGGTTTCAGAACTAGTTTGTGAATGGTCAAGTTGTGAATTTTTGCACGTTGGATTTCTTGGTTGGTTTCTTGGAGGAATGTATTTTACTAGCCTTGCTTAATCCTTTGGTGAACTTACATATATACTGGTACATTTTGTCTATGTAAAGATATTTTAAAATGTAAATGTTTTTAATCAGTAACACTGAGAAGATGTAACACGCTTTACTGTCTCTGTTTACCTAATGTGGTGTCTTAAGTGCCATATATGCTAAATCATGAAGGAAAATGTCACAATAAGTGTATAACAAGAATGTGCAGTAATTGATTCATATTAATAAGTGCTAACTAAGTGTGCTAACAGAGGCATGTATACCTACACGGATGATGTTGAAGACTTAACAGATCTTTCCATGCATTTCACAGTGCATAGTGATCCTAAATGCCTTGGTGTATATGCAGAGGGTTATGGTACCTGTTCTTCGAAAGGTTTCAGGTTGCCTTTGCTTCTTTCTCTGTACTTTGTGCTGCATAGCAACTGTGGTGTGAATGCTTTGTTTGTAAGTCTTTGTGTCATATGTATAAACTCAAATCTCAATAAAAGAGGGGAACAAAACAAATTTCCTGGATTTTTTATATATATATGCATATATATATATGCATATATATATGTATTTGTGGTTCTGTGTATCTCTGTGGTTGAAACTACCAAGCAGGTTGGGAATGACTGGAATGAAGTTTGACCACAGCCCTCAATGAGCCAACACACACTAAGTCAACACTCATGGGTTTTCAGCTGTCGTGAGTCTGGCCTGGAATCACATGACATAATCCACCGTCATGGATACAGAAGAGAAACACCATGTGATTAAATTTTTACCCATCAGGCCTTTCTTTATCCATACCATTCATACTCTGTGTGCAATGTCTGGGTACTTGTCTGTGTGTGGTTTTATAGTTTTTATAGTGTGTGTGTCATTATGTGTGGTATTTACCTACATGCCCTGCCACTGTTGATTCTCATAGATTTGAACTTTGAAAATGAATCATCAAAGGTCAAATTCTCTTCTGTATTTTGCAGGAGCCAAATCTCATATGATTCAGACTTCCACTATTCGTGAGGGCAAAGGGTAGCACTAGATAAAAGTCACCTGATTTATAGCCAAAAGACCCACCTGTTTTTCACACTACAGACTAGACGGATGGATGGATATTATGACAAAAAGTGTTTTCCTTATCTGCTCATGCTTGGAAAATCTCAATTTTATCAATCAGCTGTGATAAATATGGGGATACTTAGAAAAGTTTGAAAGGTAGACTCCACATTTTTACTTTAGTTTGTATGCCAGGTATAAAACTGTTAAAATATGTAAAGGACAAAATGGGCTTTGTGTAATGTAATGTACATCTAATGTGATATGTGTGCATACTTTAATAGGGATTATTAAAATGTTATTTTAGGGGGCACATTAATTAAATATGTATTGTATGCTCTATATTGTATACATGTGGAATAATATAGTTGCTTTATTGATGAAGAAAGGAACTATTTGTTTCTTACAGCAGCCCCATGTGCTGAGAGGAGACAGTTGGTCATTAAAAGGAACAACATCGCACCCTGTCGGCTTGGCTGCTGGTCGGTAAGGACGTCGTTGCTAGGTGAATTATATCAGTCGCTGATTGGCTTCTCTCCTCACTGTTAGCCAATCAGCACTACTTTTGTATAGAGGTGCCTTCTTGTGGTGAAGCGTCTGGATACGAGGAATCTGCTAGCAGCCAGCCTGTTGAATGTAGTTAGCTTGCTCATTTTGCTTTATTCTTTCAGGGTAAAAGAGGACAGATAAATTGAAGCATATGGCAAAGACAAGCAGCCTTTTCTGATGCTACTGTCTGAGAGAATGCTCGGTAAACGAGTCAGGCTGTTTGCCTAAACTGAAACAATAACTTTAGCTAGTGAAGCAAGGGTCTAAAACCTTTTTTCCACTATGTTGAAGTTCAGCTTCAGGAGGGAGAAAGAGAAGGACTTTGTAAGTTTTGCGTCTTTTATAAAAGAAATGAACCTTATCTTATTTCTAGCTAGCTAAACGTCAAAATGCTGTTGTTCATTAAGCTAACATTAACCTGGTTGCCGTTGAAACAACGCTAGTTAGATAACTTCGGTTACTTAACGCTAGCAAAAGTTAAATATTTTCAGAAATATTTAAGCTAACGTTTGGTAACAAAGGTTTTGCAACGTTAATACGTCTTGTGGTGTATGGTAATCAATTTGTTGACCAGAATTAAAACTGATTTATTGTCCACTACTTCTCTGTTGTTATTAGGAAAGACAGTTGAAGTGTTAACTTACAGACGGCTGGTGGCAAATGTACAGTAACAGTGTTTCCACTGTTGTAACAAGCTCCTATCTCGTTGATCAAGTCGTCGTGTTGTGATTCTGTAATTCATCCTTTCTACCCTTCCCCTTCCACCTATATAGCTCCATTGATTTTCCTCAGTTTGGGTGTTAAACAGTCATTTCATGTACTAACTTAAACCCTCCTCAACCATTGTCATAGCACCAACATTGTGTGTGTTTATGTGTTTTATGTCCATGTTGATGCTAACCTTTTCCCTAACCCTTCCTCTGTGTGTGTTGCGTAGAAACATATAGCTCATGGTTTGATCCCTGCTGCCTCCATTGCTCCCAAGCCTGCTGTGCCTCGTACCCCGCCCCCACGCAGCCCAAACCCCTCACCTGAGAGACCCAGGTACCTAGCACTCTCCATCACCTCCAACATCCGTTCATGTTGCTGTGTTTCCTCTGACACTGTTTTCTGTTAAACCACTATTTTGTAATGTTTGGCCTGTGCCTGTTTGTAAGTTTCAATGGGAAATGAGTTTATTAATCACATTTGGTCAAACCCACATCATCATTTGTAGTAGTGAACTACTTAATGAATTCAGAGGAAACACAACTTCATCTTTCCCTCTTTATCCCCCAAAATACAGTGTACACTTTCAAGGATAACCTTTTGGGCATCTGAGGGGCAATATTCTCTACAAGATACCTCAGTGACATCTTATTTCTTGATTATAACAGATTGTTGACCCATTTCCTCAAGTTGATGCCTCTACTTTCCTCCCAAAAAACATCAGACAATTACTTATCATTGAAATGTGGTAGAAAAGTTGAATTCTGGTCTCATTCTGTAAGAGCTTTCACAGTCATTGTCACTGCAATGCAGGTGACTGCTACCTTTATTAATTTATTCATCACTAATCCTCATCATACATTTTTCTTTCTTTACCACAAACTTAATTATAGAGTAGGTTTATTTTTTTCTTTTTGTTTGCTCAACATACTGTATCTGGTTTGAAGGGTTATTTAAGTGCTTTAAAAACCAAGGGTTGGATGAGGGGGACATTTGTAAACATTCACTGCGAGGTCAACCACATTATTCTACATGGTGGGTGTAAAACAATGCTATCAAACCCATTTAGAAACTGAGGGAGATGCTCCCTTTTCTAACAATGGAACACATCAATATCAACATTAGGAGTAATAAACTAAGCCTTGAAAATCTGATGTGATAAGCACCATGCATTTCTTGTGATTATTGTCTCTCCTCATATGAATAACTTCTATACATCTACAGATCAGCCTTAGCAGCAGCCATCTTGTCTTCTTCGCTCACTGGACAGACATGGGCCATCCCCCCTGCCCGGCCGAGGTCTCTCTCTGAGAGTTACCAATCAGAGTCCTTCATATCTGAACCAAACATCAGCACAGCACTCTTCACCAGGTAAACTCCCTCTGGCAAATACACCAGTATTATCACATGCTTTGTGACAAATGATTCTAACTACAAGTGGTGACTCCAAGTTTAAACCCAAGGCTGTATTTATTAAGGGTGTTACAGTAGAAAATGGGCCATAATGGTACATGATTGGTCCTACTTGCAGGAATAGCAGTATTGTTTGAGCTCTCTTAAAGTGGAAATTCTAGGATCCCTATCAGGATTTAGAGGAGCAAAAGAGGTGTCTGTAAAATGTGGGGTGTGACCTTGAAAAATTAAAAAATACAATCTTTTTATGCGAAAAGATTCTATTTTAGATTTCTCTATATATTCAAGATATAGGCCTGGATTTTCGTCTGGTTTCAATAATCTGTTCTCATGAACGTGTGTGTATTTTCAGACTGTATCCATTTTGACGACTCACAGCAGGAAAAGCACAGGTGTAAATAATGCAATTAATTATGGCTGAATTCTATTTAGCTGTTCTGGTTTCAGGATCCTTGTATTGTGCATGCTGTCACACTGTCACACTGGTATGGCTTACTGGGGCACTTGAATAAAACGGATCCATCTTTAATGCTATTAGTAAGACCTGTGCTTCCTCTACTATGACAAGTCAAAATGTCTGCTGTGAAAAGGCCTCTGGCGGAAATTTAGTAGGTTGTATTTTGCCCTTAAGAAAACATTAATAATTAAGATACAGCTAACTTTCCTCCGCTGTTACTTTGAGATATTACTTTCTTACCTTCCACAGAAACAGATGGTCAGAGGATTTGGCTAGCCGGCCATGCCTGTCCTCCCCTGACCACTCAGAGGAGGAGTTGGAAGACAAAGAAGAGGAGGTGGAGAATGAAGACGACGGGGAAGAACATGTTTACCAGACTCTGGACAGACAGGAGCATAGTTCAATCACAGAACCTGTTTATGCCCTGCCACTAAAACTTAAGGTGAGACTCTACAGGAAGATCTCATTGTTGTGTGTGAGAGTTTTTCCGACTAGAGTGTTGGTGTTTCTAATCCAGACTGAAAACATTTAGTCATTGAAAGCAAATGAGAAACTTTTGAATGTGTGTGTTGAGGGAGGATAACTATTCTCTCTCAAATGTTTTTATACTTGGATCAGTTTGTGATGTCTCTGAAGCCAAGTGTGGGTATTGTAACAACAGTCTGATCCACTGGGGGGCACAGTTGTGCACAGAATAAAGGTAATGTATCTCTATTGAGTCTTGTACTGTAGAGAAGTGATCTATTAGTGTGATCTGGTAGAAGTGATTGTTAGTGTCTGTCTCAGGTTTTGATTCAACTCAGTAGTCATTTTTAAGGACTTAGCTTGCAGTGTTGAGATATCCTTTCAGTGTTTCAGAATCACTGCTTGCCGCTATTGTTCCTCTGTATCAAAGCAGCTTTCTATGTGCCATTGAAGGTTTTCTACATTTGGCATGTAATTTATTTATTTGCTGAGACTTCTCTCCTTGCCACATGACATAATTTTGCAGTGTTTGCCTCTTATGCTCCAGCAATTCAGGTGGCGGCAATTTGGCTGTATTCTAACCCTGTAAGCTGTGTTGAAAACTGACTTTGTAATTGTGATTCATGGCAGTAGTCACTGACTGGGATATAGAACAATATCCCAAGTGTCTGCTCTCACAGACTCCTGGGATATTGTTCTTTTCATGGTCTTGTCCTGTATACTGCTGCATTGGGTTGCTAACCTATAATTGTCCCAATGGGAGCTATTTTTCCCCTGTCAGTTGTCTTTCCAGGCTATCACAGAGTCTAGCTGCCTGCTGCTTTATTCACAACAGTCACCAGTTAAAGTTAGCTGAAAAGATTTTTGCAACACACAGGACATGATATTACTATTCCTTGTACCACAATCTAAGGTGAGCACCTGGTATAGTAGCCTATGTAGTGTATTTTAACAGAATGACCTACCTACCAATGTGATCCGTAAGAAGCCTCAGGCTGTACCTCCATAAATCTACAGGACCATAAACAGACAGCCACATTCATCAGCTGGCCTCTTTATCATTCAGGGTGAGGATGTGAGTGTGAGAAATTCACTGTACAGTACTTGTTGGCGAATACACTCAGTTACCAGTTTGTTAGGCACACCTAGCTTATTTTGCCCACCAACAGAAACACCTCTCTGTATAATGCAGTAGAGTTCAACAGCACCACAAACTGCAGCCTTCAAAATGATCATACAGTTGAATCAACACCTCTCAACAGTTTAAACAAAAACTGAACATTAGAACCTTCATGAAGGAGGCTTAATTGCAGGCCTGTTGTATTAGACTGCATTTGTTTTAGCTAGGTGTGCCTAATAAACTTGCAACTCAGTGTATATGAATATAGTTTCTCTTCTAGCCATGTGATAGTTGTAGCCATTAGACGTATAATTGTGGAAATAAACAGGTTAAAATTTTTGTTACAGAGCAGTTGACATTCTTCAGTCTTCCATATTCATTTATTTCATTCTTTCTTTGCTTCCTTCTTGCTCTTCTGTTTCAACTGCGACTCTTCCCAACACTGAACTCACCACTGTGACTCATTCACATTGCTTTAATGTGTCTCTGACGATTTGCAACAATAAAGGCACTGACAAGATCTTATTGTCCACATTTTGACAATGGCCATAAATGCAGTGGTCTCTGAAATAGCCTTGCACAAAAGGGATCCAGGCAGCGAGGCTTTGGAAATTGAAAATTTGGAAAGACTTAACCATTATCTGTCTGACTGACTGTCTTGTTTGTTTTGCTTGCCTGTCTTCCAGACAAGTACACCCCAGCCGACTCAGATGTCTGGCAGAAGAGTGCCTTCTCCAGGTACTGACTTCACACTAATTGGAGATGGGTGGACATTGGTATTGGCAGATAGTACACAAGTGTTTGAACACAGTAGTAACTGACTCATAATCTGTAGTAGTGGCAAAGTGGCCCCACTTATTAATATGACAAAATTGTAAGGGTCCACTCAGTTTACATGTTACACTTACATTAAAAGCATTGAAGCTGATACTCCTGCTGGTTATAACCACTGAAAAATAGATGGCAATATTACTTAACAGCCACCAGTAGTATATAGAGTAGTTGGAATGCTTATAATTATTAATTGTTAACTGACAGAATCAACTCTAAGGAAGTAGCAAATGTACTATGAAAATCCTGCAGCAAAACAAATGTAATTCTGTTGATGTATTGTTGGTGCACTTTAACATTAGAGGGTGATTTGAAATTCAGAAACATAAAGCTATGGAGCTCTCAGTGATAATAAAAATTTGATGGACACCTCCATGAAACCTATTTAACAAAGATGTACAAATTTCTGTTTATAGGGTGACTAATATAAAGAGAGGCATACATATTCAAATTTTCTTCCATACAAAGAAAAAGGAAAGAATGGTGCAAGACTCAGCTGCGCCACATATGACTCCCCAGTCTTTAGCGTAGGAAGAAGAAACAGCTCTTATTCAACCAACATTTAGTTTCATAACAGTCATAATGTAGCCTTACATCATAAGAGCTAAATTGGAAGTCTCATTATAGTTATTACCAGAGCTGGCCTCTAACTTTTGGCATTGCTAAATTGAAATGTTTTATGTGTCCCTAAAATGCTCCTACCTTAATCACTAAATTGTATGTGTTGCATACAGGCTGGCTTTGTTGTAAAGTAAGACATTCAAGCTATGGGGAAAGTCACTTTTACAGAACAATATGCAGTTCATTATATAATAAAGCACACTGGGCGCAGTACTAATTCTAATTGTATTCACTTAATGATGGCATGATTTTTCTTATCTCTCAGATTTCACTGAGGAAACCAGTGTCCAGTCTCCTGAAGCCAGCTGCGATTCTTTCAAGAAGAAAGCGTCTTTCAGGAAGAGCCCTGGAAGTCGGAAAGAACATGTGCCATGTAGGAGCTCTTAAAGTAGCCTGCTGTGTGTCTCTGAATATTGAACTTAAAAAAGCCAATCGACTTTGTTTCTCCCTTCCTCGTCCTGTAATTCACTCTATACAGACAGAGGGGGTTAGCCAGCTTTTGATTTACAGTGTATCAGTAAAAAACAAGGCTTGCTTTAGATCAGGCAAAATAAATGTAATGCATACTAAACAATCAGCCATTATGTACTGTATGATTAGTTTCTACCTATACGTCATACCACTGTTCACTGGTTACATTGCTCTCCACTGCACGCTGCTGTTGACTGGTTGTGCTGCCCTCTCTGATGGGAATTATAGTCTGTAGCTGTAGAACTTTACCCTTTGTCATGACAGCTATCTTTTTGCCAAACTAAGGTATACATAAACAACTTGTAGTATAAGCAAAGGTATATTCGTTTGTATTTACTGTAGTAGCAATCACGTATTATGTTCTATGTCCGTTTGACGGCATCTACATAGCATGCTGTTCAAGTTTAAATGAGAAGGGCTTCAGCAGCATTTAAGGTGAAATGCACCAGGCTCCCTAACATTCCAGCATGTATATTTTTAAATGTCATTTCTAGGGTGTTCTGCATGCCACTCAGTTTTTGTTTCTATGAGCTTTCGTGCTACAAGATTTCTCATCTGAAATGAGAAAGGCATTGGAAGCAATTAAGGACAACTGCAACATGCTGCCTGCTACACATTGGTACATTTTAACAGCAGATTGAGCATACTATTGAACTCTCATGCAGTTGTTAGTTTTAGTCACTTGATATAGTCCAAGAGATTGCCCAAGTGGCTGTCAAATTACTTATTTAATATATAACAGTTCAAGAAATGTATTTCTGAGATACTTGCTTATTCCCATAAGTATTGTGTATTGAGACAACATTTTTTAGGAATACAGCACATCTACTCCTTTTTATTCTATCTAGAATAAATACATGTACTGCCATTGAAAGTATTTACCATCCCTATTTCAGCCGCACTACCCATCCTAACCACCGACCACCCCAGCCAACCCAGCCAAGCCAAAAACCCGAAACACCCCATCCAGCTGTCTCCAGAGCCCAGCAAGGTGTACAGTGAGGTGCAGAGGACGGTTCGGAGGGAGGTGCAGAGGGAGGTAGTGCGGGCCCTGCCAGAGAAGAACACAAGGATGGTAGATGAACAAAAGCTACTGGAGGAGAGACTGCAACGTCTAGAACAGGAGATCAGTCACAGCCAAGCTTCCTCAAACCTGAGGCCATCTGCAGGTAAAGTGGAGGAGCCACTGGAGATACACAGAGGGACAGAAAGAAGAGAATGAGGGGAGGGAGAAAGAGAATCAATAGAGTGAAGGAGTAACGGGGGAACGGGGATGAAGGAAATGAGAAAGAGAGAGAGGGAATGAAGCAGTGAGTCACAACCGATAGATGCATATGCATGGGGTGAAAGGAGGGAGCTGGAGATAGTGTTGTTATTCTTGAGCACCGCAGCACCTCCTCAGCATGATGAGAAGACGAGGGTGAGAGAGTAATGAAAAAGAAACATAAAAAGGAAAAATCCAAAATAGTTTAAAGGAAGATGGAAAATTGGCAGCGTAAATGGGTAGCAGGTTGGCTTGGTGGTTAGACACTCTGACCTCCTGGTGGGCAGGAAGAAGCAGCATGGAAAAGTACTGGAGTTCTACTGCCATTCTCTGCTAGTGAAGCATTGGTTATGTACTGTAATTATACCCCAAGGGTGAAATTCTGTTTTCCTCCTTCAGGTTGAGGTTCAGGGTCGGAGAATCAAACCCATATTGAAGAAAGACCTCACTAGGCCATCCTGCCATATGTATATATAGTCTTCTTTAGTTTAGATTTCACCAGTCCTCTCTGCTCCTTCCTACTGAGACTATAATAATGAGTATTACTATTGTATTGAATATTGTCAGGCCACTAAGCTCTTGACTTTGACACTTCTTGTTTGTAATTTATTGTATTTTTTTTAGAGATTTATTAATTATTCTAGTGCATTCTATTTAACTCAATCATGGTATTCTGAATTATAAGCTGATGTGCTGTTCTCACAGGCAGCCAGGCAGAGCTACAGAATTTGAGGCAACATGCTCAGGAGCTGGTGGATGAAAATGACGCCCTCAAAATGACAGTTCACCGTCTGAATGTGGAGCTGAGCCGCTACCAAACCCGCTTCAGACCATTGTCCAAACAGGAGGTATGACAAGCTACAAGCGTTTTGAGTTGTACCTCATCTTGCATATTGCTGAAGTTCTTACATTTGACTCTCTTCAGTACAGAATATTGTGAGCATTTTTTGTAGAAACGCATTCATGAATCTCAATCAAACTCGAATTGACAATTAATGAACGGGGCCTCCTGTAACCTGATTGTAGCCCCCATGAGATAGTTATGGGCTCATGCCTCGCTCAAGAGAATTTTGTTTGAAGGCTAATGAAGGCTTAAAAAGCTTACCTGTAGAGGACCCTGCTGTCAGGGAATTGCACCAGGAACCTTTCTCTTGTCAATCAGCCTGTCTCACTCCAGCTCAAGTTGCCAAACTTAAATGAGAACAGGTGTATGTGTGCTAGAGTACTCTGCTCTTCTGCTCTGTTCACCAACAGGAGAAATTTCAGTCTGTTTTATTCTGTACTGTAATCCTTTTAGCGCCTCTCCCTTTTGTCTAATTTAATCAGCTTTCATACGGAATCTATTACCAGTACATCGCTTTATTTTCACAGCTTTAGCACTGAAAAAAAAAATTTCTTTGTAACCAAGCCTTTAAGATAGAAATCTACCTTTGAACCAGCACCCCGCTGAGCGAAAAAAGGTTTTCTTTTTGTCTGTCCTTCCATCTGATTTGTTGCACTAAAGGAGTTTTTCTTCTTGCTGTCTGTGGCTGTCTGTCCATTCTGGGTTTTTGTGTGTTTTACACTGCAGAAGAAAGCTGGCCTGTGGTTTTAATCATGGGTACCTCATGCTATGTCTTCACACCAAGACATCTCCTGCTCTCATCACTACCAGTTCAGCAGTACCGCTTCCTCTATAGCTGCTAACTCTCATTACTGACACCTAAAGTGTGGTTGTGAAAGAAAGTGAAAAAGGAGAAGATTGGGGAATAGTTTTATAGTAGAATAATGCAGTAATAAGAGATAGGATAAGACTGAAATCTGTTTAAAGAGGCAGTCGTTTTTTGCTTTAACTTATCATTATGAAGTAAATGTTAATTGCACAATGTAATGGCTATAGAATAATGACACCATCTGCGTTTAGACTGGTTCCCTAAAAGCCTTGCTTTCACTGTGCAATTCTGTCTGCCACCGGGTACAATCTCCTGGGAAAATGAAGGCTTGATTTATGGCACAAAGGAAGTGTGCCAACCTCTTTCTATTGTCATTGCTACATGATAAATGTGGAATATTGCACAGGCAAATCTGATGACACACTACTTATACGTGCATACTCTACATACATTTTAGCTGCATTGAGTATAATGTTACTACTACTATAATGTTACTACCTGAATAAACTTTTGATTTCTAGAGGGCTTTCTTCCCGTTAGCTACCAGCCCTACAGTCATAGAATAATGTTACTGGATCATTACCAGAATAACGTTACCAGTCAGGCTGTCACTGGAGATGGTGATAATGTATTTTCTGTCTGTTGATTTTGTGAGCCCCATTTTTTTTTTGTCTATATTTGTTTACATTTTGACAAATTAGCACCATTAAAATTATGTCGAATTAGCTATTAGCATTTCTTATTTGCAGTGTGCCCATTAGCGTGCAGACAACTGTCATTGGATTACTTTGATACTGAAGAAAACCTAAAAACGTGAGTATTCTCAGGCGAGTTGTGGACTTCAGTGATTTCTAAGCGGATTTATGGGCATTTATTTGCAATGGATATTCAATATAGTGTCCTCAGAAAGTGCAAGTCATGCTGAATCTAAAAATATGTGTATCGTGTCTATGTGTTCAGATTTGACTTTATTATTGTCCATTGATTTAAAATCAATGGACAGAAAATATGTTATCACCGTCTCCGTTCCGCAGTTTCTGTCATTTTGTAAAAACATAAAATAATATACCAACCTAGTTCACTTCTCTCAGCACATACTAAAGAATTTCCATCTGCTTTCATGTCTCCATTATAGGCTAAATGAATGAATAAACTCCCGCTTTTTCCCCTACTCCCCCCTCCACCCCGACGCATGAAACAATACTCAAACTATGTTATTACTCAATATAAAATTATGACAATTTCACTTCACCTCTTCAGTGAACATGCTTCTTTCTTCTGTCTTATTTCCAAAGTGGTGTTGATAATTTTTTCACAGAAATTTGGGAACAAATGCGGTGTGTCCTGTGTTGTTGGTAGTTGCTAGACTCTGAGAAAAACGGAGAGCGATCCGGTTGTCTTTGTCTTATACCTTGTATGTCTTATTTTCTTTTTTTTATTGCTACGGACCATCTTGTGAGTCTGAAATAAAGTTTGAATTAAATTGAATTGTCTTTGCGACAGCGGCGCCAACAATAATACCACTAGGAAACGCTAGGGGGGAAAAGTTGAAAAGTTGTCTATTGCCACTTTAATTAGCCAAGATGAAGAATTTGAACTTGTCTGCTTCCATAGATCACATAAACACTGACATTTACATTTGATTATCTATTTGCTCTGTTGCAATAGAACTGTAACGTTCTTTGCCATTGAAAATGTTGGACTAGCTTCCCTGTGAAATTCAACAAGCACCTGTACACAAGAAGCAGCAAAATGTAAAACATCTTCTTCAGTGACCTAAATTATTCCATATCTGGTATAGTCATATATACTATAGTAGACTTTAATCCTCTGATTCTATCAACATATTTTTATGTATTTACTTTGTGTGAAGGACGACATTTAGCATTTAAACCTGGCATATTAACTATGGTTATGATGGTATGATGACTAACTTTATTTTCTTTCCGTGTCTCATCCAGAACTCCAGAATCAGTGGCTTACCAAAGACAGGGTCTCCTCCTCCCTGGCTGGTCAGTATTCATATAGCTGTACAGTACATTACTTTAATATAGCAAGACTGTAGTCTAACCTTATGGCTAGTTAATAATGTGTTAAAGTTGGCTGGCTAGTTTAATAGGCTAGTCATTTTTATACGGCTGAATGATAATTTATCATGCCTATTAATACCATACTTATATTCATACCTCATGAAATGGATGTAACATGTGAAATTATACATGCTCAGTCTGCTGACACATGAGTGGTCTGATAGTTTGGAAGCTCAGGCCCAGCCTCACTAAAAATCTGCACAAGGAAGAGAGTGTGCTTTAGCTCTCAAATGACCAAATCAGAATGCCAGGTTGTTCACTCTCTGTCCACAGTGACTGGAAATCTGCAGAATAGATTAAGAAAATATAGCACATTTGCACCTGGTATGGTTCAGATTTACCGCCCACTGTGACTAGTGGGCTGAGTTGTCCTGGGAAAGGGATTATCCTGCCTTGAATAAACCCTACATGTGCAGCACTACTCTAGTGATGACATTCTGAGCTACAGTAGAATACTTCTGATGCCATTGTGAGTTAAAGTAAAACTCTGTTGATGTCATTGTTAGGTATAGTTGAACTGTAGTGATGTCATTCTGAGCTACACTAGATCTATAGTGATGTCACTGAGAGCTATAGTAAAAGTATAGTATGTATAGTTGAACTATAGTGATGTCATTGTGAGCTACAGTAGAACCGTAGTGATGACATTGTGAGATAAGGTAGAACTGTAGTGATAACATTGTGAGCTACAGTAGAACACTTGTGATGTCATAGCTCTAGTTATGACATTGTGAGCTACAGTAGAACTATAGTGGTGTCATTCAGAGCTACAGTACAACCCTAGTGAAGTCACTGAGAACTATAGTAGAACCCTAGTGATGTCATTGTGAGCTACAGTAGAACACTTGTGATGTCATTGTGAGCTACAGTAGAACACCTGTGATGTCATTGAGAGTTACAGTAAAACCCTACTGATGTCATTGTGAGCTAGTAGACTTCTAGTGTTGTCATTGCCAGCTACAGTAGAACTGATGTTTTTGAGAGCAACAGTAAAACCCTGGTGATGTCATTGTGAGCTACAGTGGAACACTTGTGATGTCATTGAGAGCTACAGCAGAACACTTGTGATGTCATTGTGAGCTACAGTAGAACACCTGTGATGTCATTGAGAGCTACAGTAGAACACTTGTGATGTCATTGTGAAGTACAGAAGAATACTTGTGATGTCATTGAGAGCTGCAGTAGAACTGTAGTGCTGACATTGTGAGATAAAGTAGAACTGCAGCGATAACATTTTGAGCTACAGTAGAACTCTTTTGATGTCATTGTGAAGTACAGTTAAACTATAGTGATGTCATTCAGAGCTACAGTAGAACTATAGTGATGTCATTTAGAGCTACACTGGAACTATAATGGTGTGTCATTGTGAGCTACAGTAGACTTCTAGTGATGTCATTGAGAGCTACAGTAGAACTCTGTTGATGTCATTGTGAAGTACAGTAGAACTATAGTGATGTCATTCAGAGCTACACTAGAACTACTGCATAGTGGTGTCATTGAGAGCTACAGTAGAAACCTAGTAATATCATTGTGAGTTAAAGTAGAACTCTAGTGATGTCATTCAGAGCGACACTGGAACTATAGTGGTGTCATTGTGAGCTACAGTAGACTTCTAGTGATATAATTGAGAGCTCCAATAGAACTCTGTTGATGTCATTGTGAAGTACAGATAAACTATAGTGATGTCATTCAGAGCTACTCTGGAACTATAGTGATGTCATTGTCAGCTACAGTACAACTCCAGTGATGTCACTGACAGCTACAAGGTAGAAGGTAGAACTGCAGCGATAACACTGAGAGCTACAGTAGAACACCTGTGATGTCATTGAGCGCTACAATGGAACTCTAGTGGTGATACTGAGAGCTACAGTAGAACCCTAGTAATGTCATTGTGAGTTAAAGTAGAACTCTAGCGATGTCATTGTGAGTTAAAGTAGGACTCTAGTGATGTCATTCAGAGCTACACTGGAACTATAGTGATGTCATTCAAAGCTACGCTGGAACTATAGTGGTGTGTCATTGTGAGCTACAGTAGAACTTCTAGTGATGTCATTGAGAACTATAGTAGAACCCTAGTGATGTCATACAGTATGTGGGAATAGATTCATGGGTTTTATGTTGTAGCTCATTTGGATCATTTCTCTTTTTCCTTTTTTTGTAGCTGGACATGAAGTATTTATCTCCTCTGCTGCTGGCCTATGAAGACAGGATGAATGAGAAAGATGCACTTCTGCAAACCACTGAGGTAAAGTGTGTGTGTGTGTGTGTGTGTGTGTGTGTGTGTGTGTGAGTGATTGTATGCATGTGTGTGAGTTTGTTATTATTATCCCCTCAGACATCTCATCATTCAGGAAAACTACACGGGCTGTGTTATCAGAGACATAAGCAGCAAACTGCTAATGTGCTGCCTTGGATATACAGGATGCAATGCAAGGGATCAAAACCTGCAGTACTCTTGGTGGTTGATAGGTGGTTTTTGCATGATGACATAAAATAACCCAATTTAATATATTTTGTATACTTATAACTATTCCATATCAACATGTATGTCTTTTCTTTATCTTTTATAAGTTTATGTAACTTTGGGACATGTCTGTGTTTTTCACCTATGGAAGTATGTGTGGAGGGACTGGTTAGCTGACGGAAAGCCAGAAGAAAAACGTGTGGTGTCACTTAGACTATGTTTTTTCCATTTATGGACAAAGAATGTAGTGGACTCTTGTCCATCCCATGTATGGTCTGCATATGCATTGTAACCTCTTCACGTGGAATTGTACACACCATAAAAAGGTTTGGTCTGCTTAGTTTTCCAACAGATTTTGGGGTGTAACTTTGTTCTCCTCTGACTCTGACCACACATGTGAATGAACAGCCTGAACTGAGAATCGACCAGTGGCGTGATTGATTTCATCTTCATCGGATCCAAAAGAATCTCCCTTTCAGTGGTGAACATGTGCCAGTATGTTTCTGAAAGCTAAGTTTTAATGGATTTTTAATACAGTGAGAGCCTGGGAGGTGAGGTAAACATGCAGGCATACAGACAGGAATTGCAAAACCCAAAGCCTGTATATTTTTCTCTAATGGACAAACTCTGTCATGATTCGATAATGATAGGTTATTTCAACTGTCAAGGGAAATGAAGAAAAGCTGAATATATTAGATGGCGAACAGATTAGAGATCTTTCAAAAATATGTCTAATTTTTTCCACTACCTTCTTGTGCTGAAATCAGACAAATGGTCATCAAAAACGCTTTCAGTGACAGTATACAGGAAAGAAGTTCACATGCTGCACAATTAAGTTTCCAGTGATGAGACTCTTATCAGCAGGTTTACGTGCATGGTGACGATCCAGTTCCACATTGATGGGAAATGTAAGTGTTTGGTTTACTTGGCTTCACTGCGCCTAACACTGGTGATCCCAGATAACCGGTAATTAATTGTGGGTTTTCCAATCCAGCTAG
This sequence comes from Oplegnathus fasciatus, assembly GCA_003416845.1. Classification (NCBI taxonomy): domain Eukaryota; kingdom Metazoa; phylum Chordata; class Actinopteri; order Centrarchiformes; family Oplegnathidae; genus Oplegnathus; species Oplegnathus fasciatus. The sequence continues at coordinate 1,886,777 of NTHP01000032.1, forward strand.
GAGCATGTTCATGTGCAAGAGGCAGAGTTGTTAATTACAAGTAACATCATCAGAACCGTGAGTGGAGCACTTAATATGATATGAGATAAAACTGATATCTGCAGGAAAACTCGGTTATAGTGACATTTTGAATGAGTTGAGATGTAAACAATATAACTAACTAGAATAGAATAAGGAGCTGTAGAAACACTAGAAATAATTTGCAAATATTATAGCTAAGGCTATAAATACATGTAATAATAGGAATTACAGTATACTGTATGTGTTTTGTATAGATTAAGTATGTCTTGCTTTTCTTTTTTTTTGATGACAAAGTATTATGTATATGAGATGCTCATTACAAAGTTAAAAGTAATCTAAGACTGTTTCTGCTGCCAAAGCAGAATGGAAAGGAGAGAGGGGAATAGTAGTTAACATCCGATGAGGTCTATTTATAATTATAGAAGCTTATTAACATTGTGTGGATTATTTTTCTAGTAAAATACAACAGAGGGTATAGTTTTTATTCTTAATTATCACAAAGTCATTTCATGTTATTCTGAGCTGCAATGATAAAATAAGAGCAACAGCACTGTCGGGAAGTCCCTTCAGGGTTAAATGAAACTGCGCAATAAAATGCGGCTGTATTCATCATGTAGCCTATTTAGTGCCAGAAACTAGCCTGGAACAGCAAAAAGGACTCTGCTGATCTATAAACATATCGATTCCTCTTTATTACTTGTCACTTTATTGTAAAGTCAATACTTTTATCTTTGTTGGAATCCTGTAGGAATGATGACTCAGTTTTTTCCAGTGAGCTGATTGGTCAGTGGCAATGCTGTTGACAGGTTTTGATCTGATCCTCTGAAGTGGATCTGCTGCAGAGTAGGTTAGCTGTGCAGCATAGGTTACCATGGTGATCTTCCCTTGTTATAGATGAGCCAGCTTTGTGATACTGAAAAACTTGAGTTAAGCCCAAAGATAGCTGGTTAAACCCACTAATCTCACTTCATGGTACAGGACCCTGGAGAACTAGTGCACCCAACTGTAGTTGCTGTCAAGGATTTTCTCTCGCTAGGGGGATCTTCCTTGGCAGAGGTGGTAGTAGAGTAGAAGATTTCTGTTTTGTTTTTGTTTTGCTGTCTCCAATTTAAAATTTCTTATCTTGCATCCCTGAAATAAGAAGTCCTTATGTGTCTTTGTCTGCTTGCCACAGGAGGAGGTGAAGAGGTTGCATGTTCATGTAGAGGAGGTGATCAAAGAAAATGAGAGACTCCATGATGAAATTGCTAACATTGGAGGGGTCAGCCAGAAGGACTGGTAAGAAGAAATATACTCTGTGTATGTGTATTGGTTCAGCACTGTCAGCACTTGCTTGGCCATCACCACTCATTCCCCTGATGTAGTGAAAATTAAATACTACCTTTATTCTCTTCTGCACAATTGTTATTGTTATTAAGCTTATATTACATGAAATAATGAAATAAAATTGGGAAAACCTTTACATTTTCTTCTGTGCTCCTGTATATTCCCTATCACTACTCTTCATGGTCACTGTAGCTTGTAATGTTGCTGACACCCACAATCTTACAGCATCTAGTCTAGTGTAAGTAGCTCTAACGAGTCAGATAGCTGCACTCACTTTTATGTGAAACAGCAGCAGTTTGAGACATTTTAACCTTTTTAAATTGTCAGTCTAATATGCTGTACATGTAACAACTCATGAACAACGTGAAGACTGAATAAGACATTCACCTCAAGTGTGATTAATGATTGTTAATACATTAACACACATTTACATTTAGTGAATTTCAAAAATGTAACCGTCTCCAACTTCACTGAAAAGTCCATTCTCAGTGTATGTACACTGGAGGTGTTGAGTTTTCACATTACACTTATGTAAATAATAGGGGTGGTTTTTTTTTGTGTGTGTGTGTGTGTGTGTGTAGCATTGTGTTGTAGAATGATAAATAAATGAACCTTCATGCATGAAAAATCATGCATCTATGACACTTATTAATCTCAGATTTAAGGTGAGAACAGAGAAACTTTCCCCCTTCAGCAGATGAATGTGAAAACAGCCTTCTAGTGTCAAACTCCGCACACACATCATTCTGCACAGAGAAGCTCAAATATCCAAGTGAAGTAACAATAGGCAAAAACACATCTTTGAGTAGAGGGGGATTTTAATGATTCTCAAAAAGCCTTGGATGCTTTCAAGATAATCTAGATGGAGGTTAATGTGGTATGGAGTGCTAGTATAACACGAACTGACCCTGACATTAATCATTTGTAGAGGCAGCAAAGATACCATATATACGTATATCATACGAAGTTATTAATATCCGGTGTTTGATTTAGACTATACATGTAAATTTAGACAGTGGCTTTTATTTTATTTTATTTTATTTTTATTTGGAAAAGGCAATATCGCAGAGTGTACAAAACCATTTCGATATTTTTACATAAACCCTTTTCCAGTTTTTTATATACATGTACTGTATATATACATATGTACAGAAAGAGGTATTTAAAAGCCACAGTGCTTGTGGGCCGTAACGCAGTTCTCAGAGAAACTTTCAGTCCTCCATCTTCACTTCCAGGAGTATTTATCCATGTATACCCTCCCACATATACAGGTTTAACACCTCTACACACATACACATCTATATTCACCCGCATACCCACATACAGCCTGCATACCTGTGCGTACTTCTACTTAAATCTGTCAGCAATTTTTGTGTTCCTTACATATGCCCATCCCACACGCTGTTAAAAATATAACTATATACGTTAGAACCAGGGGAGCTTACATTTCTACTATTCCCATCAAGAAGAGGAAAGGAGCATGAAATGTTAGTGGAGTCATACAAAGTCTGCTCGCACTGGGGTTATAAATTCGATCCAAATTTGGTATAATTTGCCTTTTTGGATCCTCAAAGAATAAGTCAACTTTTCCATTTTAAATATTTCAAAAATGATTCCATACCAATCTTCCAATGTAGCTGGTACTGGATTTAGGCACTTTCTAGTGATTGATTTTTTACTTGCTGCCAAAAGGGCCTGCAGCAGCTTTGTATCCCTCCTCTGTTTCAAAAACAAAATGCGGCCCAGATAAAGAGTCTCCAAGTTCAGGGGTATTTGAGTCTTGAATACCGTGCTTAATGTTTTATGAATGCCATTCCAATATAAACTCAGTTTGGGGCAGTCCCAGAATATATGGAAAAGATTTGCCTACCTTGAGATTCTTGTATTTTTCCTGGTGTGGTGTAAAATATCTTATAATATTTTTCCAGCAGTGTTCTCTTGAATCCATGGAGTTAGTTGAGGACCATTGAAAACGGCAACATATTTTTAACATGAGATTTATCCAGGTTTTTTTCTTACCTCTTCCAATTGGGATGTAAGTCCTCTATCAGCAACTGTGCCCTGTAGAGGAAAATTAGTAGTCATTCCAAATTCTAATTCCTTCCATTTGGCCTTGTACTCCCAATTGCACCAATATAACGAAGGAGTTAGCTGTGAAGCACAGAAATGGTTTCTTAGACAAGGAAGTGCCATTCCTCTTCTTTGTTTTCCTAATTACAAGATATTAAATTGGATTCTTGGTTTTTTTCCTTGCCAGATAAACCGAGAAATCCATTTGTCCCATTCCCTAAATTGATTGTCATTTACCTCTACTGGTAGAGTCTGAAAAATGTATAGTAGTCGTGGGAGAATGTTCATTTTGACTGCACTTGTCCTTGAATTCAGACTTAGAAAGGGGATAAGATTCCATCTGTGCATATCTGATTTTATCTTCGAAGATAATGACCCATAATTTGCTTGTAATAATTATGAAAGGTCTTTTATCAGAGTTATTCCTAAATATTTTAACGCTTCAGCTTCCCACTTGAGGTTGTATTTGTCCTGCAGGTTCTTTGGGGCGACAAGGTTTAGAGTCATAACCTGTGTTTTCGATATGTTAAGGTTATAGCCTGATAGTTTCCCAAAATCAGCCAGCAGTGTCATCAATCCCATAAATGAGTTTTTCCAGCTCCTCCAAGTAAACCAGAATGTCATCAGCGAATAGTGCTACCTTCTGTTCAATCCCTGCCACCTTAATGCCTTTGACAACTTTACCCTGTCTTATTAAATGGCCTAAGGGTTCAATAAATAAAGGAGAGGGGCAATTGGGTAGCCCTGTCTTGTTCCTCTCTCCAAAACAAAAGAGTCAGAAAGGTCCTCGTTAATCTTTATTCGAGACTGTGACTTTTAAAGTAAAAAGAATATATGTTTTTATTATATTATGTTTTTTGTCTGATAAATGTTCTATTCATGTTGCCATATGATATGACCATATCAGCTTTGTGTTCTGATAACTTAGTGTAGACATAATTTCTCTCTCTCTCTCTCTATCTCTTTTTCCGCTTTCTTTCTACAGTCATCAACTACAACAACAAGCCTTCCTAGTTTTGCAGGAGAACCAGGTTCTGATTGATCAGCTCGAGGCTCAGCATGTTAAGGCCAAGGCCAGCCACAGCAGACACTATTCTGAAGGTACCTTTCTGAAGCAGTAGGTCTCGGGCGCACAGACTGTGTAGGCATCTCCAAGCACACCTGCTATTTTGGTTCATATACAGTATGTGCAGCAGCGAAAGTGCAAACGGGCTGTGTGAAAGTGAATATAGATGAAAGGGTGTGGTGATTAATAAATACACTCTCAGCCAGTCACATCACTGGTCTCATCAGTGTGAAACAGCTGGGCCAATCACAGTGACACATGACGACAATATAGCTCAACAAATGAAGAATCGGATGGATGGTGCAGAGTGGCACAAATCTGCAGCCAATTTTTTTGATGATACAAGCAAATAAAAAATGGTTACTTCATACCTTAATACGCGCTCTGGTGCAGCACTTCTCCGATCGGATGCTGCAGATCTATAACATACTGTATGTGTCCTGCTGCCTTCAGATGGCTGCAACAACAGATGTAAGAATCGCTCATATTCATTTATTGATACAAGCATTCTTGCTTTATCCACATTAAACTTTATTTTTTGACACCGATTTAAACACATCTACCTGGTGGAGTGTTTAATGAAATTAGTTTGTTTTCGTTTTAGGCATAATTGTGTTAATGCTGTACATTTACTCCAAGTATTCAGTGTGCTCTTGTTGACAAACCCACCAAAGTGGCAGCTGAGGGATTGCAACAGACACAGATGTGGTTCTGAGGCATCCATTCTCAGCACAACATCTGCCTCAAATGATCAGAGCGCTGCCTGCACTGGTTGTTGCGCCACAACGAAAATGTGGCCCAAAGTGTAAAAATTAAATGAAGAGGAAATCTTGAAGTCCAAACTAAAATGAAACTTGAAACTCTTAGCATAATTCTCTTTCACTGTGTCCCTGCATCCTTTTCTCTGTTGCTTTCATTTTGACTGTTTATATTACACATTTTACTACTCTACCTCTCTCTTCCCTCTCTCTGCAGTTTCCAAGGTGTCTAAGCAACTGATGCTGTTAGAAGTGGAAAAGCAGCGTTTGCAGGAGGACCTGGAAGAGAGCAGGAGGGAGGTGCAGAAAAACATGAGGGAGGTACAAGTTCTGCAGGCCCGCTTGAAGGATGCCATCACCTGGGATGAACATTGCAACATTGCTGGGAATCTCAGACGGTACCGCTACAATGTCTTATTTTGTAAAGTATTTCTTTCTCTCAAAAGTGAATTAATCACTATTAAAAACAGTTCTGCTCCTGAACTGGGACACCGTTCTCTTCTTTTTTGTGAAGTGAGAACAAGAAAGAGAAGAACTGAACACTGAACAGTTTGTATTACTAACACGCATTCTCACTTGCTGTAAGGGGTGTACAGTTGTCATATTCTCCCATATTGTCATCCAAAAATGCCAAATGCCAGGGCTCCTAATCGTCTTCTTTCCAACAGGTTTGCCAACAGTTCACCCCAGTTCAGTTTTAGTTCAGTTTATTATTAATTCAGTACAATTGGTTTGTAGTTGATAAAATAAGAGCAAGACAAGAAGAAGAACAAACAAGAGTAGCATGTGACGCATTGCATTTTAATTGTAGTAGTGAGGGGCGCTGGGATGTGACGAATAAATTGATGTGGTAGAACAGAACCATTGCTTTAGTTAGTTGGCTTTCTTTGTATATATATATATATATATATACAAAGAAAGCCAGTGGGATTTAACAGAGACTCAGATTTCCACACGTTTATCAAAATAAGTATGTATAAGGATGCAGGTTAGCAGGATCATTAAAACTCAGACAAAGTTGGTACATTATATAGTGGTGGGATACGCTTTGTTGAAATGTGTTCACCAAGTACCAGATGTTTTGTTATAACGTGCTATACAATCTGCTCTTGGTTCTTAGGCAATTGGAGCAGCAGGAGAGTAGGAATAAAAGTGAGATGGACGAGTTACTTGTCAGATTGTCCAGCCTGCAAGAGGAGAATAGGAGTCTGGCTCTGGATAAAGCCAACCTGAGTGCTGATATAAAGAGAGTGGAGGCTGAGCTGGAGCTCACCAAACAAGCCAACAGGTACTAAATATACTGCTTTCTTTGTCTGATATCATCTTACACCTGAAGCCCATAACATGCCAGTTGGCCACAATTCCATCACGTCTTCTTAAATAAGTGTTTGACACTGTTGGGCCCAGTATTTTATCCATAATAAACACCTCCTTAGACTACAGTTATGTCCTATCCTCCTTCAAACATGCAGTGATAAACCCCTCAATCAAAAAATCAAATCTAGAGCAGACTATACTCAATAACTCTCAGCCAAGTTGTGTGACACGTTAGAACAGAAACACAGGTAGCTATCAAATGTACCAGATGGTGGGTCACTCCAAACTTTTTGTCAAAAGATTTGACCATACAAAGTGTCCTTCGTCAAACTAAAGTGTGTGTGAATAAGAATGTACTGCTAATGTCACTATTACTAATATTCCTTCTGTTACTGCTGATGAGACTAAAACGTGCGGTCAACACTGGTCCAGCTCATGTGGCAAATTTTATAATCTGTTCTTTGTTTTACAATTCTTTTCATGACAACATTGTTAAATCAACATAGTTCTAAGTCTTCTAAGATTGATATGTGGCTGTTCATAACCACTTTTGTCATTTCATTGTGATGTTAAATGCAGAGGAATGCAAACCTTTTTTTTTCCCACTTATTTTGCTTGATTAGGGCTCTTCTCATGAGTGTGCAGGCGGGTACGAACTGTTTGACTGACATCTCTGCTTGCGCCATCAGCCAGAATAAAATTCCGTTGTCCGGGGCCTTTAATTGTTATACAATTTTGGCTAATAATTACTGAATCAAAGTGTGACAGTGTGATGGCAGCTAGAGCCATGCTCAGAACCACTTTTTTCGAAGATTGGTATCATCACCTCTCTTCAGAGCTTTATCCCATGTTTAAAAAATATGCTCACTCCACCCAAAAAATACAATAATAACTATTGTGAAAGTCCTAGTGCGAGAGGGTTATTTAACACAGCGTACAGGCATAAGCTGAAGTTGCCAGAGTGGCTTTTCAACAGCATTACACATCTTACCATGGTTCAGATCAGTTTGTTTTTTTTACAGTGCGTGATTTAGTTTTTGCAGGGATTACAGCTGTTTTAAAATTTGATCTTGTCTCTGGAACCTTCCTCTGCTCCCCGTAGACCTGAGCTGAGATTAATGTGGACTTTCTCATCCTGAAGTGTGAACATTGTCAGAAGGTGTTTGATTAACCAACACTGTTTTCACCCCGCTCGCAGCAAGACGGCAGGGTCTCAAGATATCATCCAGTTAACTCTTTTTCTCTCTTGTATTCCCTGTTTTCAACCATTCTACCTGCCCTGTTCCTTCACATTAACCCCTGATACATTTCTCTCCTACATTATTCCTAAATGTCTTTCCTTCTCCTCTTCATTTGTCCTCCTGTTTTTTGCCACCCTCCTTTTCCTTTCTGTCTCACTGCTTTTCTTTCCCCCTATCTTTTTTCTCCCTCACTCTCTTTAATTCTGTTTGACCTATTCCCTTTTTCTCTCCTGTCTCTCCATCATCCAGGAAGGCTGAGAGGAGGATGAGTGTATTGAAGCGACAAAAAGAAGAGTGTGTGTTGAAAGAAGAAAACACCCGGCATTACATGGGAGCTGTCATTTCTGTGGCGGAGCACATTTCCCAGGAGAGAGACCAACTATTACAGATGGTATTACTGATACTGTAGAAAGACACGCATTAACACCAACACACAGATCATTTCTCCTGTACAAAAACTGGCTCATTAGTATGTTTATTACTTTCCCTGAGCTTTCCATTGAACAAAAAAAATTTGTAAAATACAAATTTTGAAATTTAATGCAAACTGAGCAAACAGGACAAAGCTGTTTTGGGGAACTGCAGTTCCCTTTAGGCTGTTGCTAGAAGTGCAAGCTTAGGTAGTAAGCAACAGATGATTGAACTCAAATGCAGACACCAAAACTCAGCCGTTAGGTTTTAAAGGTAGTTCACTTTGTAATTTGTTAGGCTTGTAACCAGTGTGAAGGCAGGTAGGATTAGAAAAATAAGCACAGGAGAGCTGGCAGGCACCCAGAACATAAACTGGCAGGCAGGAATCAGTCAAATACTACAACAACAAGGCAGCACAGACAATCTGGCAAATGCCTGATAGAGCTCTCCTCTACATATACTGAGGAGCTATTGAGTAATAAAGAGCAGCTGTGCAGCATGTGGCTGATGACAGTTGGTCCACAGAAGCAGAATACTGAGGGCAGATTTTGCAATACTTTTGTGCCATGAGTCGTGCATGTCATTTATCAAGCAGGTGCAGTTTCCTTTTCACCTGAGGTACACTCCTCATGTCAGCAGTGAGATGCAGGGATGATACTGCAAATAACAGAAGGAGATATGATGAATGGGACTGATTAAACATCCCACATAATTTACTAAGGTGCCGCAACAGACCGTTTTAACAGCAGATGTTTTGGCATATCATAGCAGGAAAAGCACAGGTATAATTGATGACATTAAAAACAACTTGGTCCTTGTATTGTGCACACTGGCTCACTGCCATGGCTTACTGGGACACTTAATGCTGAGCTGAACTGAGCCATCTTCAATGAAATTTGTTCCACCTGTGCATTTCCTGCTATGAGTCAAAGTGTTTGCTGTGGAAAAGGTCTATGGAAATTCTCCACATGTGAAGAGCAGGATATTGCAGGTATATTAACAAGGAAGGGTGTTGTGGGAATAATAAGAATTTGTTCATCTTTATAGTCTACAGTAATCTCAAGGACAGCAGACATAGAGTGAGTTAAAAAATAGATAACTACAAACTGAAAGCAATGGTAACAAATGAAATATCCGACTGTCTTATAACAACAAACAGAGGATGGAGAGTTATGGCTTTTTGTTCATTTAAGCTGGACATTCCAAGAACTGCAAAATCACTGCCAGCTAGCAATTGCACTACATCAATGAGACATTTACAGGGTGCACTTGGCTGCATTTACCTCAGCATTTCAGTGTGACATCAGCTGTATCAGTGTCATCTCCACCCTCCGCCTGCTGCTCTCTGAGCGTCTTTTGGACCTGCTATTCTGTCCCATTCTGCTGTCTGAGACTTCAGTTATTCCACCCATCCATCCAGGATAAGTGGGTATAAGAAAGATGAATGGCTGGATAACTTTCATTTGATAATCACACCCATTGCATTATGAAATGCAATTAACTATGGGTGGAATAAATGTTTCGGAATGACCCAGAATGACATTTCTTGTCTCTGTGAGAATCCTACTACTGAACTACGTCTGTACTCTCCTCTCCTTCACTTCATGGATTGCGTCTCCTTAATACACTCAGATTAGGAGTGCAAATTTAAAAAGATAGTATTCATGTTTGTAAATCTGGCCCTGACTAGTGGAGGTGTGGAAAGGCTGGGTGTCCAAAATAGTTCCAACTCTTTGCCACATACTGTAACTCTAACCAGTGCATTCACACCCACGAAAGTGACATCAGTTAGGATTAATTTTACATAATTTGATAGTCTTCAAATGAGCGGAATTATGGGAACAAAATGCATCACACACAATAACTATTTCAGATTCTGTTACTTGTACATTTTTAGTGATTTGATCTATTTTCAGCAAGAATAAATACACAAGCATGAAATCACAGAAAACTGACTTTCATAGAAAATGTATTTTCCATGTTGTGGCTGTGGAACATTGTACTGATTAACAGAAGACTCTCAGCCTTCCATTAATAGCACCTTTTGATCTGTCAGAGCCTTGATACCTGACTGAATTAGAAATTGTAATGATAAGGTAATTGTAATGGAAGGTAATTTCCTTTTTTATATGTGTATATATACTTTGACTATTCAGGTACTCTACTCATTTGGTCCACCTGGTAGAGGAGGTGCTCTGCAATGTTAAATGAATTTACATTCAGAGCCATATAAGATATTGCATGTCAAACCAAAAAATACAGCTAATCTGAAACAAATAAAGATGATGATGTGTGGGAGAGGAGTGGAGAAAGTTTTCCTGGTAATAGATTCAGGGACTTCGCCAAAGCTAACTTTTTGGAGGATAAGCAACAGCCCATCATGTGCAGGTCAGACTGACACCACATTAGATGTAGCCGGTCTAAAGCTAACAAGAACCGATTTGTCTGGATGAGGACAGGGTGTCCACAATGGTGTGTGTGTGTGTGTGTGTGTCAGACCAATTGAATTGTAATTTTCTTCAATGTCTGGCTGTGACCCCCCGGTTAACAGTATTTATGTTAATATTCAAGACACTTAGCTGATGCTCACCTTTCAGGCACAATACAAAAGCTTCTTTAAATGCTCTACTGGATTTTGGAGTGAATATCAAGGTGCCTTGAACAATCCTGCTAATTAGGCAATCAGTGACTGGAACAGTTTAAAAATGACACAGTTTATTGGATGAGTTTGGCCATAAATGAGTTTGGAAACATAAATAAGTGTAGAGATGCTGAAAATAAGAATTCCCTGTAAATCAAATTACACTCCAAAACATTTACTTTGGGTGCAATTTAACACTTTTCCCTTCCCAATCACAACCTCTTTTTAAACATACCGGTGCAGATTTGTACCTACTCTTTAGAGGCAGTAAAAAGTAGGTACAGAAAATCCATGTCAGCCTTAATGAGGTGAATTTTCAACTTTTAGCCGCAGTTGCAATGTTCAATCATTTAGCTGTAAACACCTTCATTATACTGCACAAGCTGGAGCTAAAGTAATTTTACGCACATTTAGCACAGCGTTAGCTGTGTTTTTCTAACACTGACTGATATCTTACCATTGTTTTGATTATTAATTTGATAACAAGTGACTGTTGCTTTTTTCTGCACACCTGCAGTTCTAAACCTTTGATTGGTTATATTAAACTGAAAATAGGCTGTTTGTGGCAGTGATTGTGCTTCACACAGGACTACTGTAAATTGGCAACAGTTTCAACAGTCTTTCCTTCTTTTCCTTTATCCATCTCTCCATAATCCCTCACTTCCTTCATCCAATTGTGTGTTCTACCCCCCTCCACCCCCTGTGTCTGTCTCTTAGATCAGTAACCCCCTGTCTTCCCTCTCCCCAGGCTTCGGTTCTTCAGGAGGAAAAGCAGGGATTCATCAGCAGGATTCTGAATGGCACAGTTCGATTCGGAAAACTACAGGAAGAAGTCAAAGTAAGTTCCTTCCTTTATACAATCAACTCCATTTTATCAAGAGAATTATGTACTGTATCAGCGTGTGCCTTGCATTTTGGTTTATCTTTTAGTGGCCTGCATAGAGAAATGGGGCGTTAGTTCTGTATATTCTGTTCCAAAGATGGGGAGAGTCTTGCCATTAACGTATGCCCTGAAACTACCCTGCTACATGGCAGGCTAATTTGATCTTAACCCCTGATGCCAGGGTAGCTTGTGAGGCTATTTTTTACCTAAAGTTAATTTTGCCCATGATAACCCTCCAGTCTACTTCCTATTGATCAGGCCACTCCACTGCACTTGATAAACCATCTACGATCGGTCTCCACCACTCAGATTGCATAAATTGATGAACACTTGTGTCTCTCAAACTTCTCAAGCTGATTTCATTGGGTCTCTAGGACTTCATTTTCCCAACTTTAACAAAGAGTAGAATCAACACCACACACGGTCAGCGTGTTAAATGTGAAGAAAACACTAGCATAAAGATAATGATTAGCAATAATAACAGTGATGCTGTGTGTACTGGTCTCTTTGACTTTGGTCCATTGAGTATCCCTGTGACAGTGCTACTGCTAGTAGTTGACTGTGCTTACTTGCTTGTATCTGTGGCAATGGACAGGACCTTACAGGTGGTCACACATTGTTTGATTACATCTACTGTATTTCTGATACTTATTACTTTCTGTTGCTATGTGCTATTTCTGCTGCTAACTGATACCACGGGTGCTAAACTGTAACTGCAATTCACTGGCTTCTGATAAACCCTATTTTTCCAGCTGGAAATGTATGCAAATACTATTATTTTAAGCTAAATGTATATATGTACTATATGTAACACGTGCAAAACTGAGACCTGTATGCAGATATTGTACAAGACAGATTTAATTTAAAACATAATCAAGCAGGTTTACAGTTATAATAATGGGCAGGTCATAAACAGATGGATCAGTTTCAGGTAAACTTTGGGGAGAATGCCAGGTACTGTATATGTACAAAGTACTTGATGAGTAGTGTGAAGCCCAATGTGCGGACAGATAGCAAGTCACAAGGGTGATAAGCTGATGCAGCAGCCTGTTGTAGCTACTGAGCACAAGTGTGATCTAAAAGTTTGACTTTAAAGGCAACTTATTCATTAGTTTCACATAAAACTCACCACTTTGTTCACTAATTATAGTACTGAGCTGACAAGGACCAAAACATTGTGAGTGAGTGACATTCAGTGCAGCATTCAGGTAATATGGGAGATAAACCAGCTCAAGCGTCTGGAGAAAATGATGGAAAGAGAGAGAACTGCCATAGCTTTAATATAAAAACAAAATGTAATACAAGATTTAATACAACACTTATATGTCTGTTTAGCACCACCTCGTAATTTGTTCATTCAAAGATTACACACTTCTGATTTATGTTATTGTACTCGGGTGTTTTTCATTTTAGCAACTCACCATGGAAACCTTTTCTACATCTGCCTACAGTGTCATCTTGGTTTGAATCTTACCACTATGGTTGACAGTTGTCCTGCAGTACCAGTTGGCACAGCCTTTCTTTCTTTCTTTGTTATGCCAAACCTGAACAAGACATTAGTCTGGCAGTATTAGTGCCTTGCTGTACGGCCAGTGCTCTCTGTGAGTTCCAGCCATCAGCTGCTCTTGTCACTCAAGCCACAGCGGGGAAAAACATCTCAGTGTGTCTGACATTAGTTATTAGTGTCTCTATAGCAACAGCCCAGAGAGAAAGAGGTGTGTGTTTGTGTGTGTGAATGTGAGGTCTGTTAGTGGTGATCAGACCATTGAAAGAGGGGAGCTATAAATGTTAGATGTGTAGAAGGACATTATTCCCTTTTTTACTTCAGTAATCTACTCCCTCATCTTTGCCAACTAAACCAGATATTAACTAAGACTTACACTTAAAGGTGGAATTATACTTCTCCTTCAGTGTGTTGCAGTGGATATACTTGAGTTGTATGTGGTGTAGGGATTGTTTTCAACATAGGTTTAACACCATTTACCATCATAGACCTGCTACAACACAATAAATGAGTCATGCATCATCAGGAGATGTGCCAAATCACCTACAGATTATTTTCATTATTGATTCATCTGTCTCTAATTTTTTCGGTCAAACGTTTAGTATGAAGTGGAAAGAAATGGAAAAATACCCATCATCAGATATGAGAGCTCAATTATGTCTTGATATTGCTCATTTTGTCCAATCAAAAGTCCCAAACCTAAAGATATTGAAATCAGAATCATATAAAACAAAGAAAAGCAACAAATCCCCCCTTTTGAGAGGGAAAGAAATCATATAATTGTTTTTACATTAATGTAACTTAAAGGAGCTAATTGTTTCATCATTACCCAAACTAATCATGTTTGCATTCTCTCACTTTGGGAGAAACATTCTTCAACCTTCCCCATGTTGTCTTCACTATTAAACACTGCATGAAACATGTATGCCATGTATGACACAAAGCTACTCAAGATGGCCAACCACAGTTCTTGTAGTTTCCACACAGCCATGACTTGTAGTGACTTTTCTGAGGAGGTTCACATCAGCCAGAGCAAGACCTATTAAGCTTGGTAAGGCTAAGGCAACACCTTGACACAGAGCCACAATTCATCCTTAATAATGATAATAATGATCTTTTTTGTTGTAACATCTAATGTGCTAAGGCACTTTGTGGGTGGTTATATGCCTTAAATGAGTTGTGACTTTAACCTGATTTAAGTTTTTTGATTTTTCAAAAATCTTGTCATTCTTTGATGCTTGATCTTGTTTTGCTTGTATTTATGATTAGACCGATGTTTTACTTCTGTCCTTAATGGCGATTTAGAGATAATACATAATACGTTATCACAAAATGCTAGCTACTTACAGATTTACAACATTAAACAAAAAAAAACACACATCAGACAAGATATTGGTAAGAATATACAGTAAAAAGATACAGGTTTACAGAGAGAAATTAATTTAATTTCCACAATGATCCTGATCTGAGTTTCAAGCCCACACTTCTAAATAACATTAGCCTTCAAAGCCTTAAAATTGGGGTATTCCCATAAATTCATCAGAGGTGATCACAGTGAAACATGCACATTTGTAGGATTGACTGTGAAGTCCACCAGACATGATAGGCTGGGAATATTTTCTGTACAAAATGAATCCATCACATGTGTGGAATTTGGCCAAAAAGATTTTGTTTTGTATCTGACTCTCAAGTGCCCGATACAGCATCTTCCCATCAGTGCATGACCTCACCCACACCCCCATCCCCTCCCTGTTTGATGACCTCAAATAAACTCTCAACTTGTATGAGTTGATAGAGGCCACTCTGTTCAAAGTACAATAAATGGCCACCAGACGGTGGCTGCACTTCACTTTTCACAAATGTTCCATTGTAAAGCTTGATGATTATATTCTCTGAAAGACATCAAAATTGAATTCCCTTACCTTTTTACCTACCTCAGTCATATTTTCCACAGCACAGTCCCTTTTATATTTCACTCATGGGAGCCGCTGAACTTGATGAGACGCTCAAACTCACAGCAGCAGGTGATTGATTCTGAGATGGGAATGTAAAGTTCTGGCTCTCACTTTTCATACCAACCTGAAATATTACCAAATTCCAGCAGTTGCTTTCTTTTTAGTGACCAACTAAATACCCAGCTATACCCAAATCTAGCTCCCATTTGATTCTTATCAACCTATAGTAATTATAATGCATGTTGCCCCCTTATGAGTTGAAAAGATCGGGAATGTGTGTTAAGTGTGTGCTATAAAGAGAGGGCAGATTGTGACTACATTATTCATGTGTAATTAAAATTCATGCTCCTCCATCTCCTTGAAACACCTGAAATTGATGAATATTTTAGCAAGTGCATGTATAAATATAGTCAGGTCACAGGTCTGCATGACCCACACAGCTTGACGTCAGTGTAAGATGATAATTTTTCCCATTCAAAATTCTCCTGCGCTCTGTAGTTTGCATTTCTTTCCCATAGACGATCACATAACAGTGATCACACATAATCATAGGATCACGTGAATATTTGTTCCTTCTATTGTCAGGGTGTTGACCCCTCTGACCCTCCTTATCTTTAGCGCCTACAGTGTTTGTGATTACAGCTTAGAAGAAAGGAATGGATTATCGTGAGTAACCAGGACAGTGTTCTCCCATATTCATGGTCGTCCTATATACAGTATATGGACCAATATGGTAATTGTCTTTACAGATGTATGGGAGGAGAGGTTTTTTTATATAACCTGCCACTCAGCTCAGAGAGATGAAAGGCAGGGTCCTGTAGATGTCAGACAGTACAACCAGCAGGACAAACGCTCCACTGACAAGCACTCTGTCCAACAGCTCTGCTAACTCATGCAGAAAATAAAATCTCTTTCTGCTGTCTGACCTGCAGCCATAGTCTATCATCTTTCATTTCTTTGTTGCTTTTTTCTGTGTGTCTTTGACCATCACAGTACTTACAACAGTGAGAGGCTGATAGATCTTTGTCAAGTCAGAAATACTATCATCCTGAGTTAGTATCATTAATTGTGAAAGTAGTGGTTCTTTTGTTGTCGCTCTCTTTAGAGCTATCTCTATTTAATAGGCACCTGCTAGTAATCGTGTGCAGCCAGACCTCCATCTCGTCAAGCTTGTGAATGTTTGGAGAAAATCTTGTTAAAAATTGGGTTAAGTTGGAAATCCAGTTGATTGGAGATTGTAATTTTACAGAAAAAAACAGAGGGGCATTTTCAAACAAGCTCTCACCTTTGTGATTTAATCGGTTTGAAGTATAATAAGACAGTCATGTCTCTTTGAGCTTGATGAGACAGACTATGCAAGATTAACCTGTAATGACAGCGATGTTGATTGTTGACATTCAAAAAATGGACTGAATCAGCAGGCAGCACACGTGGAAATGAGCACACAAGCACGTATAGAAAATAATTCTCCATTTATTTCATTGTCTAGTAGCTTCTGGCACCAAGCTGAGAGCTGCAGTCAGTAGATCATAAACAGAAACACAAGAAAACATAGAAGGAATGGGTACAGAGACAGGCAGAGAAACAGTGACAGTTGACAAATGAAAAGTAAGAAAATAATATGTAGAACCCCAACATCGGAGAATGAACAGGACTTACATTATAGAGGAAGGGTTTAGCACAAAATTTATATTTTTTTCCAAAATGCTACATTTCCATTTTGATGAAAAATATCGTTACCTGAAGTTTATCAGTGAATACATCTAACAGCTATCAGCCCAGGGCCCTCAGTTATCAACACTGTACAGAAAAGGTTCTAAATTGACTCCTAAGAGTAAAATGTACAATGCTTATGAGTACAAGAAAGCTGGTAATTGTCAAATGTCCATAATTGCTCCAAGCACCCCCAAAAGTAATTCTAAACGACCATGCTCACGAACAGAAAGTTCCACATACATAAAGAAACGCTCCTAAAAACTATTTATAGTGTAAAACCTTTCTTTTAAGTACTGCTGGAAATGTCACTCGTTGCTGGGTATGACCGCAGCAATTCAAGATGTCTCAGAAGACAAACTTCTGACACACTAAAATGTATGTTTTGGTCACAGAGCTATAAGGAAAACTACTTTTTGGAACCCAGAGGAGAAGCTTAAAGCCACAGGAGACTCAAAAATAACATTCTTTTTTCTCCACATACATGTGATGTACTGTGCAAAGCAATTAAATTTTACATTTAAAAAGTCTTATAATTGTTAAAACAACGCTATAGTTTATTGGACCTTTCTTTCAGAGGTCCATATGCCAGGATGGTACATGTAGAAGAGCGAAAATCAAGATGCCACATATATAATGCATGCAACCTTGATGTGCGACACAAATCCACATGGCTTTAGGAATGGCAGTATGTGCACTATGAAGCGTGAAGGTAACAGAGTACTCCCATAGCCATATACTGTATACTTTGATCCTTTTTACAGCCAGTACCACAAAATACAATAGTGCAACCTTGCCACGTTCAACCCAACAAAGAACTGAGCGGAAAGTTTGTTTCTAAACATTTGAAGAGTATCAAAAAACCTGAGATATGAGTCCGGGTTATGCCTCACATGCATCAAATCTATTCAATACAACAACCTGAATGGTGTGGGTCTGCATTTGAGGCAGAGAGAGAGAGAGAGAGAGAGAGAGAGAGAGGGAGAGGGGCACATTCAATAAGCAATACTAACAACCTCATAACATGTATGCCCAAAGCTATCGCTGTGGCAGTAAAATAGGTAACAAATAAAGTATTATGACCAATTCACAGTTGATTTGTATTTTGTCCCAAAATGTGCACTGCATACAGATATCCCTTTTCTTCCTCACTTGGAACTCTTGATTAGAGCACTGAATTTTTATGGTGAAAAATCCAGCCAAATTGACAGTCTTTTCCTGTAATGTTCCTTGCATTATTCAACAACACAAAGAAATTGGAAAGTCGCTATTCTCACAATAGCTAATTCATGACCCTGTCCATCACATTCCCCTGGAGGGGCCGTGTTAAGAATATAAAGATGTTGCAACAGACTTATATCAACAGGTTTAACAGAGTGATACCTTTCAACCCATAGATGTCGGCACACCAATGCTTTTACTCCATGCAATACACAGTTATTGATGTTATTTCTAGCAGCTGACGACAAGACCAGTATCACAACTAACATTCAATTTTGAGTTACCTTTACCTTTTTTACAGAGAGAAGAAAATATTTGGTAACATGTAGTGCTATCATGAATGCTGGCTTATAGAAGTTGAGGACTGTAACTAAAATAAAAACAAACTGTATTTTAACTGGAGGCCAAAATTGCCTACAACATTGATTTTCCTCCCTTTTTGTTACTGGCAACTGGTAATTATCCAGTCATGCTTAAATACAATTGTTAATAAACTTAATAACATCCTAAAAAACAAGTAAATACACAGTCTGTTGATTTAGACTATATAAATACTGTGCTTTTTTTCTTTACAAATTGCTCCACTGTGATCCATTATATAAATACCCTTGCCATTGTGTATGGTATTTCATTTGTTGTGCTCCTTTGTCACCACAAAGGGCTGTGTGTATGCATGTTTAGAGCTGAAACCAAAATATACAGACATCCTGAAAGAAAGTTACAAATGAGTAAATCCCACCTTTCACTTAAAGCAAGCAAGATTTTTGTTGGTACACAGTGTTGATAAATGAGGGCCCAGGACTCCAGTCAAAGGTTAAAGGTTTGCTCTCAAATGTTATGTTAGACTAGGTCATACAAACAACACAGAACAAATAAAGGTTACAGAAATACATCACACAAATGTAGGTATAGGCGCTGCTCCAACTAACAGAGCTTCTGAGTTGCAGCAGTCAACCTGACAAAAGTCTGGACCAACACTAAAGGTGGTCTTCTAGGTCCTTTTACTGGCCCATTATTTCCAAGAAGATAACTGACAGGTAGGCTTGTAAAGCCAGTGTACGAGAGGGCATCATCTTCACATTTGGGCTCCCTATCTATCCACAAAACACATCAAATACCTGTTTACTGCAGCTGACTTGATCCCATCCCAGTTAGGGACCACCAGTTCTCGGGTAGCAGCCTATCAGCCCCTGGAGGAGCAGTCACACATGCCCTGGCACAGACACTGGCAGAACCCGTAGACCAGGCAAACTGTCAGGCTTGATGGCACCAAGCTAACACATACAATGCCCAGTGTCACTCTCTGGATCACCAACAAGTAGATTCCTAGAGGCAGTGAGCCAAAGTATAAGAAACCCAGCAGCCAGACCAGGATGCGCGGGACATGATTACAGAACTTGGACATGGCGTCCTGATCAGCCGGCCCATTGGATCCCGTTGATATTGAGTCCAGGCTCTGCTCAGCATAGATGTCAGAGCTGGCATTTCGGCTTGGGGAGTGCTGTGAGTCCCTCTGCACTTCCATTATAGTGATGACCAGGCAGTTGGAGGAGTCGTGAGACGGGCTGGAGGTGGAGAAACTCTTTGGAGTCAGGACCACCTCCCCGTTGTGGTCGGAGCTCCAGGATTTGTCCCGCATTACCAAGTGGGACATAATATTAGCATCGTCAGGCAGGGCTGACACCTCGTACTCTGTGATCTCGGTTTGGTGTCGGCAAAAGGGGCAGGAGATGAAGCCCGCCCCGTCAGCAATGTCCAGGATCTTAATGAGGCAGCGGGCGCACACCCGGTGCAGGCAGTCCAGGATCTTAGGCTTGCGGTTGTGGGCATTGTAGCGTTGGTAACAGATTTTACACTCTAATTCCTCTGGTGGAGGACAGTCCTTCTTCTCTAACTCAGCCTGAGGACAGCTCATCTTCAAGTCATGTTCTGAGTAAGGAGAGATAAATATAGAGGCAGAGACACATTGAGAAAAAGAGAGTTAGAAGCATAATTCTATTTATCTAGTCCAGAATTAAATGTGATTTTGACTAGAACGTTGGAAATTGCACTGAAACAAGCTGATGTTTCTGACTATTGTTACTACTGCTGTATCGCTGCCCATCAGGGAAAGGTCAGGGCTCTGCCTTCTTCTCTGGCTGCTTCTATTCTTTGTACCTGCTGGTGATGAATGATTTATGGTTTGGGAGTTGGATCAGGGTGTCATCCCAGAACCCTTTGTGGCAAAGCAAGAGCCAGTAATGCTATTGATATTCGGGGAGAGGTGGTAGGCACAGCACACAATTAGCCATGATATAGAAGAAAATAATATCAAGGACAATATTGACTATGGATGCGTAAACTCAGCTAAGATTATAAAGATAAAAACCTGAATCATCCTCAGTTTGTGATAAGTTAACTCACCAGTGGTTTTGCTTATATTACAAAATATATCTAAGCCATGCCGGTTTCTCTGATTACTCACCACCCGAGGCGAGGCCAGAAGCTCTTCAGAAACTAGCAAAGCTACCCCACTGTGGATTTCTCAGAATGTTCTTGAGGGTTGTGAAATAGGTGTGATCGCGCAAAAGGGACTGAATGCTTAGCAGCAGGTCTGTCATTTTCACAGTGCCATTTCATATTCCCAGATCAACTTGGAAAATATTGGACAGGGGACTGAATACGAAACATTCTCAACTCCAGCTGCTGATATCAAGCATGGCCCAGCGGCGATGCTGGTTGTGTAAGCGTACTGGTGTACTGAGTCAAAGATGTATCCCAACAGCAATCAGCTTGGTGGTGATAACTGATAAGACTGTTTATTCCTGTGTACTTTTAAGAGGTATCTCAGGTCAGTGAGTTTCATATGAAAATTATGCCAATGTACTATGTTCTGTATTGAATTTACCTTTAACTCGTATTAATCATCTCATTAACTAAGTTATGATATGACTTTCTTCATATAAGAACAATCCACTCTCTCCTCTTGAATTATCTTGTCCATCAAGGATTATTTAGACACGGGTTCGGGTGGGTTTGGGTAAGCTCACTAGAAAATATTGCGGGTTTGGGCCGGCGGGTCAAAAAGTGACAAAGCAGGGTTCTGAGTAAGTTATTAATTACTTACAGAAACATTGCATGCAATAGTCCACCTTGTCTTCCCCTCTCTCTGTCAAATTCAAATTCAAAAGGGTTTCAAAGTTTCAAAACAATGTTCAATCAAAATTAATTATAATCATACAATTCATTATATATTAATTACATACACTGTATACAGTATATCATATGCATGTATTTGTCTGTGTGCTGTGTGCTGTGCTTCTCTCTGTCACTCTCTCTCTCTCTCTCTCAAACACACACACACAGACGCAAGCAGTTTTATCATCATTAGAGTGTTGAGGCTTCACCTATGAGTTTGTTCCCCGAGTGTTTTTTTTTTTGACCAGGTCGTGTCGGGTTCAGGGTGGTTGATTAACGCACATTTTTGCGGGTCGGGCAGTGTAGATTGGCTCTCATAACCGGTTGGGTGAGTGCGGGTATTAAAAAACCCTGATCCGCACATCAGTAGTGTACATGTATCACCAACTGTTTTGAATCCTCGTATTACTATTTATCATATAGTTGTGTGCTTTGTGTTTATAAAGCCATACTCTCTGTGTGAACTGCTTGATTTCTGGTCTATCAAAAATGAATGAGGTAGGAAACTCTACAATGTCATGGATATACTTATTTTTAAAGTTCCACTTGCTTCTACAGATTTAAGGAGAACAGCATTTATTTTTTATGCTCTCTTCTCTTGAAATAGCCGGCAGCAGAAGATGAAATATGAATCCCAATTTTCTACAGGTGAAGAAATATACAGTCATTTCTTTTTTAACTGACTAATTTTCTTGTTTTTCTTGTTGTGTCAGTATGCCAGCATATGATTATGTGTTTATGCCCTGGAACACTGCCACCATACATGTGTGTGCCAAAAAGCCCACATACCTGTAGTGTAGGTGGGTTAATGAGCAGGTACTTTGTCTGCTGCTGAGTCTACAGACATAGTACCAGGAACTGTTCCTGGACTCTTGCACTGTGACAGTATGTCTAGTAACACTTGAAGACGTTGCTCTTCAAGCTATGCACAAGCAGATCTATCCTTTTGGAACTGCCCCATTTGCATCTGGTATTGGGGTTGCAACTGGGAATCTTTTCCCTTCCATATAAGAGTCTAGAGGTCTCTCTGATGGGCTGCTTGGTGTCGGAGAAACATGCATCTTCATGCAAAATCAAACTTTTGGAACTGTGTGCGGTTCACAGGGTTCACTCAGGGTTTTGTGTCACGTTGAGGTCAGATAGCAAAGCAGCTGTGACCTACGTGTAATATCATGGTGTAAGAGTTTTCAGCCTTCTCAGAAAAGCACTGGAGATTGTCCTCAGGAACAAACATCACCTACTGTGTGGTCTCTAAGGGCCAGGTGTGTGCGTGGCTTCGTCCTCACGGGGCTGACATGGTGTCCATGGAGGTGCACAACCAGACATAAAGACACAGATCAGACATCCAAAAGGAAAAGCTGCATTGCCTCTAGTCCCAGGTTTATTTAGTTAAATTCAATATGATTCAATAAAGGTTAAAAAGGTTCAGAAAAGATTCAGTAAAACCTCAAAAAAATCACTGAGTACTTTGTGAGCGATAGATGCAGTTACCTCATTCCTGTTGTTACTTCACCTCTATATTCTGTCATTAACCAATCCCCCTCCCATCAGGAAGATGCTATATAAAGAAAAGCCAGTCATTCATTCATTCATGACCATGAAATATAGATTGAATAGGTGGATGTTGCACTGGCAATTGCCCAGCAGGCCTCTCTGTGACTTGCTGACTGTTAAATATTTCAGCCACCAGTCTGTTACGTTAAAAAGCCTTCTGAAACATGTCAGACAGATGTTAGAAAGAACCAGCTCCTGCTGCATCAATCCCTGGAGCAGAATTGCCCAGTTTTCCCCTTAACTCCTAGACAAATAAATATTGTAAAGAAAGGGCACAGCCCTGGGATTGTGCAAGAGAAAATCCAGCTCCGTGTTATGCAAAATGCAACATGAACTTGAACGTGAAGGTTACTATTGTTCATATCCTGTGGCGTTTACATTGTAAACAACATTCAACTTTTTTACCAGAAAGAATTAAATGTGTCCTTAAGGCCTAACAATGTCTTGCTTATCTCATAAAACATTAGCACAGCTTTTTTGAATGTTTTGAAACATCATTAATATTGTTTACATCAGCTTATTTTCTTCTTTTTCTGCTCTTTAATTGGCTCGTAGCTACCTTTAATGGCACATTACCTCTCCCAACTGTCAATATGCATTAGCGCTCTGTCAGAAACTAGGGAAGAGAGAGGGGAAGTACATGCAACAAAGGTCCCCAGCTGGAATCGAACCGGGATGTTGCGATAACATGGCATGTATATTTTTTGGTTTGAGTTGAGTAATTACATTGCAGAGTGTACCATTGTGGTCAGCGAGGGGGCACATCACTGTGTGCAAAGCTATTCATCACCACAGCCTCTTCCATCACTGTGCGACCCTTTGCTGACCAACCAGATGGATGGTCAAGAGTAGCTCAGCTATGTTGTCATCTGGGACAACACAAGTTTCCACTGGGCTGCTCTGGTTCAACAACCTACCATGTGTTTTCATTCTTTATTTACTGCCAGATTCTCCATTTATCAGCCTTGAAATAGCTTTCTGCTTTGAGTTGGAAGGTATATGAACAGCTTCCTAGTGTTGCGTTATGTATTTATGAATATATGTGTTCTGACTGGTGTACTGTCTGACAGACAAGTTAACAGGCTGGTTTCCTGACTTATTTACAGGTGGACTGACTGATTTGGTGGTCTCCAAGGTAAATATGTTGAATTTGAAAGGTGTAACACTGATTTGAAAACGGTTATGTAGCTCCACTATGGAGGAAGAATAACAGTGGAGGAGGTGGACCGAAGCTGACATTTGAAAAGGTCAGCTTTTCAAAGAAAACCAAGTGCAAGTTACATCAACAAATGGCAAGACTGCACGTGGAGAAACCAAAAATTTATCCTGTGTGGAAATACTGAGGAGAAAAAGAAAAAACTTCAGAGGAACAACAAAAACAAGAACAAAGTAAGTCTGAATGAAGGGAGCCTTTCTGTGATTGTGAGATGTCACAACAGCATATAACTTTATCAAGCTATCAAGGCCATGGAAAATACCAGAAAATACCTGCAATTACGTACACATTACATATTACAGCCTTTGCACAGACAAAAAAAAGAGTCAACTACCTTGGGATTCATCAGTTGTGTCATTGCCATCTACATCCCATTTGAGCATCTGCTGGACCAGTTGCTCTGTGTGTCAGTCTCCCCCTCCATTTTGGCTTTATTGCGTAATTATCTGCTTCCTTATTAAATCAGATGCTAATTTCAGACATGCAGTTAGAACGAGACGCTCCTCCCAAGAAGATTGACGCCATCAGTCATTTCAGCCCCAAAATGACATATGTTTATGTTCATTTGAAAAAGTCCTCTAGCAGCCGTAGTAGTGACGTTATAGAGCGAAAAAGTCAAAGGTCCCCTAACCTTAACAAAGTAATCATTTTAACCCAAACCATGAGCTTTCCCTTGTTTTTGTGCCTAAATTTAACCAGCCCTTAAAGGTATAATGAGTAGGATTTGTCGGTTGCGGTTTGTAATCACGGCATTCAAAATTGGCACCTCTTCCCCGGCTCAAAGTGCACGTGCTTCTGGGGGTCCCACAAGCTTACGATCTGGCGCCTGGTCACTACGTTTTTATAGAGTCCCGCACCTCATACCGTGCACGCTGTTATTGGCTGGAGGCTCCACACCACTGCCCAAAGGTTGATGCCCTGAAACATCTCGAGCACAGCAAAATAAGAAAATCCAGGCAGAGGGCAAGGTCTCTGCAGATACAGACCCCAACACATACTTCTAGTCAGTCATAAGTGATGATTGAGAGGTTGTTGTTTTTTTAAGTCCTCGTTATGCCTTTAACCATATCGTTGTCATATCATAAAACGGATTTATTAATCAACAGTGGTTTGTAACGGTTTTGGAAGACACTGACAAATGATGTCGTCAGATGAGGAAATATGCCGTTCTGAAGGGCAGTTACTAACAACGTATTTTGATGTTCAATTTGGAGGACTTGTTGGCTAGAACAGTATGTACCCTTGCCACTGAATCCCTACCAGCTCCATTGATGCTGTTTTGTAGCTGACCCTGAGCTCCCATAGGAGGTCGAACCAGAGGAGAATTCCCCACGGGCAAAATCAATTAAGTATCACTTTGAATTATTCTACAAACCACTACCCGTCACATGTCGGTATTTTTAAAAGCAAAAAGGCCTTTGATCAACAAGTTTTGTCGCGTAATGGAAAATACTTTGATCACCAAGATAAAAGCAAAGTCTAAGCTGAGTTATCACAGCTAGAAGTCTGTACAACAGTGAGCTCCAGACACGCTGCTGGATCTACACCTTTACAGCCAGAATTACACAACAGTCAATATTCTGCATAGATCTTGGCAAGACGAACTAGATCAAACGCTGTGTTTACCTGCATTTATAGCATATGATATGGGGAAAATAGTAGATTTATGCTGTCTTCTACAAAATATCATTTGCTTTTACTTTTGGCTGGTAAGTACTGCTTGGTAACTGGGTGGGTTTAGATTTTGTGATTTGTAAAATATCCCTTTATATATGGCAGACGAGATGGGACACCTATCCTCCCCATCCCTTATGTTCTCTGCTCCCCTGTCCCCTCCTCTCTCTTCCTGCTTTCACTGTGGATTGTTGATGATAGCTTTGACCTTTGCTGTCAGAATATCTGCTTGGTGATGCTTCTCTGAATTACGCCATTGATCCAGAGGATTATGTTCCTGCTGCTGTTGGCAGATCTTCCACCCTTGTTTACAACAATTAGGTGTAAAAACAGAGCAGGCTTTCGGTAAACTTCCTTCATTTTTTAACAGTTGACCTGTTAAAATACATAGAATAAGCTTCAACTGTACTGTTTAGATGTATTTATTTAAAGAAAACACAGGAACTTTGCCTTTTGCTGATAATATTTTGGTGAAATTTTCATTGACATTAAAGGTGAAATAATCTTTAATGTGTCTTTAATAGATCTTTGACATTGCAAGCAACTGATAGCCCAGGAGATGAAACCTTAAAAACCATATTGCTCTGATAAAAGTCCAGTGGAACCCCTCTGTCTCAGTGGGCCAACACATTTATTTTCCAGTTTGATCTATTATCAAGTTAAGCTAAAATTATGCTTCTGCAAAGATACATGTAAAAGTCTCTTCCGAACCTATGCAATGAAGGGCATTATGGGTAGGTCGTAGGTCGCAGACACTCGCAGAGGTGTGGACGTGCACACCTTCCAAATCTCAACAACAGGTCATGCAGTGTAAAGCCAAGTGATTGCTTGATTCAACTCCTTCATGATGAAGACACTGAGCTCTGATATTTATTTTCTACGGTAAGATGGAACATAATAATAACACTACTACACTACTTTTCAAACACAATCTACTGAGCTTTCCAATTAGATAGGAGTAGGGTTAGGGTAATTAGGGTTAGGGCTCAGTAGTACTCTGCCTTGTTTAACAGTACACATGCTTCATCGGGTGGATTGGTACATTTATCTAAACACACTGCTGTATAATCAATTGTGGCCTCTCTACTCCGCATTTTGCACAATGACCTGTGAAACTTTTGGTTGAGCTGCTGCCATTTAAACTGATATTCAGGCATTTTTCTCCAATCTTTAGCTGTTACAAAGACAGATCTGTGGATCTAAAACGACACATCCGAGACAAACAATATTCTGTCAGGACTACATTTGTCAAAGTGTATTTCATCATATGCAGCAATTACTGTATGTCTGGAGATGTGGCTCAGGTCTGGAAGCTGCCTGCCATTTAATGCAGGCATGCATGAGAGTGTGAGGCAGGGAAAAAAGTGAGCTCTAACAGAACAGAACCTGCTGCAACAATGGCAGAGGTGCTATAATGTTCAGATAAGCTAGTACTAACAGGATGTGGAAACAGTAATTGAACAAATCACAAGGTAATTGACAGTAAAAGCATAATGTGAAAATGAAGTGAACAAGGGGGTTCAACGGTTATATTCTGTAAATTGATGTAAGGAAGCTGCATAATGAGTTAATGGGACACTTAAACATATAATCTGAGCAGTTGGATTGTCACTGTTTTAGCAGACATAGTCAAATAAAGGTGGATTCAGGATTCTGTGTCAGGGTGTTCTTGCAGTCCCGCATAGAAGTCTCTGGTGTGGGTACAGATTTATAGTGCAGCCTTGCACTTCACTTGCATTTAATGCAACACCAGATTCATCTGTTGTACAAAATAATTGTGTCTCTGCCCTTTCAACTACTGTGATACAGAGCAACAATGGGAACATTTGCAAAGGAATAGGATTTGAGCTAGCTAGCTAGATCACAAAATACAGCTTTTGCCTGTGCAATCATCATATACCTGAAGTAATCATGTTTACATCATTTTATTCACCCTGATAGAGAGCAACAATCACAGTGATGGGTTTTGCTAGATCATAATGTCTTTGTGTATTGGCACTGAAAAAAGAGATCACTGGGCCTTTCTTCAATTTGCTTCCAGTCCGACCAATCACATTTCTTGTGGTCTCCATGTGGACTCCCCACAGCCCCTGTAGTTACATTTTTAAGGAGGTACAAGTCAGTACTTCCAGCATAGCTACAGAACCTACAGTCAACACACTGTCGCAGAAGCATTAATCCATTTGAAGAAGTCAGCCGAGAGTTAGTCAGTCTGTACAGAAGCCCACTAACTGATCCAGCCACTGTTCACAGTGCAGCCTCTCAGAACAAGCTTCATTAGATTGCTGAGTTCAATAAACTAGGAAAAACCCTGACTGTTGCTTCAGAGCAAGGAGGTCCTGGGTCCTGAGCTGTTGTGTGGTGTCTGCATGTTCTCCCTGTGTTCATGCAGGTTTACTTCAGGAGCACCATTTTTTTCCCCATACCAAAAAGTGCTCTTAAAGTGCTTTCAGATACTGAGTTGCTATTGATGATGCATGTTTTCCTGTGCTAACATGATGGTAGCCCTGCTGCCACTGTAGGTGGCAGTGGCAAAGCATGTGTGGCTGCTGGTCTCATGTACTGCACATCCATGTCTAATTGCTGCCACCGATTGAGTGGACAGCTGATCAGCTATATACCACAGTAACCACAACCACAGTATCCACATCACGATGGGAGCGCTGTGATCTGATGCCTCCTAATCAAAATGAAGAATAACATATCTGGGCAGCAGAGATAGCAGTGACCGACTGCTATCTGTAAGCACTATTAGGCTCTGCTCTGCAGAAATACACAGCATAAATTCCAGATAGGTGTAAAGAAATTCACCTTGTTATTCTACCTTCACTTCTAAATGATATATATGTCAGGGGGGTGATAAACAAATAAATAAGTAAAGAGCCAAGGGGATAAACACAGAACTAAACTGTCAGGGTCTTTGCAGCTACAACATGCTTCAAAACCAGCAGTCCTACTAAAGACCAACAAACCACAAAGTATCTGTCCAGCCAAAATCTGGCAAACCATTAGCATGTAATGAATCAGGCCTAGCCATTTGCGTTGCTTTACCATCCAACAAGTTTTTACAATAGGACTCATAGGAATCATACATTGTCATTTGCCTGAGTATACTGGTGTTTTGCAGTTTGCTTTTGCTAATTTTCCAGGCTGAAAGAAGTGAACCCCTATAGACAGACATGTCACTTAACTTATTTACGACCAGGACTTATTGTGACATTGACTTCGACATTGGCAGGTGTTTGTGACACACCTGAGCAGGAGAGCTGAGTTAATCTGATGAAGTGTGGGATGCGTTCTCTTCCCAGTTCTCTACCAAGGGAGGCGCATGTTTGTGTGTGTATGTGTGATGTCTGTGTTTATGTGCCATTGGCAGAAATGCTGGTACTACACCCTCTTTCTTTGACATTTTCAAAGCCATCAGACAAAGGGGCCTGCTTACCGGTATCTTACTTCTTTCATCACTCTAACCCCATAGTGTTATCCTTTGCTATTGCAAGCCAACCTCCAACAAACCTCCACACAACTGTGGACTCTCCATACCACAAGAGCTTCACTCCCCAGCAAAGATCAGAGGTTTTTAACTAGAAGGCATGACAGCAGAGTCTTGTGAGAGGTGGCAAAGCAGATCCTCCTTGACATTGAGTTCTATGCTGCACACCACTGCTTTAGAGGAGAAATGTCATCATTTCTAACCTTTACTGAGCCAAAGAAAAGTTAGCTGACCTACAGTAAATGCTTTTTTTAAACCCCACCTTGCTTCACAGTCATAAAGTCTTATATACTCACACCTTGGAGCTGCCCAGATGCCCACAGGATTCTGCTGGTGGTCACTGGGAGATGCCCAGTATAATTTTAGTTTTCTATCATTCACTGGTTAGCCACTGGAAGCCAACCACAGTGTTCTGTTGGTGTCTGGGAGCTTAGAATTTCAACCACAGTCTTGCATTGTCTACCTCTGGAAGCTGCCCAGTAAACAAACAGCACTGTAGGAAACATACAGTATCTTGCTTGTTCCTTCAGCCACAACTTTTACTTTTGCTCCACTGCATGCCTGCAGCAGGCCCAATGTATCCAGTTGTCTCCTATTAGATGCAGTAAGATCGAGTATAGGGTAGGGTCTCACGTAGTTGAATTCTGCCTGCCCTATGGAACTGCTTCATTAATTCTATTGTGTTTTGTTTTGCCAATGACACAAGGCAGCCAATTTCAGCAGAAAAGGTCAATCTCTTTACACATGCAATGATGCTTTATAGCTGAGAGAAAGGAGTTATTGCTGCAGGGAATTTAAACAAACATTTGGATTTGTGAATTAATGAATTGGAAAAAAGGGTACGATGTTGTCAGTGAGGTTGTGAGGTGTTAATTAGAATAACGGCAGTTGGAAGATAAAAGGAGAGGAGCGTGTTTATACAGTAGCCTTTAACACAAGCTCAAGATTTACTCTCCATCAGACTGTCAGCAGCAGTTGTTGGCTGCAGCACAAATCGTATTTCAGCATAAGGCCAGACATATGGCAGTGCTGATACATGGTGGGCTTCGAACAGGTGGTAGGACCCAAAGGATCAACTTCAGCTGGCTTTTCATATGGACAAACAAAAGAACCAGGTGATTGTGCCGATCGTTTCAGAAAATAAATGGAGTGAAACCTGAAAGCAAGTTCAAGCAGGAAACTCGAGTGTGCTGCCAGTCAGTGCAACATACAGTATATCCATCGCTTTCCCACAGCATCCATCTGTAGGCTCTAGGTTTCCCCAGGGGAAATTGTCAGGTCTGAGTATACATATACATAAATCCATTAAACGTGAGTTCTGTAAATGTACTTCCAACAAGTTCATATGTACAGTAAAGGATAATATATGGAAAGCTAATCATCACATGTGAAATATAGTGACTCTTAAGGTTTCAAACTCTTCCTGATTAACAGTCATGTCCTTATTTTAAAGAATAAAAAAGTAGTTCACTGTTAGCTTGGAATTTACAGAAACATGGCTGAGACTGATATCAAATCAAATCTCAGTCCCTGCCGAAAAAAACTTGTAGCAGTTTGCACTGAGCAGTTCTCAGGTGTGTGTACTATAAGTGAAATGTGCTCAACTCAAGTGTTAAAAAATAATGAAAAACATCTTTAATACAACTACAACCCCCCACTGGACTGTGGTATAAAAAAAATACTTGTCCGCTCTGAATTTTTAGTATTTTCCTGTTACTGTGTGGAGAAGGTCAGCCAGTCTCTGGGCTACAGCTAGGAGGGGGGCATCTATTGGTTTGGCGTTACTCAGCTCAGCCGGTTGTGAGGGCTAAATGTCACTGCTTCAACTGGGCTAATGCTGGTCCCTGGAGGGTTGATGGAGAGTCAGGCCAGACATTTTGCTTTCCAGATTATAGTTCTCCAACACAAAATACCAATTCCATCCATTGCTGAGCACAACTGGGAATTAGCATGCTGGCTGGGCAGAGAGCTGGGGCCATATTCAAGGCTAAGGACAAGTGCCCAGGATATGATGGGCAGTATATGATGGGACTAGATTCAGATAAGTTTCAGATGAATATTTAGAATCCACATGTCAGCACCCTGCTGTGCCTGAGCTCTCAAACTTTTGTTGAGTGCATCTTGAACGTGTCTGGCATGCGCTTAAATGTTTGATACTGTGAGCTATCACATGTCTTCGACTTTCTGTGCACTTTAAATACCCTTTGTAGAGTGCACATTATCTGGTGATTCATTTTCCTTAAGCAAACTACAGCAAATAGAAAAATACATGAATATATTAAAAATATGAGTGAATTCATTGATAGTTTTCAAAGCTTTTAGTTATATTGGTCAATATATTGGTTATTTTGGTAATCTTAAGACCTATTGGCAGCTTTGTCAGTACATTGTAAGATGGTTGGTTAAATTATTGCCATGTCGTGGTTTGATGAAGTACTTCATGACTTTCTCAAACACTGAGCAATCTGAATCAGAGCTTTTATAAGGACCAAGCTAATTCTAGAAGCCCCAAATATTTGGCCAGGAAGTAGGGCGAGGGAAAAGTCATTTTTGCCAACCTCTAAGTACATCAGACTATAGCAGGGTGGTGGCTGATGATATATGCAGCCACCTAATAACCATCTTCTGCAGAGAAGCAGTCACTGGTAGAAGAGAGGTGAGTGTGTCGCCTCTGCAGGATTAAGTGAGTAAGCCTATATTTCCTGTACAGCTCTTTAGAAGGTGAGGCCTGTGTACAACTTGAGATAGGCGTGCTGCATGCATGTACTAATACTCATGTACTTTTTAACTATATGTAGATTATTTTTCCATCAGTAATTTGATTCTTTGTGCTTCAGTGTGGCCCTGAGCTGTGTACCCCATTGCATTGTTATTCATTATTACATTCTCTCTCTCTCTGTCTCTCTCTCTCTTTCTTTCTTTCTTTCTCTCTCTCTTACACACACACACACACACACACACACACACACACACCCCACAACCTTCGACTCCACGGTGTTTGGTATGGGGTTGGATACCTAATCAGTCAGACAGATTACTTGCGACACTATGATTGACTGCTTAATTCGCAGTTTGCATATTGTCTGTCTGGCTGAAACACTGCTTGCAATTTGTGGCCTCTTCTATACACAACATAATGGAAACAGAGCAACCTGTCAAACATAGCACGCAGTTAGTAAGCCGTAACGGCTACACAGAAGTCAGTTGAGTGAAAAGCTCAGCCTTTGAAATGTTTTCAATTGTTGGTCTGATGATGCACTGAATATAATTATTGCTTGAAACTACTAATGCTTGATCGCCAAAAGAAAGACACTCAAATCTTTACAGTAGGTGACAAAAATGTTAAACATACCAGTGTCAGTAAAACATAAATCTCAGGTGTATGCTGAAATCTAAACGTAATCGAAATGTGCCATGCGTGGAAACCTCAAGAGAGGCGCTACCAAGGGAGCAACTATCTTTGTGACAGAATAAATGGTATCATATGGAGCTACTCTTAAGAATGAAAACAATCCAGGTTGTGTCATAAAACATATTTGGTCTATGTGTAAGGCAAAGTGTCCGCCTCATGGTTGAAGAGCTTTTTTGGAATTGTGACATCCTATTCATTCAAGAGACAGTGAGGTCATATATCTAGGTCATCCTATGCCTGTAACAGATGATTTAATGGATGACATAGGTATGTAATGACAATGTTGTAAATTATATGCTCAGGGTAAGGGTGAGGGCCTGTATGTATATTTCACACGTGCCATTCATCTAACGGTAGGCATTTTCAATTTGCTTACTGCAGAATAAGCAGGCTACGTGTCTAGCCGTGCTGTGCTGTGTCTTCTACTGATGACGTGCTCATAAGCGTCATGTTACTGTGTCATGGGTCTGTTTATACTCTGTGCTCTGTAATTATGTCTGACAGATTAAAATACTCAGAGCAGTTGCATTTTTTTTTGCAAAATGAATGAAAATACATGGGAATAAATGTATGTGTCGATAGGATGATTTAGAAAGCCACATGATGAATGTG
This sequence comes from Oplegnathus fasciatus, assembly GCA_003416845.1. Lineage (NCBI taxonomy): Eukaryota > Metazoa > Chordata > Actinopteri > Centrarchiformes > Oplegnathidae > Oplegnathus > Oplegnathus fasciatus. Next base: position 1,920,042 of record NTHP01000032.1, read on the forward strand.
TGTGGAAAGCCCATATTATAGATCTGAATTGTGTCGACTCTGATTTACCAGGTTGTTTATCCGCCATGGAAATGGTTAATTAATGATGTTGATTTAATGTGTTATGGGTGATGGTCTGATTTTCTTCTATATGGACTATGTTCTATATGGACTATGACCATGTTCCCTTACCTTTCATTTCTGTGGACTATTGGCCTGGAAATAAAGTGAATTTGTTGTGAAAGAGGTGCTATCCCATCTTTGCAATCGTTTCTAGCCATGTGGAAGAAATAGTACCATTAGGGAAAGAAAATAGAGAGAAAGATGTCAAACTTAACTGGACCCAAATCACACATCTTGAAAATGTCATACAGTTTCCAGCCGCGAGCAAATTGGTCCACTATTTGCATCAGTTCACAGAAGTTAAAGGTACTAATACAAAAAAACCAGACATAGTAAGTTATTGATTTCTCTTTTGATTTTACTTTCACTTCCCACTTGTTTGTTTTGTCACAAATTTAAGGTCTGATCTTAGTTTAGTATAATATAGTATGGTTAGTTAGTATAGTATGAACTCACACAGGAGCAGCACATACATTTAGGCATTGTTCTCATTCATTACATAGTTAATTCAGAAACTACTTACTGAAATGTTTCTTTCCTTTCTTTTTTGCATTTGCTTTTCTCTGAATATCTTTGCACACAGCCTGTTCAACTTAAAAATTTATTTTACCCACGTCCTTATCCATCAAGAGAGAGAAAAAAAAAATCCTTTTGACATGCTCTCAAGTCTGTCGCGGGCAATTAATTTAGTCTTTTTCCTGTTTTTGATCAGTTGGCCTCTTTGAGAGCAACCTCACTTTCTAAAGTGAGGCCCAAACACTCACACAGTAAAATCCAAAAGAAAGGGGAAAATATGTTGAAATTACAAAAATATCAGTCACATACAACTGCATATATTTAAAACCACAATCATAGACTGAGTCATAGAAAACGTAGTATTATTGCTATTGGTATTATTGCTTTAAAGTCACTGAGGAGGTGAAAACGTTATTAATGTATTTATAAAGCATTTAACCGGTAGTTCACACACAGCACTAATAGGAGTACAATTATTTTGTTTTCATAAGAAACTGTTCTTTCAGCTGCCTGATGCCCCACTGTATGTGATCCCTCTGCTTAGCGCGCTACTCATTCTATAGTTATTACAATCACCAGTTTTTCCGCATGTACTCATGCCATGTTTGTTGTTGTTGGGGGAAATATGGATCCCACTTCTCTTTGATTGTGATTGGTTGGCTGAGGAAAAAGCATTTGACATGTGTTGGCGCTTTTCTGAAAAAGGCTTTTTAAAGAGAAGCCACATTTTCAGTGCTCCTGCCTATTGTACACAGAAAGCATCCTGTTGCTTTCTGTGTACAGTAGGCAGGAACAGTTGGGGGTAAATGTGCTTTGTGCGAATACATCATGTTGGGATAATTACAACTCACCAGTCCTCTGATCTGCTATCATAATTACCACATTTAAAAGAAGGGCTTCAGATGTATAGCCTTATAGATAAATCTGTATCAGATCCGTTTGCTGCCCCTGGACAAAAGGTCTTGATAATCCATGATTATTTAGAGTGAAAGAGTCAAAACAACTTGTTTGTTTTACCTTTCATCGAGCAGACAGAGTGATAAACCCCTATGCACACATACAAATAAAAAGCTGATAGAAGGCACACACGCACACACTATCTGTCCTTATACAGACCTTGCTCTTCTCATCATTAAATCTTCTCCAGCTGCAGAGCTCAGAGCAGCAACACACCGTATCTACCCTCTCTGTTTCCTTTTGTGCATCCTTATTTTCCTCTTCCTCTCTTGCTCTCTTACAGTGGTTTCTTTAATTGATTCTTTCTTTACGTTACTGGCCTTTACAGTTTGCTTTATTGTCACGGCTGTTATTCTGCGTCAGCTGAGGTAAACTAGTCCACATAACAATGACATGTATTCCACTTGTATGAGTGTGTGTTTGTGCTGCACTACCTGCAGTAGTTCTGAACTGTCCGCAGCTCGACAGCGGCTGATGTTCTAATACAACAAGTTAAATCTAAATCTAAAACAGAACACACACACACAAGTACACACCCTCCAAACAAAAATGCAGTAGAAGTACAGATGCACTCACACCAGCTTCTCCATAGAAGATCTGCAGGTTAGTGTGTGTGTGTGTGTGTGTGTGTGTGTGTGTGTGTGTGTGTGTGTGTGTG
>NTHP01000032.1:1922460-1944619 GCA_003416845.1 Oplegnathus fasciatus
TGTGTGTGTGTGTGTGTGTGTGTGTGTGTGTTGTGCCTCACCTTGTCCCAATGTGTTTGACTCCCCCTCCTCCGCTCCAGTTGTCTCTGCTGCGCTGTCCTTCATGTAAATCCACCTCCTTCATAGCAACACTCCACATCTCATTCCTCTGTGTGTGTGTGTGTGTGTGTGTGTGTGTGTGTGTGTGTATGTATGTGCAGGTGTACCGGAGGCAGGCGTCAACCAGACTGGCAGTGTTGGAGGAGGCAGCGGAGGGGAGGACAGCTTCTTACCAGAGGGAGATCCTTCACCTGCAGAGGTTGCTAAGAGAAAGACAGGAGGCTGAGGAGAGACTACTGCAGTCCAAACGGTAGGAGGGGAGCGAGGGGGAGAGAGAGAGAGGGAGGAGAGTGTGGAGGAGAAACGGTAGGAGCCAGGCAGGCGGAAAAAGGGAGGAGGATAGGGAGAGAATATGTGAATGAAAGGAGGAGGAGAAAGAGAGAGGGGATGGTGTGTGTAGCTTAAATAAAGGAGGGAGGCCAGAGACAGTGAGAGGCAGCAGTATTCATGGAGGCAGAGCCGGGCACATCAACAGAACAATTACAGACAAGGAACAGATAGAGATGTTCAGACAAACAGATCGGTTTCAACCGTTTTGTAAATCAACTGTCTTTTTCCCCCCTCAAAAAGAATAAGTCAGATTTTAACAAGAATGATCACACAACACACAGTTTTTAGCTTATCATATATTTATAAATAATAAGGAACTTCAGTACAGAAATGTGAAAGGTTTTCTTTGATGTGATTCAGAAACAGTGGTGCAGTTACATAGTTTGTCCCCCTGAGAGCACTGACAGGCTAATTTTCAACTATAAAATGTCTCACTCAGTACACACTGTACGTACCTTGGTCACAAATCTTTAACAACCAAATTTAAAGCTGCTATAGCCAATATTTTTATATTAACAATGCATGAAATAGCTACGTGCATGTGGAAGTTGCCCTCAGCCTTACTGTTTAGATTCACTCTCTACGCTCATCAGCCTTGTTTCCACCTCCACCTTTCCACAAGCTCTGATAAACCCACTGTATGCTACCTGCCCAGCACCAAATGAAAGACGAAGTTAGCTATTAGCTGGTGAGTATAGTGGAGCATTTAGTAGCTAAGAAGCCACTTTCCTTCAGCAGTTGGTGGAGACCAAAACAGAGCTAGAAGGAGAGTGAATCTTGGATTTGCATTCGTCTGGTGGCCAGAAACACCAAATGAATGCCAATGTCACTGTGTGTCTGCTGGATGCATAAATAAGCAGCTGTTTTGCTGACACATATTTGCTAACATATTTAGTTTACAGCACGATGTGGCCAAAAAATCAGTCAGGATTCTTATCAAAACTGTTTGTTCAAGTCATCTGTTTAGTTCAATAGTGTGAGATTTATCGGTAATGGTAAGAGTACACAAGACACCAAAACAACACAACCTGGTAGCACAGCAAGCATCACAACACATCACTTTTCTAAAGCAAGACATCAACTCCTTTGCCACTGTCTATCTATCTATTCTCCACAGTTTCTATATCTGGGCAGTTCAATTTCCACTCTGATCGGTGGGTTGAGGAGATAGATGCTGACATCCCTGTAAACCACTGGATACAGCAGATCACACGGCTCCATTCTAAATTTCTCTCTCCACACTAAACCAGTTAACCCCCCCAGGACCGTCCATTTCTACCGATTCTTTAATCCTCACTGTGTATTCTCATTCACAGATGCAGGATTGCTGGGGGTGGAGCAACCGCATCTGCTTTTCAGCAGGATTCGCATAAGTAGTGCCTTAAGCATTTTATTTTAGAATTACAGCCTACTGCTGTGACAAACAACATAAGGTTGGGGGCAATAATTGGTATGGGTAAATGCGATAGCACCGGACAGAAAATATGTATGTTTTTCATACTGTATGTATTGTATTTATGTATATGTACACAGTGTATTTCTCTTGTATAGATACATATATACTTTTGATTCTTTTGAGATAGTACTTGATGCCAATATGTCAGAATATAAGAAGAGAAGAGCAGTCTTGTACATGAAGGCTGCTTGTAAATGATAACTCTAGGCCTTTGCATTAAGCTGATTGAATTGTCCTGGTGAGAGAAGTACTGTATCTACAAAAATACTTGCAACTTCAGCCATTATGGAAGGACATGTCTGTGGCACACACAGAAAGGACAGAGCAAGTCCCTTGGTTGTAGGACAAAATGAGAAATGTCATGTAGCCAACCATTTGAGTTGTGACTGATTTTCAGGAAGAGATATTCTTACCGCTTCAGTGTGACACCCTTGAATAACCTGACTGGTACTTTGTTGCTCCTGAAGCAATCCAGCACTTCCCCTTTATTCCCCTGTTAGTATGTCTGTTTTTAGCCTCTCTCTGGGCCTCTGGGCCTGCTGCCTGCTGCTATCAAATGAAAGCTAGCTAATCAGATTGTTAGAAGATCCTGTCCTGCTCTGCCCTGCCCTGAGGGCATCTTAATGACAAATCACACATACTACCACACACATCACTCACACCACAAACCTACTGGCTTCATGACACCACGAACCGCTTTACTGCTGGCTTTGTGAAACTGCATTCACCACCCTGTGGACCCTGTAAGTCATTGGGATGCAGGCGGGTGAAGCCCTGACTGATCTTCAAATGATGGCAGCTAGAGGAGACTAGTTTAGCAGCCACAGTAAAAATCAATGAAGTAGTTGGTGGTGAGTCCCAATCCTACTCGTAGTTTTGAGAAACCAGGTTTCCCCTGTTCTCAGCTAGGGCATTAGGAGTTCAGCCAAGTAGCGACACACTCGGTTGAAGTCAAACTTCCACACAGAAGAAAAATCTATTTCTGCCTCATTCTCTTTTCTCTCTGATCCACTGCTTTGTATTCTGCCCGTGCCACAGCAACAGAGATGCTGATAGGTTGTGATTGCCGCCTGCCTGCTGAGTTCTGCCTAGCCTCCAGAGAAGTGGCACTGCCTGAGACTTTCAGGAGCTCAGGAGGGGACTGAGTATTCAGATCGCTTTTTTCCCCCTCTAAAAGCAGTCCCGTCTTCCCCATACCCAGCCACAAAAACATAGAAAGATCTGCTGAATATGAGCAAAGACTGATCCGAGATTTGTTTGAGAATGGGTTTATAGTGAGTTAAGAATATATCTTGAATCATTTTATGGATTTTTATGATGTAATATTGAAAATGAAATATTTGTAGATTCCATTTATAATTCATTGAAAATAGTATGTATAGTGTTAAGGTTTAGAAAGTCTGAGGGAGCAGCACCGGACCATTAAATGCAGGGTAAACTTGTGTTTATTTAGAAGTAGTTTCAGCTTGGTGAAACATTAATTCAGTCGAATTATAAAACTGATCTAAATTCAGCTTTCCTCTTTTCAAGTCTGTTGGAGCTTGTGGTTGCTGCAGTCTTAATCTCTCCTGTTTTCACAAACTGGAAAATAAGCAGTGTAAATTGCTGACATTATTTTATGCTAATGGCGTACACACTTGGAACCTCATGCATAATTAATGCTAAAGCCCATGAATGCAGATAAACACATTTTAGTAGTACTTAATTATCCCTTGGTTTCCCATCAGGTTCAGGAGTGGTTCTGAGTCTGCTGCATCCAGCAGAGCAGAGAGGACCAGAGAGGATCATGGCTGATTCTCTGTCCCTCTTGTGTTACTTGTTTCTTCTAACATTGTTGGTTGCACAGGTGCTGTATTCCTTGTGAGGAATGTAATGACTCAGTGGTCTCAAGAAAACATCTTTTAAAAAGTACTAAAAAGAGGCATGAAATTGACGATGGGTGATGGATGGTGATTAAATGGGGACCTTTGCAAGAGTAGCTACTGTGTTTTTTGTGCCTATCGCTCTCCAGCCTCTCTCTTGAAGGTTTGCTTAAAGCAAGTAGAGGGTGAAGTCTGGCATTAACGCACAGCAGGAGTGCTTTGCTAATAGCAGCACTCAGATCAAATAGATAATCCATAATCCGTTTCTAGAGCTGCAACCAGCACTAAGATATCATTTCTCAAATCTGCTGAAATAAACCGCAGTGGACATGCTCATTGCTTATAGTGTTATAATATAATTTACCTTGCAATTCAATAACAACATGCTTTTTTTTATGAAACAGAAGCCATATTAGAACATACTGTATGGAGAATGAATCCAGGATTTATTTTTAAAAAATGACGTAAATGGTGTACAAGTATTGCCCAGAGCATGCTGGACATCAAAATAAAAACTTGCTCTGGGACCCTCTACCAAGATATTGATCTAAGAATAGCCAGATTCAATTTAGAAAAGCCGATGACGTGCAAATGTTACACACAACTGACTGTTGCAGCCGTGGCAGTATCTGTCTGGATCTAGGACTATTCAGTTTTCCATTTGTATTGCTACTGAAGTGAGTAGATGAGTATTTGTACTGAAATGACACACTTCTCTTCAGTTATGGACAAAGGATTGCTTGAAGTGATAATTAAGGACTGATTGTCTAATGCTTGTGGCTGTGTTGCTCTCTGTGGGTGTCTCACAGCCAGACTTGCCTTATAAACCCCACTGCTCAGAATAACACTGAATAATGTTAGTGTCTGAGCTGACAGGGCAAGGATGGTGAAGAGGGAGTTGTTCTGTTGCAGAGCGATAGACCAAATCCTGAGATGGCTGCAGCTTACTGAAGCTATAATTGTAATGTAGATGTAGCGAGGTAGTGGAGCTGCTGCTGAGCCTTTCTCTATAGGTCACAGCTATCCCACCAAAGCACACATACACAAACAGACACGCTGCTGTTGAATTTTCCATCTCTTATAGCTGCAAGAATTATCTTTGTATTCTGTCCGAGTAGCTTCATAGGAAGCAATGATGAGTGTGGTTGCCATGGGTAACGCATGTGCGCATGCTGTTTGGGTTGGAGGTAATTAGCAGACGGTGGAGTTTGCGAGGGTCTTTACTCAAGGACAACAAGGGACAAAGTGTTTTTAGTTCATCACTCAAAGAAACACCATTAATTAATCCCTGTTTTAATAAAGAATGAGAGCTTTTTTTTCTTTTTTCCACACATCAGTCAATCAAATCACTGTTCTTAAGATGAATTTGTGGTCTCAGAGGGGCTTAATGAATTGAAATTTAGTTGAAAATACTGTTTTAAACCCCATTCACAACCAATCTTGTCCTGCCTAAGTGCTCATACCTAAACAACAAAATGTGTGGTTTCTCTTGTTTTCAAAATAATCCTTTTGACCGTTATAAACGATTCATATCATTCTTTCCTGATCTGCGACCTCTGTGGGTAAGGTTTGGTTCAAATTAGGCAACTAAAACTACTTGAATAGGTTAGAGAACTACCATGGTCCTACTTTTGTCCAGAACTCTCTACAGTTTTTACAGTAGTCTCATCAGCTTGGGACTAATGAGTAATGCAGTACGTCTTGTGTTGAGGAATCATAGCACTGAAGTACATCTTGGCAGCAGAGACTAGGGGAGCACCTTGAAAATGAGATTTCAAGGGGTGTATCCTATACAATTAATATGATACTAATGTGGAATTTACCATGTTCATCATCTAATTAGCACTGAACACAAAGTACAGCTCAGGCTGATGGCAATGTTATTAGTTTTGCAGGTAATTGGTGAGAAACCAAGTTATGGGACAAATTAAAATTTTGACCTGATGATGGCGTTAAGTTAAGGTATCACCAAAATGATTACAATTCATCCTGAGGGGGATATGACAGTCTGTATGAAATTTTATAGCAATCCATCCAGCAGTTGTTGAGACATTTCACTCCAAACCACAAATGTCAGCCTCCTGGTGGCGCTGGAGGAAAAGTCAGGGCATCACCAAATACATTAGAATACATTGTCTGGTAACCATGAATGTCAGAACAAAATTACATCCAGTAGTTGTTAAGATATTTCAGTCTGGAACAAAGAAGTGGATCGACCGACCAACCAACAGAGAGACAGATATTGCCGTCATGACACTAGCATAGTTAAAAATATTTATACAAAAAAAAAAGCAAATGCAAAACTAACCACATTCCCATCATCCTCAGCTGGACTTAATGTTTTGTGCTAATTAGCAAATATTAACATGCTAACACGCTAAACTGAGGTGGTGACAATGGTAAACATTACACCTGCTAAACATCAGCATGTTAGCGTTGTCATTGTCAGTCAGGCCACTAGCATGTTTCACTGCTTTAAGACAGAAAAGCAACGGATGCAAAAGTACATCCCCAACCCTTATATACGCATCATACGTGGTGGTTTACTGTGTGCCTGCTGAATCCTGCTAAACGGAGGCATCGTTACTCATTATTAACACATGCATCAACTCAGTTTAACCATCTTAACTTTGAGCCAGAGGGTGGAGGTACAGTACGTTCATCCTCTTCAAACCAGCAGGCTGTAGCTTTCTTGTAAGACAAGGGTCCATACCTTGTCACTTGATTTTAAATACGCATGTACTTTTGTCTCATTTGTCTCATACAGTTATGCTGATTCTCCCTCCACTATAATAAGCGGCTAACTGAGGTCAGACAGGGCAGTTGATTGCCTCAGTTTCTGACGTGTGAACAACATATGACAGAAGAGCTTTAATGCATCAGACATTATAACAATTACAGCACACACAGGTAATTACGTGCTGTCTCCTTGGAGCTTATTTTTCTATTATCACTATCTCTCCATCTTTCCCTCCCTGTATGAAATAGTAGGTTGTTGGTCGATCCATCCAACATGCATGTACTCTACTTGTCGCATTTTTGTTTAAGTTACAGTTTGGAAAAGAAACCAACAAGCTTAAAAATAATGAGAGGGAGCACATGACCTGCATTAGTGAAGTGAGAATTGATCATGTACTGTACAAGCAGAGAGAAACTTGAGAAACACTAAATGTCAACATCAAACTTTAAAGGTACACAGAAAACACATCAAATTGAACATTAATTATACACACACTGCTCTGTCGCAATCGTATCGTGTATGCAAGTGTGTATGAGTATGTGCATGTTGTTGGATATGTGTGGGGGAGGAGAAAAAAGTGGATAAGTAAAAATAGCAACATGTATTTTATATGGTGTGAGTTGTGACAGAGTGTGATTTCAGTGCTACTCTGCTGTTTCTTTTCACATTGTCCAGCCTGAAGAGTTTCGCTAAGCACTAATGGTAGGTTTTAGGCAATTAGGAACCATCAGGTCTGGAAAATTAAAAAAAACAACTTTACAAACACAGACCACGGTGCTTTCCACATCCCAAAATTTCAGTGGTGGACTTTGATCTTGGGAATAGCGGACAAAATCGACTTAACTTTTTCTGAAGCTTTACATCGCATCTCACGGTTCTCTTCAGTGAATGGACTTTTCTCAGGGAGTTACTATCATGGCTGTGGTTTATTTTCCAGTCTGCTTGGTTTCCAAGTGTGTCAGCACAATCTTATTAAAATTTGTGGCAAAAGCTTAAAACATGGATTATAGTGAAGGTGAAGGGCTTGTACCTTTAACGCATTACAGCTGGTGGACACGATATTTAGTCCATTTTATGTAAAAGTAATGGACAAAAAAGAGCAACGACAGCTGTCTGACAGGGTCTCAATGAAACCTAAACATTTTGAAGCTCACAAAGGTAGTGTTTATTTCTATTATGACTATTGTTATGACCCTGAGTCATAATATGTATTTGTATTCTGAGTGTGATTGTGATTTTGTATCAAGCTGTTCCCCAAAGTTCCTTTTTGGGAGGGCTTAACTAAGAGCTAAAAAAGATCTTTCTCTGAAGTTTAGCTAAGTAAGGTAACTTATGGTTATGGTTTAAAGAATGGTTAGGGACAGTAACATACAGGTTGCTAGGTTAATATTATGGTTATGTTGGGACAATTAAATCTTCAGATTATGGTCAGGTTGGGATCTTCTGAACAAAAGCTTGACAATTATCTAAACCCAGGAAACAAAGCACATTTTGCATAGTTGAATTTTTCTCTCTACCACATTTGGTGGGAACTGAACACAGATTTTTTTTTTTTTTGTCACCACAGACAGACCACATTTACATTTTGATCATTTTATAACCACTGTGTGACCAGACTCATCACATCTCTCGTTGAGCCGATTAGGCTGAAATGGCCTCATCCCATCTGAGTGTTAAAAAGCTGATCTGGGAGAAAACTGAGTTTTATGGCATCAGTTGAGTTTGAATGTGCGAACAAGTCAGAGCCTTTAACAATCATGTCACTCCGACAGTTACTCTCATGTGGCAATGATTGCTGCTTTATTTAGAAACACTCCACTTTGTCCTGCATTGTGCCCGGTGAGTTCATTTGATGAAAAAGTGCTCTTGTGCTTTAGCTAAAAGATCCTTACTAACTTGAAGGTGAGTGTTGTGGCCAGTGGGATTTAAAACCATCAGGCACACCGATTTTAAAAAGCTTGATGTTTTATTTATAAACTGTAATTGAAGAAGGTGGCGTTTGTGTGTGTGTGTGTGTGTGTGTGTGAGAGAGAGAGAGAGAGAGAGAGAGAGAGATGTATGAGGTTTAATCCAATCCAGTCCTCAGCGTGGTTTGTTTTACCAGGTTTGAACACTGTCAATCAAAGTGATTGAGCATGTCAACTCAACCATTAGTCCATATCATCAACGCCGAACACTAATAGCAAAATCTTATTAACTGATATGTTGAGCCAAAGGCTGTTTATTCGGCAACTTTCAGCTAAATCTGGTTGCAAGTTGTTGATGTACAAACCTTGACAACAACAAGCTTTCTTGGCAGAGCTGGTGTATAAATTGTCTGCCTCTGTCACTGAGTTATACTGAAGCATTAAGCATTTGCAAAGTGCTTGCTCTAGTTAGTGTGTCATACCTGTATAGAAACCGTGAAATTAGTTTGATCACAAGCAGTTAGTAATTCTTAAATATCTGTTACATCTTATTTCTTCCCACCATAACCTTCTTCGCATGCACGCTTCAGAGGGGGAAAAAAATCAATGTAAAACTGACACTTGTTTTTTCATCTTTAGTATTTCCAGCATAATTCTCAGTCAGCCACACGTCCTCCTATTATTCATGTAATCGTCCCTTAGTTTACTAAGGCCTCACTGCTGACATGAAGAGTGCACCTCACACGGCAGACAAACTGCGCACACATGGATAAATGGTAAATGGACTGCACTTAGATAGCGCTTTTCTACCTGACATGACGAAGCACTTTACAGTTGGCCTCTCATTCACCCATTCACACTCACGCCGATGGGGATGGAGCTGCTGTGCAAGACGCTGGCTTGCCCATCAGGAGTAATTTAGGATTCAGTGTCTTGCCCAAGGACACTTTGTCATGTGGACAGGAGGAGGTGGAGATCGAGGTTTGGAATCCAGGCGTAGAATATATCAGAAACTACTGTAGGCGCACAAGCTGAAGAATTCTGGCCTGTAGTACGATTGGTGGTGCTAGCAGCTACTACTGCTGAACGACTCAGAAGGTCTTTTGTTCCAGGAGTGCTCAGATTTTTTAATGGGCACTTTTAGATGTGGTCTAGATTCATAGCACCTTTTTATAGTGTTATTTATTTTGTTGTGTATTGTGAATGCATCTAGATCCATAGCACCCGTCAGCTGTTAATCATGTCTCAAATGGCTTTTCCTTTTATAGTGTAATTCATTTACTTGTTGTGTACTGTAAATGCAATGTCTATATTGTTTGTTGCTTGTATGAGTTGGTTTGGTGGCAAATGAGTTTCCCCACTGGGGATTTATAAAGTTTTCTAATCTAATCTAATTTAGCAGTACTTTTACATCTTTTACATTACAAGGACACATTTGATTTAGTGTCCATATTCAAGATTATGCTGAGCGGTGCTTTATTAATCTGTTTGGCCAGTAACAGGTTAATATACCTGACCTGATCTGGACTTCCTGTTGTGACTACGCTTGCTTATGTGGCTGCTGGCATTAACCTTTAGGCTTATACACTTGATGCTTATAATATACTAATGTTTATGACCATTATTTAAGAATGTAATTTGCAGATCCAGGGGTGTTGGATGTTATGGATCATGCTTAGGCTAAAGAGGTAATTATTAATTAATTAATATTTGTGTAAACTGGACTGCACTTGCCCATTTTTTGCCCATCCATCAGATTGAAACTTGATTGAAACTACGACTTACTAAGAGTAATTCCTACACATAATATAGTTGAGCGAATAGCATGCAGTCTGGTTGGGCAGACAGCAGAGGTTTCAGCCTTTTTTCAAACATTGCAACTGACATTACAGGATCAGTGTACGATAAAATGGGCTGTGGCATCATGAGGTTGTGATTTTAAAGCATGTCTTTGCATTAGGAGGGAAAAAAGTAAAACGAGTGAAACCACACTTCCTGTTTATTAGGTACATCTAGCTAAAAGTAATGTGATCTAATACAGCAGTCCTGCAATAAATCCTCCCTTCACGGAGGTTAGTGTTCAACTTTACGATCAAGTTGGGGGCTGTAGATTGTGGTGCTTCTGAAGTGCATTGCAATACAATGAGAAGTATTTCTAATATATTTAGGCCACTCTGTTTACAACAGTGAGGGTAAAAAAATTTCTGAGGGGATTTTAAGGCAATGATGCAGGTTTAAAACAAATCCCCTTCCATCTTATTGCCCAAACTCTTCATTATGTAGTCCCACCACTGTGAAATTAACCAAACCAACTACAGCCATGTTTCTGCTCTATCACATTCTGACGTCCATTGCTGCTATGGGCCTTTCTCGATTTCAATTACAAAATACGATGCTTCAGGCACTACTTTAGAAATAATTGGGAAAGGAGATGATGCATGCAATTGTATTCCCAGCAGCCCAGTGTTTTTGGATAAGGAGGAGGACTAGCCAGTCCCGAGGTACTCTTGTTCTGCACAATGTAGATAGTTTGAAATGGAGCTGTGTGAGCTACTGGAGCCAGTGTGTCCCCAGGATATCCCCGTTGTCTGCTGTAGTCATGATGGTGATGGCAGTTGCACAATAGAAATCAGTAGATAATCTGACACTGGTTTAAAGAACATGACACACTGAAAATGAATCAGCCATTAGTGATGGCTGAAGATGCCTCAGGGTTTCCACTGTAGAAGAAAATAGAGACCTTTAGGTTGTTCTGTGGTCAGCCTGATCACTTACTGTGATGTATGAATGAGCTTCATGACCACAGCAACGCTGCCTGTCACCTGTTATTCAGCCTAAAGCTACTGCACACACACTTACCTTCAATGTATTAGCACTACCTCAGTCAGTACTTTTGTTCTTCTGCATTTCATTTCTTTACTAATCATTTGGGTTCAGTTAATTTTGTCAGTCTACATGTTATTAGTATTATTTTCTCTCTTTCTCTCTATTACTTTGTTGTGTATTTTAATTTCCTATCCTATGCCCTATCAGCTTGCACTTGACTGACTTCCTTGTTTCCTTGTGTCCTCTCTTATTCCAGGGAAGTAGAAGAAGAGTTGGAGGTGGTGTGGCAGGCAGCAACCAGGGAGAACCAGCAGATGAGGGAGACTCTTTTGGACTCAAAGCTCACCGCAAACCTCCACGGTTTGGCCGTTCCCGGAAGTGCCTCTCCTGGCTGGCCTTGTCAGGCTCCAGATAAGGCCACTACATCCACCCAGCATCAACCACCCAGCTCCGGACCTCTCCTCTTCACCTCTCATCAAAGCCCTGGGCTCCAGAGAAGGTCCGCATTTAAATCTGACTCAGATCACCTAAACAACTCCTTGGATGAGAAGCATAAGCATGGGCTGGATTTCTATTGCTAAAACTCTTGGAGCCACAACCAGTTGGTGTGTCACTCATACTGGCAAAAGATAGATATAAAAACTTGTTTTGGGCACAAGGATTGCAGTAAAACATTTAAAACACACAAAAAGAAAGAATAAGACATTGATAACAGCTCACTTTATAACACAGCTCAGTTTTGACAGTGTGGCCAAATTTACCTGACATCAGTCTGGGTAGTGAGAAAGACTTCCATTTTATAAACAAAGGTTTTTGTAATTTTTAAAAAATCTATTTGTCTTTTTAAATGAGTCTCAGGGTTTTATAGGCCATGCCAAATATAATAGATTAAGAAGTATACCCTATAGTGGGAGAAGTTGCATTACTTGACTTGATTTAGGCTATTGTGTCCCAAAGAACATAGCTAATGTTGCCACCTGCTGGACACACATGGTAATGTTATTATCATTGTCACAGTAGAAACATTACATGGTACAGAGTTTATAAACAAAGAAATTGACATATATTTATACATGCTTAGCTCTATTTTCATGTTATGATTGCCTTTGTTAGCTATAAAATTATATTTTGGGACATGGCTGATTTAGCTGAATTTGTTTGTTGACTTGCAATTAAATCTGCTTCAGACACAGTAGGGTAGTGACTATTTGGCTACAGTGTAAATAATAAAGCAGATTTTTTCTTGGTCATGAGCCTCATTTATTTGCTTTTTCACTTACTCTGAAAGTGTTCTTCGTTGGGATAGTTTGTATAACAATAAAACAAAGTAGTCATTAAAACAGTACAAAGGAGTACTCCCTATCAAATACAGACATAACACTACCCATCAACCCAGAACGCGTCATGACACATAACAGGTTTTTCTGTGACTGAGACACCATAACATCATCTCTCCGATACAACCACGGTTCTGCTGCATTAGACTGAAACCACAAGACAGAGTACTGTCTGTATAGAGATGTACCACAAATCCCTGCTGACGAACACAGACCAGCATGACGGCGGTGTAGAGGCTCAGACACGTATGAGAGCTGTTAATGGATGAGGGATACTGCTAATATGGTGTAATGGCGGAACGTGCAGCTTGCCAACAAATCGAAAAATCCAAATTATGGCGTTGAGCCTCTCAGCCATTGTCGTCAGCAAGAAACAGATACACATATGCGCTCTAATAACCAGCAATGAAAGAGTAACTTCATACTGACAAACTCTGTATCTGCCCTCCATACATGTACAGTACATATCAATATATAAACCAACATAAATACTCCACATTAAAATGTCTGAAATGGATGGTATGTAAGTTTCTGGCCACGTTACCACACTATCACACGTTGCAGAAAAACACCCAAGAATGATCCTGCTTACAAATCTTAGACTTCAACAGAACTGAGAAGGTTTTGGCATTAATCCAACGATGGTACAGCATGTTGCCTTTTACTAAGGTGCCAGCATGGCCCTGCCTGATAGCACAAAGAGAAAGCTCATTTAACTGGAACATGCTGTTACTAGCTCTACAGGTTGTTCGCCAACCATCCATGTCAAAGCTGTCTTATTTAACCTATTGTAAGGCTTGTTCCTGATCACAGTGGCTGCATCCTGATAAAACAGACTACAGGTTTTTTAACCTTTATTTATGGAGTGTAGCTTCGCTGAGAGCAATGCTTCCTTTTTCAGGATAAAATTCAAATTAAATTGAATAAATGCTGCATGATGGTCAAATATTAAGATCTAGATATCTTCTCTTCCCCCTGAAATAAAAGGTTATGGGACCTACATCTGTTAGAGCTGAAACACAAAAGATACAGTGACCCCATCCTTCATGTTATGGATCACAACCTTTAATGATATTAACTTCATAACCCATGTAAAGGCACACACAAGATTAACAAAAGGCAGAACACTTGATTCCTGAAAAACATGAAGGCAGCATTCAAACGTTTTTACACATTTTCTGCTTCACCAGTGTTGGACATTGTCACGCTGGGTCAAAGTATGCCTTAAGTGTGCATGACTCCTCCTGGCTGTATGCCCTGAGTTTCTGATTATCCAAAAACACACAAAGGAAGGCAGGATTCCCATCTAATAATCTGCCTCCATTAGAATTCCTTTTACGATGTCAGTCACTATCTGAGGTATAGAGAGCTCTGATACTGGTACAATAACCCTCAAGAGCAATTAGCCTAGCACTGCATCAAATACTTAACAGTACATAAAAATATCATCAGTTTTGAAGAGTGCTTTGCATGAAGAGCTATCAACACTAGTATCACAGTATCAGTTGGTCCACTGGTTTTATAGGGACTTTGAATTACAGTATTTCTATTCCAAGTACAGCAAATAACCTTCACAGGGCTGCTGTTAGTGTCAGTAATGATTAACTCTGGTGACCAGTCCAATTGTACCACATCTCTAAGACCAATCACATACAGGGAAAGCCCACCTCCCCTTAGAAGCCTCTGCTGGTCTCTTTCTTGCTGCGTTACCCCAATAAATGACTCCAGGCTGTGCTGTGCTGCTTTTCCCGCTTACACAAAAGAAACAGCTGTTAAACAATGGAAGAGAAATACAGAACGTCACAAACTTTGCAAAATTACTCTTTGTTGGATCACAATTGTAGCAATTAGATCCAATATAAAGCCCTGCGGTGCAATGTCCGAACACAGCACAGTTCAGAATATTACACCGTATTTACACTGGATCCAGTTCCCTTTAAGTCTATTTTGTAAACTTTGAAGACTACTTACCTCCTCCCTTAGCTCGACAACAGTTTCAACAGGTGAAGTCTTCACCCCATTAAATAATGGAGACACCTCTCTGTATGATGCAATGCATTTCAACAGCACCACAAACTACACGCAGCCTCCAAAATGATCATGCAGTCGAACCAACACCTCTCTAAAACAGCTTCAACAAAATCTGAACATTATAACCTTCATGAAAACAGGACTTATGGCATTAGTTTTGGCAAGGTGTACCTAATAAACTGGGAACTGAGTGTACTTAGCTTACGACTGCACGCTAACTTGTATATACAGTATTTCAGCTCACTGTAAGAATTGCCCTGAACACATCAGCTGCCAGACTGATACATTCAGGTGCCTAGTCCAAGAAGGAACTAACCACCTTGCCCAACGGCTTTTGGGATGTAAATCACTGCCGCTGCCCAAAGGTTGACGCCCAGAAATGTCCCGAGCACAGCACAGTAAGAAAAATCCAGGCAGAGGGCAGGGTCTCTGCAGATACAGACGCCACCACACACTTCTAGTGGTTCTAGTGATGATTGAGAGGGATTATTTTGTATGAGTCTATACATTGTGTTTTTAGGAAAGTCCTACTCGTTATATCTTTAAGTAAATTAATCGTGTTCACCCATCAAACTTCCATTTTCAAATGGTATCCCAGGGTGGGGGATACCACCAATTGTCACAGTCTTTTTGGCGAGATGTGAAGCAATCAGTCTGATTGCTGTAAACATATAAATACTGCAGTGACACCGGTGCGTAATGCTGCATGACGGATGCGCTGGCACTGCTAGAGGACTACTTGAATGGAAGAATTAGGAGGGAACCAGTGTTCAGCAGGCTCATTTCTATGCATCAACATTCTTGAGGTGCTTTGCATTGATCATTTATGGTTGAATGTGGGCGTGTAGAGGGCGGGATATGAGGCTGATCCACCTGCGCACATTTCCAGGTGGACTGTGATTTATAAAGGGAACATTGCCTGCTGGTGTGCTCCGTACAGACGCCACAGATTTGGGGACTATAATGTCTCACATGACCTATGTCCAGGGCTACAACAACTCAAACTTGTAGTTGGTGCAGGCTACTACATTTTACTTTTATTTACAAATGAACATCACTATTGTGGTGTTCTCTGTAATGGAACTGTGCTGTAGTTACTGCTGGATAAAAGTCTCAGCTCTAATCATTCATATAACCATAAATTAGTGAGCAGACCCATCATCTTCTCGCACGGAGCCATTAAGTTTAGCAATGACCACAGCGAGTGACCACCAACCTGTAACCCTGGAAGTTTTAATTAGTTTGCTGTGGCTGATTAAGTGTTGGGTAGCATTTAAGTCACTAGAGCGCAGGACAGTTTGTGTTGATAGTGAGTGACATGAGGCGTTTTCTGTTTACTTTTCATTATCTTACCATTACATTTAATGAGAAATGGATGGACACAATTAAAGTATTCTTTTCACCAATACACAAAACAAGCAACCTAACTAACAAAGCTTCAAAAACCTGCCTCACCAAACTCTGGGCACAGTGTCTGCAGGTATTGAATAACTGAGCTGAATCGATTAGTCGATTAACGGAAAATTAATGAACTATTTTGATAAATGGTTCTAGTTACTTAAATGTGAATATTTCCTGTTTGCTGGCCTTCTATGATAGTAAACTGAATACATTTGGATTTCGGCCTATTAGTTGAATAAAACAAGATATTTAAGACATCACCATGGGCCCTGGGAACTTATGGTGGGCATTTTGCATTTTTGTTATTTGCTGACATTCTATACACCAAATGATTAATTGATTAATCAATAAATTAATTAGAATATAATATAATGAAAATGTTTGTCGACATGACATGAAAAACACACACCATTATTAATTTGGTAAAGTAAAAAATCAAAGAAAGTCTCCTTTAGATCACATTGAGGGCAAACAAGGCCCATCTGTGAATAAGCGACTAGCCCTGTTGTCAACTGGGCTGGTGTTGAAGGAAATTGTGTTAACTACATAATCAATTTATAACCTCGATGTGTTTTATTTCAATCAAAGAAAATATGAAGCAGTGAGAATCAGAAAAGTAAGTCCATAAACTTTTGGTTTTGGTTACTGTAACAAAGAAGAGTGTCATTGGGAGTTTCTTATATCAAGAACATCTTTAAGGACGTGAGAGAGTGGCAGGTGTTTCTTCTAGTAAACCGTTGCAATGACGCATGTTGTTATGTCTCTATTATCATATCAATCAGAGACTTTTGCGTTTGATTATTGACTCACAATCAAAAGCATCCCATCCCCTCAGGAGGAGCGTAGTACAGAAGGGGACTGGGAGGTTTAAAAGATGATGCCTGGAAAATCGTTGTTGTCCTGCATTCTGAATCTAGACCCTTCCTATTCCAGATTTCTTTTGTACTTTCTGCAATCCGCACAATAAACTACTTTGTATTAAATGAAGTAGAGAGTTTCGTTCTTCTGTGTCTCAGTGTTTGGTTCCTACGAACCTATTAGTGGTTATTCATTTAAAGATACTGAAGGCTGAACAAGAAGAAGGAAATGAACCATGATGCTGGCTAGAGAGGCCTCCCAAAGTGACATCATATGAAGTTCTTGTACACTTTAATTTGTTTAACTGTTCAGTCTGAATTAATAATTAGTAATAAAGTCTTTATCATTTAGTCTCATCTAACAGATTTTAGCTGGTTTGGCAGTTTGACAATATTGTCCTCCAAGGAGTGAGGAGGGATGTTTACCTCTGAACAGGGCAACCTTTGATCTCTATAAAAGCGACTTGTGTAACAGAGTAAAGTGTTGGGCTGGTGTCAGCTGTAGATCCAGCATTAACTAGCTGCAGTGAGTCCTGCCTGTCCTCCGCACAGAGGTATTGTTTCATTTCACTACTTTACAGCAAGAGTTTCACTCAGTTCAGTTTAAATGAGTTTTGATCAGTTTTGGTTGTTTAGTTTGTTGTTGTAATCTTTTTTTAAGGTGTATTTTAGCTCAGTTATGTCAATTTAGGTGTTTGTTGTATCACTGTGTTTAAGATTTAGTACCTGATATAGTTCAGTTTAATTTAGGTTCAGCTTATTTGAATCTGGTTGCATTATATGTATTTTTACATAAGAGAAGTATATTTAATTGTTTTATGATTAGCTCAAATATGTAACTTTCTTAGGTCTAATTTAACTTCTGCTATTATTGGACGATAGAGTCCAGTGATAGCAGTAATTCCACCCCTGTACAGCTGTGGATATATTTTGTTGTTCTATGTTTCAAATATAGTGCAGAAATCTTTGGTCAACATTTCTTGAATGAATATTAAATGTTTTGTGGTGATTGAGATGTAATCTGTAAAGTTACATCCAAAGAGGACATTTTGAAATTCTTAAATTCTTAAAAATTCTGTTGTAATGTCTGTGGTTTTGTGGTGGTTTAGCAGTTGGTGGTCTTTGCTGTAGGAAAAGGGATACACCAAGTCTTTCTTTTATATCTACCATGTATCTACTGTTGTTACACCTATCCTCACAATACATGGTAACACATACAGGCATTACGACTGATCAGAATTACTCCACACTTTATGCATGTAAGGTTGTAAATGTAAATTATTTTGCTGCAGTAACAAAGGTCACATGGACTCATCTTCGTGAGTGTGCATTTAATTTGGATGTAGGGCCTTTGACACAGTATGAATGGAGGTGAGAGGCAGACAGGAGGAGGACTCCTGCATTAATACTAATGTTATTTATGAGGCATGAAACAAAGTGGTGGTTGGAGGTCATGCTGACCCAGTATGGACACTCAGATTCTACTTTAACAAGGCTGTGTTTTCATCCCCTCGGTCACATACACCACTTTTTTGAGAGATTTCCATCCCTCAAAGTTTGATATCAGTATCCTGCCTCTGTCTGAGCCTTATGGCGTATTTCCTTGTGATCAATACGCTCTTTTGACTCTTTTTGAAAGCGACATGTTGTTTGTGAGACTTTATAACCTTTCATGCAATATGGGTACCTTTTGATCACACTTGTAATGCCTTGTAACCCATCCTAACACATCACAAAGGCTTACAGCAACACAATAATCCCAATGCAGTTAAGAGTCAGCACCTGGTGAATCAGGCGACAAGCAATGTTTGTACTTAAAATATGTTGCTGGCTGTTAAAATAGTGACTTTGCATGCTTGCTGCCCATGGAACAGGACAAAATGAAGACAGACTATTCTTTGGAGACGAACGGTACTCGCAGGGTGTCTTTTGTAAGTACAGAACAAACAGCAGCTTCCACCTGAACTCTCCTGACCTCCTCACATGTTGCTTTCACTGCCTGAGATCTTTTCCTCTCCTATTGTTTCTCCTGCATCCTGTGTTTTTCTCGCAAATGTGTTTGATCCACTTTTTGAGGCTCTTTAGCTGGAATTATGACAAAGAGCACTCCCTGTCTCCCTCCCCTCTCTGTTTCTTTCTCTGTTCATGTCTGCCCTTCCGTTTGATTCTTTCACTCTGTCTCGTTGCATTCGTGACTCTCAAGGCAGATGATGGTTTCCGATGGAGAACTGGATCTGAGGCCTCCACTCCAGAACATCCCGATTCTGACTGCCGCAAAATGGCCGGCGCTTCCCCATACAGAAAATACCACCAGAGCCTTCAGACCCTCAAACCCTTTCGCTGGTCCTCATCACAGTCAGTGTCATTAATGTCATACTCAGTCTGTTTGATGCACTTAAATATCATTTGATAAATTATTTTGAGGTTTACAGACAAGTACTGTCTATTGGCTGTGGCTTCTACATATTTTGCCCATTACAGAGCGTATGTTGAGTGGTGTTTGCATGTCTAGGTCCCACCCTGTGGACAATGCAGGTTTCCTGTCCTTTACAACCTTTGCCTGGATGACCCCCATGATGTGGGCCATGTTCAGGAATAAGCTGGACATGAGCTCTGTCAACTTGTCTCCTTTTGATGTGGCCGACACCAGCGGAGAAAGGTCTGACACTCTTCTTGCTGATTCATGGGGCCACCACATTTCTCTGCTGCCTTTTGATGCAATTACAGTATTTAAAGACACGAGACATGACAAGCCCAGTTGGTGAAATTCATATCTGGAAAATGAATCATGACAGAGCAGGAACAGTCCTATCATGGACAGGGAATGTCTTTTTACTGCTTTACTTTAGCAATAAATGAATGAAGGCTGACAGTGTTGACTCTGACTGTGTGTGTTGTGCAGGCTTTACAGACTCTGGGAGGAAGAAGTGGCAAAGGTGGGCCTGGAAAAGGCCTCTTTGGGTCGAGTGATCCTTCGCTTTCAAAGAACCAGGCTGATTCTGTCTGTCTTTATCGGTGTCCTTGCCATGGTGGCGGCATTTCTGGGCCCGGTAATTTTATTTGAATTTTAATATCAACAGTACCACTGCTTCCTCTGTCGGCCGGATCCAGTGGTCTTCTCTGAAGTTCTTCTTAATGTCACGTTCATTGTAAATGGGGTGGAAGAAATATTCAGATGTTTTACTTAAGTAAAAATATCAGTACAACACTGTAAAAATATTCCACTGCAAGTAAAAGTCCTGCATTCAAAACCTGTTTTAAGTAAAAGCATGTAAGTATTCTCAACAAAATCATCTCTTATGTGGACGTACTAACAACTCATAGACATCTGAAACGTGACGAGGGGCTACCAATTTGCACTGCTTTTTTCTAAGGAGTCACAAGCCAAAAAGATTGGAAACCACCAGTTTAATCTTTACACTGCTACAAAATACAGTTTGTCTGCTGACAGTGGTGGAGGGGAATTGATGGTGTTTTAGGTGGAGTGGTGAGAATTCTTTTTTTGATCAGATAAGAAGGAGGTACAAGCTTCTTGATTGGGTATAAATGGGTAATAATTAAATAAGTAAGAAGAAAAAGTGATTCTTCATGAAGAAATACCTTTGTAACATTTTATAACACTATATAAAGTGGTTTTTCCTACATTTCCTACATTCATTAACATGTTATAATTGGTGAATTTGGGAAAACCTTTTGTTGTATGTGATTCACAATGTACTGGTGGCACTGCTCAGAAAAGAGAAATGCAGTGTATATTCATGCATGCTTTTATTAATGGCAGAAAAACACAAATGACAAGTGTCTGAGTTTCCATTGTATAAACAGCTAAAACAGTAAAAATCTGCTCCTGTTTGTTTTATATTAGTCCAAGAAACAATAACTACAATAACGACACCCTGACACCTGAATGGCCTTAACTACCTCTCTGTCCCTTTAGGCCGTTCTGGTTTACGAAATCCTGAACTATGCTGATGACCCAGGGAAGTCCACAGTGTACCACGGTGTTGGTCTGGCCTTCGCTTTGTTCACCTCAGAGTTCTTAAAAGCCTTCCTAATATCCTTGCTTTGGGCCATAAACCTGCGGACTGCAGTCAGACTGAAGGGTGCCTTCTCTTCAGTGGCCTTTCAGAAAGTCATCTCTCTCCGGGTGCACAGCGGCATTTCAATGGGAGAGGTAAAGACTGGGTTGCATACACAAGGGTTAATGTTAATGTTAATGCAGTGTAACTATATTCCTCTAGGAAAATAGGTTTATAACATCTTCTTGGTGGACAGTAGAAAGTAGTTACACAGTAGAAAAATATATATATTATATATATACGTATACCAGAAACCAAAACTATTCTTACCTTTTTTTATTTAACATTATTGTGTATTTCTTCTTGTTTTCTGCTTAACATTGTTTTTAATCCTGTTTTCCAAGGCCAACCAGGCCAATACAAATAAAGTTACTATTATTATCATCATTAATATTATTATTAGTAGTAGTAGTAAGGAAAGCTTGTTTATGCCAAACTTCTTTGTCATAGAAATCTTGTGGATTTCATCTACTATTCACCTGCTTGCCCTGGCAATGCCATCTTTACAGTGTTTCGCTCTCTCCTGTCCAGATGATTAATGTTTTGAGCAGCGATGGCCACAGGGTATTTGAGGCAGTATTGTTTGGGAGCTTCGTGCTGTCCACCCCAGTGCTCTTTATTGTGTGTATCATCTATGCCTGCTACATTCTGGGCTACACTGCACTGACTGGAGTCTTCACCTACATCATCTTCGTCCCCTTGCAGGTCTGTACACTAGAAGCTGCACACATAGTTCATGAATAGACATAGGTTCATGTTTTCCATATTACATATGGATTATTTTCCTTGACTAATTCAGCCACAAGGACGAGCCTAAATGAACTATATTTGCTCTTTTGCTGCTTGTTTTCCATTCTCACTAATATTCATATTGTTTTTTTCTGCTTTCAGTTTATCTTAGCCAAGCTCATTAACATATTCAGATGGAAAGCCATAGTGATAACAGACAGCCGTGTTCGCACAATGAATGAGATTCTCAGCAGCATCAAACTTATCAAGATGTACGCCTGGGAAGATTGCTTTGAGGAGAAGATCGCAGGTATGAAGTTAGGCAGCTGCCTGTTGTCCTCCTGTCACTTTTTAGTCTCCACTGTGCTTCTTGGCATCTAGCTTCATATCCAACCACATTGTTTACATTTCGGGAACTGTCCTATTTGTTGAACTCAATGCTTCAAAGTTTTGTTTGTTTTTGAGGTCCCTGCTAAATCCACCAATTGATATTTGGGGTGGGGGG
>NTHP01000032.1:1944692-2048262 GCA_003416845.1 Oplegnathus fasciatus
GGGTGGGGATGTCAGCTAATTTACCAGAAGTAAAGGTTAAAAACTAATGAAAACTCTTCTCCATATATGTGATGTTGCCTCTCTTATAGGCTTAAGGAAAACGGAGAAAAAAGAAATGCAGAGAGTCAGTTACGTCCAGAATGCCAACATCAGCATCACCAGCATCATCCCCACCCTTGCCACTGTTCTCACCTTCATTGTACACACTTCATTGGGCTTAAAGCTCAACACGTCTGATGTGAGTACCACAGGAGTGCAGCACACACTGTACAACAACCTTTACCAACATGCGCACCATGAGATTTAAGTGGTTGATAGATGTGTATTGAAAAAAGGACACAGAGAAATGTCTGGAAATAGTTGGACAGAATAAAACGTTCTATCCTGTTACAGCATGTATGAGTCTGAGACATAAAATATGAGTTTAGATATTGCCAGTTACTTGTGAGTAATGCACCTTTTTCCTTTGTTTGTTTGTGCTCGCACCAAACCAGAGCAGGCTACATACAGCTGCTGGCCACTAGGGCATTATGGTGCATTTAAAACCAATAGCCTATATGACCTTGTCAGTGTTGTATGGTGTGAAGTAGTGTTTGAGCATCACTTATTGTTATTACCAGGCCTTTACCACCATCGCCATCTTCAACTCCATGAGGTTCTGCCTGGCTCTACTGCCCCTGTCTGTGAAGGCCCTGGCTGAGGCTGCTGTGTCAACATCACGACTGAGGGTGAACTCTTCTCTTTGTTACAACTATTGATATTATTAATTATCTATTTATGTATTCACTTTAATTTGGCCTATTCACCTACCTCTGTACATATTTTGATTTAACTCAACTACTTTTGTTGTGTGTGTGTGTGTGTGTGTGTGTGTGAGTGAGTATGTAGGTATGAGTGTTTGTATTATTATGTTTTACATAATCTATGTGGATGTATATTGGTGTGTGTAAGTACTGTACATGTGTATGTACCGTATATGTTATATGTTGTAAAAAAAAATGTAATATCCTTGTGATAGGTGATGATATATGAATATGGATTTCCTCCTCCAAAGCTCGTAATCCACAGAATCACAAGATGGAGTTAGCTTGTGTATTTATTTTAAGTTTTACACTTGCCTTAAAAAGTGACTACTAACTGCCAGGTGAAAAATGTAATCTTATACTTCACTGTATTTCTGTTTTTGTAGTGGTCTGAGGCATTTTCCTCTTTCTCTGTGTGTCTGTGTCTCAGGGTTTGTCACTACAACTTTAAATGCCAGCATTCATTGTATTCATCGCTGTTGTGGATCTCATTTGTGATTAAAATCTCAATTTTAAAAACATGAAAAAGCTTACAAATGTGACGACGTGTGACTGTTTCAGAAAATATTGCTGCTCCAGAATCCAGAGCCGTACCTGATGCAGAGGAAAAACAGTGACTCAGCCATAGTGATGAAAAACGCTACACTTTCCTGGACCAAACCAGACAGCCAGCCAGGCTCCCCACCCAGCTCAGCCAATGGGGTGAAGGGCCACAAAGTGGACGAGATGCGCCAGAATGGGGAGACTGAAACCTTGCCAACCCTGAGAAACATCTCCTTCACACTGCCTAAGGTGTTCTTTGCCACTGATAAGGACACATGAGGTTAACTAGATTGTGTGAAAGGTAAACTCACACTCTCTGTGTTATTTCCTGAAGGGCAACCTGCTTGGTGTCTGCGGAAACGTGGGGAGTGGAAAGACATCATTGATTTCCAGCATTTTGGAACAGGTTAGTTGCTCCTTTGTCTTTTTTGTCATTTATTCTCTTTCAACATCTCTGCAAGTCTGACAGCACATTTTTATTGGCTGTTAATTTTCACCAGTTTAATGTCCGCCACTCTGTTACACAACTTGTGTTATCTCTGATCCAGATTTAACTGATGTGATGTAACGTACGGCTTTTCACATGACTGTCTTCTCATTTTCATATTTTAGATGCACCTTCTGCAGGGCTCCATCACAGCTGATGGGACATTTGCCTACGTTTCCCAGCAGGCTTGGATATTCCATGGAACTGTTCAAGAAAACATCCTGATGGGGGAACCCTTAAACCAGGCCAAGTAATTAATTACTTACCCCACATAAATGATCACATAAAGGGGCACTGATTATAATGAAGGTAACCTTTGAATATAGAAACAATAGGAGGTATTATTATCTGAGGGATGTTAATATGTTACCACTGTTCCTCATTACTGCTATGACACAGACTGTTAAACAAAGCTTGAATAGCGCCTCCCTTTGAGGCTAGGGTTAGGTTTGAGGTCAGGTGACAAATGTTTAACTGTTCGCGTCTGGCAAGGTATCTGGCAGGTAGTCAAACAAAAGCAGAGGTCATCTCTGTTATCTGACAGGATTATCATTGGGAAGCCACTCCATGCTGACAGAGATGGCAAGAGGCGAGACTGCTGACCTGTGTACAGTATTTTGGTGAGTCACTCAGCTGACTCAGTGTTTCCCCAGACTACATTCAGAAATGCTGAATTCCTGAGCCTTGTGTTTTCCTGTTGACTCTCCTTCATGTGCATTGTCTGTGGCTCTGCAGAAATAATCAAGCAAGAAGTAGGCAACGAGTTTGCTCTCACATTACTTCTCATAAACTGCTAGGGATAGTGTGTCTGAGCAAATCAACTTAAAGCCAAACCACTGTTAATGTGCTTAGTATAATTAGGCAGGAAAAAAATATGATAGCGCTTAAAAGATTGGGTTGGTTCCAAAATGAAATAAGTCTGTAAAAACAACAGTGACTGCTGCCTGTGTTCCATTTTCTGAAGAAAGAATCATGTTTTTCAAATATCTCTTTACGTTTTTCCAAAATGATAAATCCCATTTAAGTTGTTTAATTTAGTAAACTGAATTAAATAACTAGTTCTTGTCTGTTGAATGCACTGCAGTGGCCGTCTTCTGACTTTCAGGCAACTCTCTGTCTCACTCCACAGATACGACAGAGTTGTGGATGTCTGTAGCCTCAGAGCTGACCTGACAATCCTCCCATATGGTGATCAAACTGAGGTAGGAGCTCTCCGCTGCGCTTTCAACTCTCCAAACTGAATATTTTTTATGCTTTTTAATGATTTCTCACAAATGTAGTGGAACTTTTATTATTATTTAAATTAAAACAATTAATTGCTGAGAAGGACCACTAGCCTGTGTGTTGTACTCTGATTTGGCAGCTTGATACAACATTTATCTGTAGTTGTGATGTTAGCATTTTCCAGCAGCCATTTGGTGAGTAACATGAAACATGTACTCATATACTCAAGTTAAAGATTTATAAAGTAACAAGCGTCTCCCACTTTTATAGTGAAGTCAAAAGTCAAGTCATATGTTACATGGATGAGATTGTGTCACAAGTCTTGAACATAATGTCCTTAATGTGAATATAGTATACTGTGTATATACAGTGTACACATTGATATTATGATTTGAATGTTATAATTAGAAGGACTACAGTAGCACAGTTATTTTACAAAGCTCCTCGATTAAAGCTTCAAGCATTGGGATCGTATTCTGTTCTCAGATCTTTAACCAAATGACCGTTCGAGTTCATGGCATCAAAATCAAAGAGTTACTCGTACAGTCTAGTGCCAAAAAAAAGACAAAGGGTGTTTTCTCATGAACAGCAGCTGTCTTGGTAGTTTTGAACTCCAAGGCAATTGAATAAAACCCAACTGATGTGGTGTGCTGTTGGAAGTTGAGCTAAAAGAGAGACGCAGCAAATGTTATCAGCACTTAGCATGAACTTTTTCCCCTCAAGCTGATCATTATTCTACAACCATTCGAACACTTGATTTTGCCAAGTCTCAGTGTCACTTTGCAAGTCTCAGTGTTTGTATTATTTTAATACAAATACAATAAACATTAGTTGGAACAATCAGTGATTCACTTAACTTTTCTTTCTTTTGACAGTTTTATAGCCCATTTTTACATTTTATATTTGTCAATTACAGCATTATCTTTGATGCCAAAATTGTTTTGGATTGCATTTCATTTCCAAAAAAGCTTTTCTACAAACTGTGCCAATTGTGTTACTTTACACTATGTAGATATAAATATAGATATAGATATATAAATATATAATATAAATATAAAATTAATATTTTTCTGATATCAATAACGTAACCAATGTAAGCTAGCTAATAACCTTTATGTAACTAAATTATAGACAGGTTAAGTTAATATAGTGCAGAAGTATAAGACAGTGGGCAAAAAGTAAGTCTACTTGGCTAGAAGTGACAACATTTTAAAATATCTCAGTTTTACATAAAATAATATTATTTATAATATGATATTTACCTACATTTTTTGTTGAGGTAACCTATTGCTAATGCTTCTTCTCTTCTCTTTGTTCCTTTTACCGGCACTTCCACCAAAAGGGTAAAAAAAAACTTGAAAAGAAATCTCCCTTGTGATTGGTCAGTTTCTCACAGGCATGAATATTACTGTAAATGGATTTACAGTAGAGAAGAATTACAGTAGTGACTGAATATTTTCCCATAATCCTTTGCTATTTACAGTAACATACTGTATACACATTTCACAGTATCTTACTGTACATATTACAGTAAGATACTGTTCAAATTACAGAAATCGGTTACAGTGTATCTTCCATTGTAACTCTTCCATGAAAGTGAATATAAAACTAGACGTTCAGGGAGACAATCATCTCCTGTGCCAAGTACAGTAAGTTTACAAACTTGTGACAAAATATTGCGTGACATAAATCATATTGTTCAAGTCTGAGTCGAAACTAATTAATTACAAGTTGAATACCAGGCCTATTGTTTCTGGCAGTTTGAGTTTAGCTAAACTTTCAGTTTCTTCATACACTTTCCCCCTCTTTGTTTTTTTGCAAATTTGTGTTCATTCTACATTGTTGTCAATTGGTAGACGTGTAAAAGTGGATTTTGAGATGTACCAGACCCAGTGGCCAGCGCTCTTAGCTGCTGTCTTGTTGGCAGATTGGAGAGCGAGGGCTGAATCTGTCAGGGGGGCAGAAGCAGAGGATCAGCCTGGCCAGAGCTGTCTACTCTAATAAGGAGATCTTCCTCTTTGACGATCCGTTATCTGCTGTCGACGCCCATGTGGGGAAACACATTTTTGAAGAATGCATCAAGAAGGAGCTCCAGGGAAAATCCATCGTACTGGTTACACACCAGCTGCAGGTGGGAAGATAGACACAGTTTTGTTCTTTAGCAAGCAGTGAATCCTAAATAGCTTTTTATTAATCATGACACAAATTATACTTGTGGTACAGTCTATCTACATTTTAACATTCATTGTAACATATTTAAAAAAAAATCCTTTTAGATTAGAAGATCTATACCATCCTATTGAGGTAAACCCCAAAATAAAAGTAAATCATACACCAGGAAGTGGTGCTGCTATAAGTATTATCTTAATCATGAATTGTGAGCAGTATAGCAAGTCGCTTTGTGTACCAAATGCCATAAATGTGTAATATGTACATGTGACTGTTTAGACTGTGTTGGTTAGACCTCTGGCCACAGTGCTGGGATGGTTTTATTGACATGGTTGTCTTCTCTCGTGTCTGTCAGTATCTGGAGTTCTGTGATGACATTTTGGTTCTGGAGGATGGCGAGGTGCGAGAGGCTGGAGACCACCAGGCTCTGATGAAAGCCAACAGACGCTACGCTCAGCTCATCAGCAACTACCAGATGGAGCAGTCCAAAGTAAAAAACCTGCAGTACAAAGCTGTAGCTCTGCTATTCTCACCATGTGTCCCATGTCCTTATTGTTTTACTACTGTAGCTGTAAACATTTTTTTACCAGTTCTTTATTGTTTGACTAGCTCAAAAACAATAAATGCTGTAAAACACTGGACAATACATTTTTTTTCAGTATTGCTGGTACATGTGAGCTGTAATTCAAATATTGAGAGATGTCAGAGGTTTATAGGGAGCAGGAACATGTCTTCTGCAAGGGTTTATCGTCTACTTTATGGTTAGTTATTTTCAACTTGTCCAGGCTCAGCGGTATCACTTTTTTTTTGCACTTCGTTTACAGACTCAGAAAGAGGAGGATGAAGCGTCACCCCAAGATGCTGCCCAGCTGAAGGAGGTTGAGCTAAGAGATCGCGCAGACAGCGGGATAGTGAACCCAGGTATGGAAACACAGAAAAAATGTTTGTAAGTGTAATGATCCAAAATAGATTATATGGGAGTTTAGTACAAAGAGACACCACGTAAGAAGTGTAACACATTCTGTAGTAACTGGAGGAAATGGATCCCTAAAAGCAGTTTAGAGAGCAAAACCAGTCAGAACATAGACATAGCGATATTATAGGATATGTTGCTTTACTTTGGCACAGTTAGCTGAAACTGAAACCGTAAGAGCAATTTATAACCAGGAGTAGGTAAAAGGTAGTGCCAGCAATCCATCGAGGTAACAAAAGGACAATGGATGACAAAAGGAAGGGCAATGAGCACAAAGCTCGTGAAACAATACCAGACAGGGCAGCAAACCTACGATTATAACTGTCAATATATGTTATTATTGTAAAATTTAGGCATTTTTATGTCTTTATTAGAGTCTACAGTAGAGAGATGTCATTTTATTTAAATTTCCCCCATCATCTGTGCTTCCTTTCAGCATTTGACATGTCAGAGGAAAAGGATGATGGAACGACAGCTGACCCAAAACGTAAGTCTACAAAACTGATTCAATTGTAATTCTGATGTTGGCGCAGGGTCAGCCAGTTCAGATGTAACATATCCACTCTCTGCAAGGAGGTCAGGGTCCAGTTTAATGTGGTAACCTGAAAGACAAATAGCACGCAAGTTAAGCAGCCAGTATACTTCAACAGAAGTGCTTGTTGGATTGTTGAACAGCTCCGGAAACCCCCTCCCACCGCACCTTTCCGACAGTGCAAGTGTCTGATTGGATCTTAAGTGACACTAGTGCACATTTACACCTATAATTTTTTTGTTCTATGGGAACACAAATCCAGTCAGTCAGGGCACAGGCTGATGCAAAGGGAAGTCACTTTAATTGTGTTGTTCTATAAAGTCCTTTTCTTCCCCTGAAGCTCCTGTCGGGGATCAGCTGGTCAGTCAGGAGTCCTCCACAGAAGGTGCCGTCTCCTGGAGAGTCTACCACCAGTACTGCCAGGCAGCAGGAGGTCTGATACAGCACACACACATACACACACGAATGTATGCATGGGCATGATCCTATACAATAATAGACAATTCACACATGCCCAACCCGGTTGATGATGTTTGATGTTTGATGTCTGACTCTGTTGCTGCAGGCTACATCATCACCTTCCTCACCATCCTGAACGTCATCCTGATGATTGGCTCCACAGCCTTCAGCAACTGGTGGCTCAGCCTCTGGCTGGGGCAGGGTAATGGGGTGAGAACCATGTCTCTCTCTCTCTCTCTCTCTCTCTCTCTCTCTCACACACACACACACACACACACACACAGACACACTACCAGCACAGAAGTTGACCATTATCATTATACACAGCCATTATACATTGACTTATACTGTTAACAGTGTATTGACTGATCACACCTGAGCAGTTCTAATATATCATGAAACGTGTTATTTCCACATCTCTGCACTATATGGTGAGAATATTCACAACAGCATAAAAATCATTCTTGTAGATAAAAACATATGTTGTGTTGATCACTTATCTCCACTAACATCATATATTTTCTCTGTTTTTTCCCGCTCACCCAATAAGACTTCAGAACAGGGCGACATCTCAAAAAACCCAGACCTGCAGTTCTACCAAATTGTTTATGGCGTGGCGATGGTTGTCACGGTGATACTTGCCCTCATCAAACTCTTCTTCTACACTTGGGTCACGCTGAAAGCCGCCTGCAAATTCCATGACACCATGTTCAAGAATGTAATGTGGAATGGCTGACCCCCAGCCTTCTGTATATACCAAACATTCAAATAATGTGAATCGTACATAACCGTGATCATTTCTGAAATCTGTTAAAAAAGTCTAACCATCCTATAATCGTAATACATGTGATAAATCAGTAGTAACACGCAGTACAGGAGCTACCAATGAGCTACTGCTAATGATGAAGATTTGTTTTCCTTTCTCAGATTATCTCCAGCCCCATGAGTTTCTTCGACACGACGCCAACAGGCCGCATTGTCAACCGCTTCTCCAAAGATCAAGAGGAGGTGGACACTGTGCTTCCCCTCCACATGGACCCCTTTTTGCAGTTTTGTCTGATGGTCACCTTCACCATTATCATCATCTCAGCTGTCTTCCCCCTCATGCTAGTAGCTGTGGTTATTATGGGAGTTCTGTTCACCCTCATTCTCTTGTGAGTTAATGCCAGTTCAGTCTACACATGATGAAATAGATCTCTACGGGGACTGTTGGAAAATAGTATTGTAGCAATTCAGAATGTGGTATCATTCTTAATGGTATTTATTGCACGTTAAGTGAATTCAGTTACATTCAAGTAATTTGCAAGATGTTTTGTTGCACGTCTTAGAGGCAGGTGCATGAATGGACGGTACAGAGTTATACTGAATCTTTGTTGCGATTTCTCTGCAGTATGTTCCAAAAGAGTATCCGTCAGATGAAGAGGATGGAGAACATCAGTCGCTCTCCCTGCATCTCTCTCACCACCTCTACCCTGCAGGGCCTCAGCACCATCCATGCCTACGACACAAGAGACAGCCACATAAAACTGTAAGACACCAGAGTCCCTTAACATGAAAAACTTGATATTTTTGGTGTTTTCTTGCTGACCTTTCAGGCTCGCTGATGCAATGCTCTCTTTGAATTCTTTTATGCTTTACATTCATGCAGTGCAAAAGCAGCAGCTGATGTTTTAGTCACAGTGTCTCTGATCCTGGTCTGCATCATAAAAGCTGTTTTATTGATCACTGGAGTGAGGTGGTACGTTCGCAAACCCTGGCCTGTCCTTTGTGGTGTTGTAGGTTCAAGTCACTGAACGACTGCAACTCCAACCACTTTTTACTGTTTCACTCTGGGACACGATGGCTCTCCTTCTGGCTGGACTTCATGGCTTCGACCATGACCTTGTTGGTGGCTCTGTTCGTGGTGCTCAGCAGTGATGAAGTCATCAGTCCGTCTTTGAAAGGCCTGGCCATGTCCTACACCATACAGGTACATTTGGACAGCAAATTAATGAACATTTAGTTTATTTTTGTAAACACACATCGCAAGCAACTGCAACATGTGTGTTTACAGGCTGTGTGTATGTGTTGTCCAGTTGACAGGCATGCTTCAGTACGTAGTGAGGCAGTCGACGGAGGTGGAGGCGAGGTTCAACTCGGTGGAGCGGCTGCAGGAATACATCAAGGTCAGACTCTAGACTCTTTATACACAGGTTGCCTGGCTGCTACCTCCAATCCATCTAACTATCCTGGTCTTCTTGAGACGGTTCATTAAATTACTCAAGAAGAGCACTTGCTAAAGCTATTTGTGCTTTTTACCAACGAGGCCATAGACTTCCACCACACAGTTAATTATCATCTGACACCCCTCCCATCCCCCTCCTCAAAGTACCTGTTATTTATTGTGTACAGGATTGTAAGTCTGAGGCCCCCAGACACATAAAGGAGGCTCAAGTCCCAGAGGACTGGCCTAAGAGCGGAGCCATCACCTTCCAGGACTACAAGATGAGGTACAGAGAGAATACACCTGTTGTCCTAAACGGGCTCAATTTCTTCATCCGACCTGGAGAGAAGCTGGGCATTGTGGGAAGGACAGGCTCTGGTAGGTCCAATACATGTTACCCATACTTTTGTTTGTGGAATGTGGTGTAAATTTAGAGAAAGTCAAGTTAACGCAGACATATTAAAATGATTGATTGATTGAAGAAACAATTGGGATATATATCTAACTAATTATCATCGAGTTGAATCCTGAACAGGCCTGAATACACACACGATTTTACATAGCTTTGACATATTGTGACAACGGTTGCAGTGTAACATTCAGCTACTCTACTCTATGCTTTGTGTCTGTAGGGAAGTCCTCTTTAGGCGTGGCTCTGTTCAGACTGGTGGAGCCGGCAGCAGGAACCATCCTGATAGATGGAGTGGACATCATGGACATTGGTCTGCAGGATCTGCGCAGCAAATTGTCTATCATCCCCCAGGATCCTGTCTTATTTATTGGCACAGTCAGGTAACCTCAGCTAACCGCTAACTCCACAGAGCTTTATGTTCACACTCACTGCTGTCACTGTGGTGGGTTAGTCACTGGCTTACCAACTGTGATAAAATAACTGTGTGTTTGCTACAGGTACAACCTAGACCCCTTTAATAACTACACTGATGAGGAGGTCTGGGCGGCGCTGGAGAAGACCTACATGAAGGACTCAGTACGTTAGCAATACAATATGAAGTGCAGTACATTAACAGTTTCATTACAGTGTGTGGTCATTAATCCAGACCAGATCTTCTCAGCCAGCGCGCATTTTCATACTTTTACCCCAAGAATTTTGTCATCTGACAAAATCAATCACTTAAGCACAATGCTTAGAGACACAGCAACAACTGTTTATGATGCATATCTTGAATTGTAATGTTATTTGACACCTTTCAATGGAAGTTGCAGAAGTGGTGCTGGTGGTAGTAGCTGTCTTAGTGGTGTAGTGGTGTTATTGAACCCTTATTTTCAAATATAATATTAACTCCAGCAGTGGTGGAGGAGGTATTCAGATCCTTTACCTGAGTAAAAGTAGCAATAGCTACCACACTGTAACAATACTCCATTACAGATGAAAGCCCTGCATTTAAGATCGTACTTGAGTAAAAGTGCAGAAGTATTATCAGCTTCATGTAAAGTAAAAGTGCTCGTAAAATCTTAATTTGAAAAGTAACTAGTAACTATAACTCAAATTTGTACTTAAGTACAGTACTTGAGTAAACGTACTTAGCCACATTCCACCGCTGAACTCTAGTAGTAATGTATCATCTCAGGTAACTCCTGGCAAGAAAGCCAATAAGTGTAATTCCCAAAATGTCAAACTATTCCTTTAATTGGCTGTTTGATCACTGTCAGTCTAGGTTAAGTGGTGGTAAAAGTAGTGCTATGCGTATTGTTTTGTTTCCTCAGATCACCAGACTGGAGAGGCAACTACAGGCACCGGTGCTGGAGAATGGAGAGAACTTCTCTGTAGGAGAAAGACAACTGATGTGTATGGCTAGAGCACTACTCCGCAACTCCAAGGTTTGTACATGTATCGCCTCTTCTCTTTTCTTTTTATTTGCACACTTTACAGTTTGGCTGCTGCTGAACATCCACGGGATTACTACTGCCACATATCTACGTGTTGCAACACCAGTCAAACTAAGTACCTGCTAGTGATTTCTCTATTGACATTTACATCAATTACCTCGCCATCCTTTACTCATTTATCATATCATCACTGTTCTCTTCTTCTTCTTCTTCTTCTTCTTCTTCTTCTTCTTCTTCTTCTTCTTCTAATTGTCTTGTTCTGTGCAGTTGCACCTAATTTCCCCCAAACCCTCTCTACCCTACGCTATTCCTAACTCTCTCCCTTTCCAGCCAGTCTCCCCTTCTACACTAACTGCCCCTCCTGTTGTCCAACAGATCATTCTTTTGGATGAGGCGACAGCGTCCATCGATGCAGAGACAGACGCCCTGATCCAGAACACCATCAAAGAAGCCTTCCAGGACTGCACCATGCTCACCATCGCCCATCGTATCAACACTGTGATGCACGCCGATCGTATTCTGGTCATGGACAACGGAGAGGTAACCAACAAACACAAGTACACAAAGATAAAGTCTGCGTGATCCTAAACCTAGACTTACAGTAACTGTTCTGTCCAACAGGTGGCAGAGTTAGAACATCCAGATGTGCTGAAGCAAAGACCAGACTCTCTGTTCTCCTCACTCCTGACTGCCGCCAACACTGTGAACACCTGATCCACAGAGGCCCTGTGACACCACAGCACTCACAAATAACTGTAACATGATAATAGTTACTCAATTACACAACCATATCTTAATCAGTCTGTATCAGGTATAACTGAGAGATGTGGTTTAATGTTAATGCAGAAAAAGATAACTTGTTTGTGTCAGTAGTGACGTATTTATCGCTCCTGTCTGCTGAAACAAATACACAGACAATGTTCTTTCAAAGGTTTGGTGGATACTGTATGATCTGTCATGGGTATTTAAAACATGTTATTTATTGATTTTTTATGTCTTGTCAAAGCTGCCACTTTGCAAATCACCACATGTGAAGATTTGCTGTGTGAGGATGCACTACATATGCAATACGATTTGTATACAATAACTATTACATTTTATGATATTAAAGAACTGTATACACATGTGCCTTAAACTGACTGGTAATAAATGATGGAAATTTGTAAGTGTCAGTTACACTGTGTGTTGTTTGCTGCAATCACACATTTTGTTTTTCCTTGCCATCTCCTGCAATTTGCATTTAAAGTGTTAGTCAAATCTTCAAACATGTTATTGGCTTTGTATGTAATATTTTGAGCTTAGTATCTTACTTTTACAGGCTATCGGGCTGCCTACTTTGCATCCATATTTTGCAGTTATTTTGTTTCACCCCCCTCCCTATCGTCTT
This sequence comes from Oplegnathus fasciatus, assembly GCA_003416845.1. Classification (NCBI taxonomy): domain Eukaryota; kingdom Metazoa; phylum Chordata; class Actinopteri; order Centrarchiformes; family Oplegnathidae; genus Oplegnathus; species Oplegnathus fasciatus. The sequence continues at coordinate 1,957,321 of NTHP01000032.1, forward strand.
CAGTGAAACCATTAGGAAATGCTGATTGAAGGGGTGGCTAATGCAGTGAATTTGCTGGGGGATTGGTTCATAGAGAAAGTTTGCTACCACAGCTGTGGCTCTTTTAAAAGAGAATTTCACACACACGGGCATCAAATCCAGCCAGTGTCTTATTAGGTAGAGGGTTTCCTGCTGTGAAATCCGGTTAAGGCATGACTTTCCTTTCAGCTGTGGTTATTGTGTTTTAGTGGCGAGGTCTCGTCCCCAGCGTGCTCTTTCAATCCCTCCGTTATCTCTCCACTCTCCATCCTCCCACCTTCCACTGTGTCAACGATGGGGACACATAATGTACATATTAAGATATATATAATCTTTACACATAAAGTTATAAAGGGATGACTCACTTTAAAAAAAAGCATGTTAAAAGCTAATCTAATGAGCACTTCACACTCAAGCCTGCCTCTTGTTGCATGGAAACTTAGGAAGAAGGTGAAAAATAACCTGCCTTATATTTTAGTTTATTGCTTAGTTTTAAGTGTTTACACAGATTGTAACATTTATTAACAACATGCATGAAGTTCAGTTCAGCTGATGCAAACACACAAGAACTTTTAGCAACAGTACAGGGAACCCGTTAACCACGGAGACTGATGTTTACCACCTATTATTCAGCAGAAATGAGGGGTGGATTTAAAATGAGTCCCAGCTGTTTGGTTAAGAAGGGGTGTCACAAACTGGCCCAGAGTAAGTGACAAAAAAGGTCAGTCACATATGAATGAAGGTTTAACAAATGAAAATTATTGTAAACTTAGCCCAAAGTAAAATATGTTTGTCATGTTGTTTCCTGCCACAACAGATCCACACTGACACCCTCTCTATGGGTATTATGGACAATATTATAGGATACAACTAACACTATTTAAAACATATCTAAATAGCTTCACTACTTTTAATGCAGGCCTAAAGTGTGCACTGTAGGTTGTATAACGAAGGGCAAATTGTCAGGAAATAGAATTAAAATAAATAGTGGTTCATAAACGTGGTTAGGACATCCATAAGTGAAAGAGAGATATTTATAATTCCTGCTGCTCAGCACAAATGTAACAGAGACTGTCTGGGATGTGGAGGAGTCAAATACACACATACGCACAGACGATCAGAAACCTACATAATGTTAAAATCATACAGGAATATGAATAACCAGGTTTCTTATGTTTATATCATATCCTGAATATGATTACATCCAGGATAAGACATAACAGCCACACTTGTGTGCATATAAAAGTAAAGAAAAGAAATTCACAGAATCACCTATGAATGCAAATTGGAAGCAGCAGATGTATCTCTTTCTTGTGTGTATTATAGAATTGATTTGTTTCTATGTTGTGCAAGTTTTTTTTTTTAAGTTTAGAATTGGTTTCAAGTTCACCACCAAATTGTAACAATTGTAAATTCAAGCCAACGTTTGTAAATTTAAAGGATTTAATCTCAGATCTGTGCTGGTGGGAAGATTTGTTTGTAAAGGGTTTTTCTCTGCCGGTCTGCCTGACTGATCTGCATACCCCACAGCATCAGCTGTACCAGAAACAAAGTCTCATTTTAATTCTAATATTCCAATATTCACAACGCTTCAAATATCTGAAAGTCATTTGGGTCAAAGAATCGTTTACCTAGAAAAAACTTTTAGAAGTCCATCAGCTAATCTCACGAAACTGAAACTGTAAATCTAAAATTTACCAGAGGATTAAGAAACACCTTCATCCAAACATGTTTTCTCCTTACACCACGTCCAAGTCAAACCAAACTGGAAATGACACAATCCCCTGTTTATCCACAACTCCAGTAAAAATACAGCAGGTGATGCTGAGGAAGGACCTCCACTCTGCTACCAGCCTGTGGGGGGAGACAGAGTCAAACACACACTAAAACTCATAAAACACAATACTGAGTCTCACTATGTGATTTATTTGCAAGAAAATGGCATTCTAGTCTTTGAAATAAGCAAACAAAAGTGAAACAAACACGGTTAGTGGTTGTAACAGATGTCCCACTGATTCATTTTACCTGCTGTTTTTAACCAGCGCTCCAGCTGTCATCTGACTCAAGGACACATGATGGCACCAGAGCTTTTCCTCCTGACAGCCCAATGATGGAACGACTACTTGAAATGTGTTTGTTGGAAGAGTTTAGTTTCAAAACACAATCACCATTCAGCAAAGTATCATCCTTCATGTAATGTGGCATATACCTGATATACCCTGGGCACAGATGAAAGCTACTGTATGCTCTCTAAGAAATGCTTGAGAAGAATATTTAATTTTACACATGCAGTTCTAAAAGTAGCCTCCTACTCCAAAGGCAAAGTAAAACTCACATGTAAAAAAAAATAGCATTTCTTTACATTCTCCATCAATTTATTATTAGTTAGTACATTTTTGACATGACAAGGCTTATTCATGCAACATGGCACAAAATCTCTGAGACAGCTGGTAATAATACGTTGGAGACAATCAAAGAAATCTTACCACATACTCCCTGATTTCAGAGAAAAAAAAGTTTCCCATTCAGAGTTAAGGGAATTGAGAATAAGCCTTGTGCTGTAGAAAAGCATTACTTAACCAAAGTGGGATTGTTGTTACATTTAAAAGTAATACTGGAAGAATACTTCAGTCTCCAATTGCAATACCATATATGCAGAGGAAAAGGCTCTTTGTTTTGTTTTCCTTCGTTGTTTGGTTGATAAAGATGTTCAATCCTTTAGTGGAGGAGCCGCAGGAGAAAAGAAATGCACAGTTTGAAAGACAATACATCCTTTCCCCGTCTCTGTTTCCTTCATTGAAGTTTTCTTGCTAAAATAAACATTTCAGCCCGCCGCTTACATTTTCTGTTGTGGAAAACCGCCAGTTCTATCATCACTGAAAAACATTCAGCACCGTTATACTGTATAGTAAACAACAATCTATAAAACAATACCACTCACAGCATTTACTGAAAACCTGCCCAAGAACAGACTGTTCTTGTTATTTGTTAAACAAGATGGTTATATTTGGGGAAAAAATGCTCAATATTCCAGAGATGAGAGAGGAAATAAGAAAAAAAGAAAAGAAACTTGAACTACTCTGGTAGCAAATTAGGAGTAAAAACAAGTCGGCCATCGTAAATTTAACATTGATTTCATATTTATCTGAAGTTAGACGCTTTTTTGAAATGGCAATTGTGAAAACTTCATGGTGTGTATTACTCAGCTCTCTGGTCGTGTCTGTCTCTGTCCAGCCAGTCAACTTCAGGCTCTCAACAGACTTGTGTAGAACTTGAAATTAATATTTTTTAACCTTTGATGAGCTTATCATGACAGCAACACAATGCTTGGTTTTATGACCAATTCAAATGACAAAACAAGAAGGTGAGACGAGATTGACTTGATCATTACAGCAAAGAACAGAGCTGAAGGTCGAAGAAGCTAAAACACAGATCAAGGAACAACACATTTTTCTGCTTTGAGTACTTTTACTTTTAATACTTTAGTATGTTTTCCTGAATATACGGACATACTTTTACTTAAGTATGATTTTCAATCCAGGACTTTTACTTGTAACAGAGTATTTTTTATAGTGTGGTATTAGTACTTTTACTAAAGTAAAGGCTCTGAATACTTCTTCCATTACTGTGCAAAATGATGCACAGCTGTGTGGTGTGAACAAGAAGTGCATGTTGGGGGAATCAAAAACAAAGAAAGGTGTGAGCAGTGCTAAAACCAGTGAAATGGCTTTAAAGCCACTGATGGCACTGCAACTCTTTATGTCACCCAGGGGTGAGTCTCACCGAGTTGTGGTCTTCATGGAGATCACTGACTGGCTCTTATGGAGGATATTCTTGAAGATTTCATAATATTCTCAGAGGGTGAAGAAGACAAAGTTACGTAAGGGACGAAGGGCCGAGACACTTGATAGACACAGATTTGAGTACAGCATGAAATTTTCAATGCTCAGAAGTTTTATGTTTCTCCAGTATTCTGCTGTGATGATACTGAATTTGATTTTATCCAGAAATGTATGGACTCTAACTATGGATGGGGTGCTAATGAATAATAATAATATGAATTATCTCATGTGTGGATATACCAGCTTTCAATTCTTTGTGCCCTAGAGCTTTCCAGTGTAAAAAAATGTTGCCTCTTGTAAGGTTTATTGCTGACAGCACAAATAGTCAATTTAAACTTCCTACATTAATTAACAGGTGTAAACATTTTTGCAAGACAACCTTTGAAAAACAGTGGTGCTGGTTGTGACTTGCTCAAAGCTTCACCAACAGCGTTGTTGAGGGAGGAGAGCGACACTGCATTGACTGCTCCAAGCAGACCTTCTCAGCTGGTTCAGAAACTTGAACATGTGGTCTTTCAGTCACGAGCTTTCTTCTTCTTCCCTCAGGCCAGGGCTAAATAAAATATCAATGGAGCAGTTATCACACTGGGCTTGTGTTTGGGTTGACATGCTGTATTTGCCATATGAGAAGTCTGGTATCAACACTTTTTAATATGATGATCCCATGTTTCTTACATTTCAGTATTAATACACCATGAGTATCAAGTATTATACAGTATGTGAGAACGTTCATCTGAATAATTAGAGACAAATTCAAAACATAAAGTCATATTTACACAATTACTTACACACTTTAATACGTAAAAACACACGTGCACGCACACACATATACACTCATACACATACCGTGCGTAGGATGAGCCAAACACGAGCGCGCGCAGACGCAGCTGCACACGCGCTCCAGTGGGAGGAGCTAAACCTCTCGCTGTTGTGAGTTTGTCAGTTTCCTAAATATAGCGGACGAGGACCTGACTGTGTGTGTCTGCTCGAGACACTTTGATAGAAAAGTGTCCGTATTTACAGGAGCGTCTGGAGGGCAGAGCGGTAAGTGGAGCAAACTCTCCCGTCTTTGTGAGTGAGGAGGTCTGCTGACTGTCTGCTGTGCGGAGGGAGGGGAGCCGCTGCGCTTCATATAATGTTGCGATATTAACTTGGCCCGTTACTATGTTTCCTCAACAACTTAAAATAATGAGGCTGTGTACAGCTGAATGTATATGTGTATTTAATGACCGCTTAATGGCGGTATTTTGTTGTTGTTGTTGTGATTTTGTGGCTGAGTGGCACCGCATATGAGTACAGTGTGTGTACTGTACATGTTGGGATAGCTTTATAAAAGTTTCATTAACTCTGCAACTAGCCTGTTTTTAGCCGGTTAGCTAGTTTCACCTTTTCTCCATGGGATACTTCTACTACTACATCCTGTCTCTCTGAATGTAATGAAACCTGCTGCTTTAAAAACAAAGTGTAGTATTTCTATAGTCATTTCTAAGAGGGAGGGCTGCTATTGGAGAACCAAAAGCTAATACCAAAAGGTAGCCTATATTACTAAGTACATTAATTCAGCAGCACAGTCATATTGGGAGTTGGACAAATCAGGTGGTTATCCTCCAAAGTTACAGTCTTTTAAGTATTCCTTGTCTGCGCTTCCATGGACAGTGTTTGCTTGAGCCACAGCAGAGGGACAGTAACACAAAGCAGACTGAAAGCACTGTAACTTTGAAGATAGCCACTTGATTTGTCAGCTTCAGACTACTAAAGCCTCATATTCTCTTCAGTTAAACTTTAAAACTTTAGAATGCGTTTTTGCACAAAATTACTGTGGATTTGTTCCCCATCTCATTAAAATGTAAGAGATCTTTCATTGGCCAGTATGGACAGGAGGACCAATTACACTGACCAACAAAGAAGTACATATGGGCATGTGAGATGCCTTAATGCATCACATTAATGCATTGGCTCAAGTTTTGAGTTCTTAACTTTAATGTGCATGGTTCATTTTTAAAACACAGTCTTTATTGAAGTTGCATTAATGTATATCAGTGTGGTTTCTAAGAGAAATAAGAAATCATTTGATGAATCACAGGAATGAACATAAATATGCAGGACGTCACAGTAATTAAATTGTGCTGCGCAAATGGCTCAGTGACTGTTATAGAAAGTCAAGCATTAGGTACAGACGGCACACAACAAACATGTCCTGTCCTCTACTGAAGTAATGTGTTTACTTCTTGTTTTACACTTGTAATAAAATCAATAAAAAGTTTGTGTGACACTTTAAAACACAGAGTAGAGGTAGGGAACTGCCTGGGTAATGCAGAAAAACTCTCTCTATGTAGAGCAAAATATTCAGCAGGAAATGTTGACCAGAAGAGTCTTAATTAAAATAGTTTGTCCATTTACCATTTAGCTTAAAAGGGAAGTATTGATGCCTTGTCAATAAATTAAAATAAATCACTCTTAACTCTAGATATGTAGGAAATACTGCAACAATATCAAACAAGTGTTTGGAAAAGGAGATTAATTCATTGAAATCTATCACTGTTTGGAACAAATTCAAGACCACTGCTGATTTTGGTGTTTTTTGTATATTTCATTTTTGTAAAAACATGAAAAACATGAATTATTGAATGTTACATTTGGGGTGTGACAGTACTGGAGAAAAATACTGTATTTTAAAAATGCTTTTGAACTTCTTCACAATAACGAATGAATTAGGACACTTGTGGGTATATTCTGTAAATGTCTCGCATTTGCTCCAAATTGGCCCTTTTCAATGATGTTTGGGGCTTTTTGGCAGGTGCAGGGAAATTACATCACCAAAAGCAATGTCAGTAAGAAAAGAGGACCACTTTTTTTATTTTAGACTGGCTGTGGTTACTTTGTGAGTGCCTGTTGTGGCTTTACAAATGTTCTTCCGTAAAGCAGACAGCCCATCTAGACAACTAATTAAGATAAATGATAAGCATTGGGGTGGGAACTTGATGGGTGGGTGAGCAGAAGTTCCAATACACTCGAGGCAAATATTCTGAATCTAAATGTCAATAAATTCATGGCTTTACCCAGGCCCCCACAGAGCATCTCCCTCTGTCACTGAGCTGAAGATGGTCTAACTTGCTCACTGAGCCTGGCAGGGCCTCGGGGAATTCCCAAAAAGTCGATAGCTAGTTTTGGACTGAATAGCTTTTTTAAATTCACCATCATGTTTTCCTGGCCTTTCTCTCTTGAATTATGCTCCTTCTGAGCCTCACAACTCTTTGTTCAGTCGGCAACTTCTTTGGATCAAAAATTCTGTATTTTTTGCACAAGGTCTCAGTATTAAATTGTTAAGAACATAATCTTGTGCAAAGAGATGTTTGTTTTGGGGCGTTGTTTGCTGTTGTATGCTGTTGTGTCTTAGCTGATAAACCCAAATCCAAGTTTTAAAAAAGTCCCTACAGTACATTATGGGTGACATCACTGATGCAGGGTTAATGTTTTTTATTAGTCTACACTGTAACTGTGGAGCCAGGAGAGACACTCTGCAGTGCGTCTGCATTTTATCACTAAACTAATATTACAACACCCTTTTGTCTTTGATGAACATGAGAAATGGGGAAACCCGGGACTTGATGGGAATGTCTATGTAAAAGACCAGTTGCTGAAAAAGCTATTGTGTAGGCTTGTAAGGGAGTCTAATCAACAGATCATCATTCCACGTAATATTTAAAATGTCTGATTGGCAGGTAAAATGAAAAGTGGATAGTGAATCAACAGAAAGTATCCTGATCTGGAGTTCAGGCCTCTTTGGTGCCCTGCTGCCTTGTCCCTGCTCTTTGTTTTCATATTTCATTAGCGGGACTAGCAGCATGTAGCATCACCTTCAATTATCCTCCCTGTCAGCAGACTGACAGTGCCTGTCTGCTGGCTTTAGTGATTACAGGCTTCAGGGGACAGGTAATCAGGTCATGGTTACACTGTCACCCTGTCAGACTGCTGAGACCACAGGGAGCATATGGGATGAAAGAAGTCTCCCATCTCCAGTCAGTTATCTCTTACCAGGCTTAGATATCCTGGATATACTGTCTAGTCTGGAGCAGATATACTTTCATTGTGTTGCAGTACAGTGTAATGTGTTGATGTGTCTCTTCTTTTAGGGTTTAGTGCAGTTGTCATGTGAATGGTATTAAATATAATGGGTTTCTATAATGAGCCAGTGACACAGCCAGGGTTAGCACATACAGTATGTGCCTTTGTTGTTGCCCATGTACACTTACACTATGTAACTGTAAAACGCTTTGGTTCAGATTATTCACTTAATGGTACAGTACAAGATGTTTTCATTTCTCTGCCAGTCTGTGATTATGAACTTAACATTGTCAATGCAAGCATGTTAGCATGCCGACATTAGCATTTAGCTCAAAGCACCGCTGTGCCTGGTGGAGACCAAAAACGGAGATAAAAGGAGAGTTGGACTTACAGTCACCAGGTGGCCAAATACACAACTCCAAATGAATTCTAATGTTGTTGTATGTTTAAATAGGCAACTGTTTGCTAACACGTCAGCCATTTCAACTTAAAATATGATAATATGTTTATGTTGTCTTCATAGCTTGTTTCTGCTGTCCCCAAGTGGCCAAGACATTGTTATTGCAGGTTTAAAAGAAATATTTCCCTCTAAGACTTTGGAGGTGTCACTAATAAGTTTCAAGGCACTGCTAACACCCATGGACATTTCAGTTGCTGAGTGATGGATAATGTTGGTGGAGGACTGGCTTCAGAACATATTTCAGCTAAAAGCTAAAATGTCTAATTTTTAAGCCCCATGAGCAAGTATTCATTCAGGGTCCTGTCTTCTGATGCAGGTTTATCAAATTATCTAACTTTATAGCTCTCCAGATAATTTAGTAATCTTGGATTGAGAGTAAAACCCACAACATCTTGTGTTCTGAAGTTTGAAAATGCATTTAGCTTTAAATTTGGCCAAACTACGTACACTTGATCAAATTAGGACTTTTTGTTGGAGGTACTGTAAATTCTCTAAGGTACATAACATACGTCACTGTTCTTCATTGCACAGTCTTGAGCATAATAGGTACATGCACATGATGATCTGATTACTTTAAATCTGATTAAGATGTATGTTTCAAGTGTTTACATGTAAAGGAACATAACTTCCCACAAATTCTCTTGATAGTTACGTCAGCCTATTCACAGAAGGATGTGACACAAAGGGACTCAACCCTTGGTCATCTCTGCATCCATTAAAATATACAGGAATATTCGGTGCTGCATGTAAAAACCATCATCAAGATTGTAGAAAATATTTTAAACCTGCATTGATAGACATTTTATTCCATCCGCCAAAATGAAACAGGACACCCTCCAAAAACTGGTTACCATACTCTACAATGGTTGGCTGGATATTTGAGATTGTTTCATGAGAATGACAATCAAAACGTCACTGTGTCCTAATGTAATCTGTCTGGAAACATTTCTGGGATCCCTGCCCAGCTAATCAAATGCACTTGGTATTTTTGCGAGAGAAATGTGATTGCATGAGTATAGTATAGAGTATAGAGATTGGACGCATCCCATTTTGTTGCTGGTGAGTGTTCAGTTTAGTTTTTTGGCATTGTGGTTACTGATAGGACTGAGAGTTTATGAAATTACTCTCCAGACCTGAGTCTAGCATATTACGTAAGTGATTAATGTCAGTTAATGTCATGTTGGTTGGAGGTTGATAGAAGTTGAGCTTTTTTTGTGCAAGGTATATAAACAGAAAAGAGTGAAGAAACGTAGACGTCACAGAAGAAAAGAATCAGGAGTAGAAAAATCTATAAATTGACCTCTGAAATCAGCTTCTGAATCAATATTCACCCTCATTTTTAAGATGACTGTGTTGATGCCTGTATTGCATCTAAATTGGCCATCGCAAAAGTTAAAATACAAAGCAGTTACCAGAGACGTACATTATGCTGATCTTAATACATGCGAGTAAAGAAAAGGTAGAAAATGCATCACCTCCAGTGTAATGGCTCTGGTTTGAACAGACACCATTTATGTTGTCATAGAAAGGCAGTAAGCCAGTTCAAGGTAAATGTACCATTCTAACGACACGCCACCATGCAAAAACACATAAAGACAAGACATAAAGGATACTGCATTTTGAAGTAAAATTAACTTTATTTTCATGACTTATTTGGGGAAAAAAAACCTTAAGAAAGAAGAAATATAATCATATGCATGCTGCAATGTTTTAAAGTCAACATGTGGCTGCTGTCAATGGTACTGCATCTTCACGCACTTTCGCATTGTGTCAGCTACAAACCAAGGTGCTTCATTCAGTATTTGCTGCTCACGCTCACTATCCAGTACTCAGTGCAGCTCACTACACATCATGCTCAGTTTTTCTTTTTCTTTTAGATTTTTCCATGAAAGGTACAGGGAATTTTTGAACTTTTGTGAATTGGATATAGGTTTGACAAGTGTTGACTCAGTTAGTGATAGTGAGTAGAAAAATCTGACGATTTCCTAGAAGAAGTGAAAAAATATCACTTTTGTGTCTATTTTATGTACTCTCTTGTGTACAAATGGATATTGTGGAAGTAAAACCTGTTACAAGTAACATGACAGTCTTGACCCTGTCAGTTAGGTTCCTTTGTGCGGCTGTATGGCGTCCATGTGTTCCCCAGTGGTATTTCCTTTCCCTCCTAGTTTCCCTAATGATAGAATGTTTGGGGCCTTGTGGTAAACAGAAATAGCAACACTTCTGAAGGACAGGCTTCTCTTTTTGCACCACACGCTGAAGAAATAGAGGCTGCACTGTGTGTGTGTGTGTGTGTGTGCGTTTTATTGAGAGGCTATTTCGAGTCCTCCGTGACTGACTGACTGACTCAGTTTTTTCTAGTCAATTACATGGCATGCTTTAGCGGGCCCAAGCTAATGCAGGGTGCCCCTATGTGGACTAATGCATTTCTTATCCACTTTGATTAGCTGTGGCTATGCCTGGCTAAACCAATGACATGCTGTATCACACACAGCAGAGAAGATGAGAGGTCTAGCTGACTCTTCTTGCTGTGGAGGCTTGTTGTGTGCTTGTTACCTGTCTGTGCTGATGCTAACATCCAGACTGATGTGATTATGGAACAGCGCAGGCTCGTTTTAATTCTGTCCACTGCACTTAAATCTTCACGTTCAAATTTCTATGACCCACTGGAACATCCCTCTTCCACTGATGTGATTACACAGACATCATATCTGTTTTGGAAAAATTATTCTTGTATTTTCACTGATGGTTTGATCACATCCAGTGATATGGCTTCATTCACCACAGATGGTCTTCACACACTTGTGTCTATGTGTGATGACTCATTTGAGGAGAAAAACAGTGTGTTTTACAGTCTGTTAACCATAACCCTTTAATCTCCAGATTAACAGAACTGGAACATCACATTCCTCCTCAACTAAAGTAGAAAACTAACATCTTTGTCAGTTGCAGCTACATTTAAAATTTTAAATTTCACCAGCCATTTTTATTTTACTTGAAAATAAAAAGTAAGATACTAAGACTTTTTTTGTTTTTTCTTTCAGAATCTCAGAGCTAGAGGAGGAATTGCTGTCTCTCCTGTATCCGTCCTCCACGTTTAAGGTTCCTCCTCCTGCCAGGGGATATACCAAACACTTTCAGGTAATATCTGATACTTCGTTATGAAATCATATATTCCTTTCTTTAAATTCTTGCAACAGCTCTTGCAAAATCCAACCCAAGTGTCAATCATCCAACAATTTTATTTTCTGGCTTTTGTGGCTGTACACAATTTCATTTAATTGAAATAAGCTACAGTGAGCCCAGCTCCCATCAGTCCAGTCCTTCACAGACATTTACTAAAATGTTGAGAGCTACATTATGCAACTCTGGTTCTCCTCATTCAAATTACTTGCAGACAGTGTTGAGGGGTCAGGGGAAATATAAAATGTGTTTTATGTGTATCTTTATAGGGAAGTAAGATAGAAATCCTGTTTACTGTGTTGAGCAATACCTTCGAGCAGTGTTCTCTCATCTCTTGCTGTGGTTACTGGAAGAGCTCCTAATCTATTGGACTTCAGAACTGTTCCTGCGGGGTCGCCCCACTAATCAGGCCTGAGCTGGTCCCTCCAAACCAGCCAAACCTCTGGCTGCCTGCCGTCTGACCGTGGGGCCACACACCCGCACGTTTGATGCTAAAAATGCCGCAGAGGAGCTCAGAAATTACACTCAATAAATACAGAAATCAAATAAAACAATTTCCAAATATTAACCTTGCAATCTACTTTCCTGCAGTCGTATAAAACTGCCTTTGTTACTCACAGTAAATAGGTTTCCCTCGGCCCTGCCAACTTAAACAGTAATGTTGGGTCAATGGCAGCGTGGCTTGGCTTAATTAAACTCAGTGTTGATTTGCAGAGACAGGGTCCAGACCAGAGAGTGGTTTGGGTCCGCTCAGAGTCCTAACACTGTTCTTAATGGTGCCAACACTTCATTAATGCTGGCTGTACATGAAGACGGTCTCACTCCTTGCTGAGTTGAGGACTAGGTTATACCAGCAACTTCCACAGACTCTGTTCAAGACTATGTTTAACTTAGAGTGCTTCTGACTATGAGAACAAATAACATTAGTAATGATTAAATAGAATTCATCAAAATGAATATGAATATGTACTTTTCCCAAGACCAGGGTCACTCAAATATCCTCAAATATAATAGCCAATCTCTGGCTTGTTTTGCTCAGTTCTGACATTATAATGATTTTGTACAGCTTCACATACCTCTAGTTTACTGGTATTATTTTAAGACTTGCTGTCTTTTAGAGAAACATTTCTGAATGATATGTGCATGATTTTAGTTGGCTGATCAGTTGGTTAGCTGTCATTGGTTGTTGTAGCTCTTTTTAATTGATTTATGAGCGATTCAGATTATTTATTTATTTCAAATTTGAGTATGGGTATAGTAAATTTAGGTCAGCAGGAATTCATAATGCCAATAACAATAAGAAGCAACAATTTGGTGACTACAAATTGAAGTCAGCTTGTCTTGCTGTTGCCTGGTTGTTCAGGCTGATGTTAATTTCCCACAGAAGCACCCAGTGTGATCTCACACATGACTTTCAGCAGTTATACACCCTAATCACAGGTGACCCGGCTGATCCCAGCTGTAATATCTGTTCTCATGGCGGCAATTCAGCGAAAGAGAAATAACTATGAATAAATGCACACAGTTAACTTCAGCTTCATAATTTTACAGGATGGACGAGCGACCAGCTGCTAACACATTCTAACCAGTTCTGAAATCACTCGACAACATTTTATCAAGGAAAGTAAGTTTATATTGTAATGAGGTTATTTTCTAATGCAAAAAGGTGTGTTAACATTGGCTGCATTTGCAAGCACTTAAAATGACATCTTCAACTATAATGAGAGTCAGGCTTCATTCTGATTAAGATGTGTGCAGTATTTGCGTTGTCTTCAGGACAGATGCATTAAATGGCACTCGAAACACTGAACTGTTGGCTTGAATAGTGGCTGTTAAAAGTTTGTACTTTCCTTCTTTACGAAGGACAGAAGCTGTGGTTGAAAAAAAAACCAACATCTGTAACGACTTATCAAACCACTCCAGCAGCACCATACTGTCCATCTGTGTGCTCAGCACTTATTTTCTTAACTAAATGCACAACTTTCATTTCAGTCCTCAAGCCTAGTATTACAGGAGTGTGTGTTGATTTGCGCAATGGAAACACCCACTTCTTACCCTTCTGTTGATCAGGAGAAATGGTTGTCTTGTGTGTCAAAAACTACAAAGTAGCTTCAAGCTTACCATAAAAAAAATCCAGCCATTTGAAATGTATGCAAAAAGGATGAATGTATGTGGAAAGACTTGTATAATGGCTCCAACTGAACTCTACTTGTCCTGTACATATACCAACTTGAAAAAGAGTCCACTGTTTACCCGGTAATCTCAGAGAGCAAGAGATGGTAGTGTTGGAGTGTGTGTGTGTGTGTGTGTGTGTGTGTGTGTGTGTGTGTGTAGGGGGGTTAGGGGTGGGGGAATAGGAGATTGCATGAAGGACCCTCAGGATAGAGGCCTCAGATCTACTTACCATCGCTTCACAACATTAAAAGGATGATATTACTTTGCTGAAAGCACAGAATTTCAATGAGAGCAGGAACAAACAAAAATGTTAAAGAATTCATTATAATATCATTTAGTAGATCAAAAGATTGGGCTGAGGCTGTAGTTATGTGGCTCTTCAAGCTCATCTGCAGTGAGCATAGAGCAGGAGAGAAGAGTGCAGATTTACAGTATATACTGTATATGTGGTGTTTGTGTGACTGTACTGTATGATTGGAGAGTGCTTCAATTTCTGATTCTGCTGATATTATAGTGTGTGCATCTATCTGTTACCTTAGTCTTTAGCATTGCTGTCAAGACATGTTTTTTCAATAACAAATGCTCCCAAACTGGGGTCTAGTGCTTCTCTGGAGTAGAGCTGCATTTTTCAAACAGTGGGGCGGGGACCCCCCCGAGGGTGTAGAGACATTGTAGGGGGCCACGCATGACCAGGGTGAAACATGTGGAGGGACCTGAAGTTCAATGAATCTGTTTCATGTTGACACAATAAACAAATGAGTGTTTTCACGCTAGCAATATAGTTGCAAAGTTGGAGGACCCGCAGTTGAACTTCAACTTGAAAGTGCAATTGGCTGTTCAATTGGCTTGTTTTTTGTTAAATTGTAGATTGTCTAACATTTTACTTTCTGGAATGATATTCATACCTATTTTTCTACTGATGTCTGCAAAGAAATATACTCAGAATCCACAAGGTTGTGTTTGGGGGTCCTTGATATGGAATTGTTTGGGAGCATGTGTGGTTGGCATTTTTTTGATTTTATTGGCCCAGCAGAGCTGTGGCCTCTTCTGCCTGTTATAAATATTATACTCTACATGCTGCACGATTACAGTTTGGAAACGAGACATTTAACCAAGACAATGTCACTTCTCTCCAAGATCACTTCACCTCAGTGTCACAGCTGATAGCTCTGCAGTGAAGCATGGCAGAGAGCCAAAATGCACGTGTCAGTATTGAAAGTTCAGCTGACGACCAATTAGTGTTTTTTTATGGCAGGAACAGAGAGTGTGGAAGCATAGCCGTATTTTACAGGGCAGCTTGTGTTTCAATCTGTGTTGCAGGCATGACATCAGTGTCTCTGTGTTGAGACAGGAAAATCTTATCCCACTGCCACTGTCATAAAAGCAACACAATAATGAAATGACATCACAGTGGACCAGTAATTAAATGAGCAGACTGCTGTCTTGGAGTTTTTACTAGGCTGGGAGATTGTGAGTAACAGTGCAGCACGCTGGAGAATAGGGTGTCAGTGAATGCAGCCCTGAAGCTATGGGCTTGTTGAGTGTGGATTTCACAAATTTATTATCGTGTAGTACACATTTTGTATTGTCATCATGCCTTGACATAAATGTATATCCACACTCACAGCCCTTCCTATGCTCTCATCTCCTTACAGTGACTCGTACTTGACACAGTAACACAGCGTCTTAGTTTGCTAACTGACCGGGGGAGTCGGGTGGTATGGCAGATGACAGTTTAAGCCATCTAATCTGCCTGGCCTTCAGCTTGACATTAAATGGCTGCACTGCTGGTGGAGGGAGACGAGTTTAATTATTACATTTCAGGCCAAAACTCATTAGCTCAGTGACCTGCAAAGCAGCATAGGCCAGCGTCGATACTCAGGCTGCATGATACCAGAGGCAAGCCTGTCTGACTGTGGGTGATGAATTAATCACAGTCCGTGCTCCTGCCGTGCCTGGCGGCAGACAACAGCAGCACTTGGTTCCTTGCTCCTGTCTTGCTATGAAAGATGTGTTCCTGTCTCAGTAAGCCACAGAAAAGGGTGAAGTGGAACATTTGAAGATTGACTTTACTGAATCTCGGGTTTTGTCATTGGGCACATTTACAAGGAGACTCATTTGCAGCTGTCGTTGCTGGTTGTGACGTGTATTAACTTCTGCTTATTCAAAGACTGTGCATTGTGCCAGAGCTTCATTTGCATGAGAAAATGCTAATGTCAGCGTTAGCTCTTTTAAGGAGCTGCAACTCCGTTATGTTTTTACATAAATTGTCATTCGCTTTCCTTACATCAAAGAAAAGTCATATGCACAACTGGGCATGTGGGGAGGGTTGGCACATTGAGTGCTACTCTAAACAGGGAAGTGTTAAACACTTCAGCCAGTAAACAAGCCTGCTGATCTCACTCCACCTCCCTCAGGGAGCAGGCCCACCACATAGCCTGCCTGTTTACCATGTATAAGTTCCCCTAAGAACTTTTATAAAAACTCCATTTATGAGAACTTCAAAGGACGGGCTTGCCGGGGGGAAGAAGAATCTTCTATCAGTCCGTCTCGTTATGCCTCGAGCAAGAGAGCCTCTCTCTCTCCCTGCTGATGGATATGATGCAAATAAGCTGCTGGAGGAAGAAGGACAAGATTGAGCAAAAAGGGAAGTAGAGGAGAGCAAGGAGATGAGCAAAACTGCAGGGAAGGTAGAGACATGAATAAGGAATGTGATCTGTGTCATCAGTCCTTAACACTTTTGCAAACAGTGATGAAACAGAAACTCTTTCATCTTCCAGCAAATGGCCATGAATCTCACCGTGGCTTTTTCTGCGCTGACAACCAGGATCAGGTCCATAATCTACTGAACCACAACGGTGTTCAGTCTTGCACATATCGGAGACAGTGGTTACTTTATTCTACTGGTAGCACAAGATTGGGGGGTTACCCAGTGGTGCATGCTGGGTAGCACCAGCTTGAAGCCTCATTGATTCACTGTTGGAGTGACTGGAGCAGAGGTCATGGTGGGGTCCACACAATTAGAGATGAACTCATGGTCTTTAATGAGTAGGAGGGATGAAAGGGTTGCCAATTACTCTGTGCTGCTTTGTACTGAAAACGACCTGGTGCTGTTAAGACCCAGCATGATTAACCTTCTGCAGCTCTGACTTTGTTTATTCTTTACATGAGAAGATGTTAAAGGGGGAGGCTGTTAATTAGTGCTCATGATGTTAGAACTGTGTTTCAGAATTTGCTATTTTTATGCTTATTGTTGACCCCATTTATTGGGGTTTATTGGGGTCAACGGACCAGTGTTAGAGGGCCCCTGCCATGTTCTCTTGCAGACTGGATGCTAAAAGATGAAATACATGGCACTGTGTGTGTACACACACACAAGAGATTCCAAACCATTATCTGAAGAGTACATGTAATTGCCTAAATGTTAAAGGTAACATTTTAACGTATGTGAGCGTTGAAAAGCCAATTAGTAGTAATCGAAGTCTACGTGAAACTTCAATCACAGTCTCTTTATTGCTAGATGAATATAATATAATATATAATGAAACTGTGACAACTTATATTTAAGCTGTTATTCCTCATCTAACTCTCAACAAGGAAACGAATAAGTGTATTTTCCAAAATGTTGAAATATTCTTTTAAATTCTACACAAGTTTAAATCAAGTAACTTTTGACTTCTTGTCTATTGGTTGCTTGTTGGTGTTGTGTGGGAGCCAAAACTTATTCTGCTTTTTCAGTTTAGATATATGCCAGCTGAATGAGAAAAATGTTCATATTGACGTGTGTGGGAGGAGGTGGTTGGGAGGGGGAATTCAACTTATTCTCCCTCTCTCACTGTCAGACAGACAGGTCATGAAACAGGAAGTACTGTAGTTGTCAGAGCTAACAGGAAGTTGGCAATGTGGAGGAGTTTTACTCTGCGTTTTATCTGTGTCCAGCTCTGCTGCTGTCGTTCTGTGGTAATGAACACTTTTCTATTGCTTGACCATGTGGTGCTCTTAAGTCAGATACCCTGCATTTGAACATTTCCAAGCCTCAAAAGCTGCCCAACATATGTTTTGCTGACAAAAACACAAAGAACATTATTAGTTACCATTAAAGGTTGGTCATCTTAGTTAGTTTGCATCTTTGATCTGTGTTTACAGTACTTTTAATGATGGAGCTAGCTGAGATTTTGAGACATGGTTGATATCTGTAATTGTAATTCCAAAATGTTTTTGAATGGCTGGGATGTTGATCTTCATTTATTCATGGAAAGTTTTAGTGAACAGCATGCGGTTATTCAGCAACTGCCTGTTTCAAACTCCCACTCAGTACACTTCACATTTCCTAAGAACAGGCCAGTACAGGTCATGGTCTTCTACTGTCACCAACTGAGGCTTTTGGAGTAGTATGGAGTGAATTATCAGTAGTATTATCAATCTATCAATTAATAACAAGATTAAAATCCAGGAATTCTTTTAAAAGAATAGTTTGACATTTTGGAAAATACACTTATGCGCTTGCTTTTGTTACTTTTGGCCAAAGCGAGGCTAGCTGTTTCCCCCTGTTTCCAGTCTTAATGCTAAGCTAACCTAACCATATCCTGGCTCCAGCTTCATATTCAACGTACAAATATGGGAGTGGTATTGATCTTATCTAACTCTTGACAAGAAAGAGAATAAGCATATACCCCAAGATTTCTAACTGCTCCTTTGTGTGCATAGTCACGTTTTCAAATTGTATTTTAGAGTGGAGGTAAAGAATAATGACTTTACTGACAGCTATATTATCCATCAGAAATACTGATTTTAGCAAACAGATAAGAGGACATACTGTATATATACAGTATATTCTTTATTTAACCAGGTAAAAGTCTCATTGAGATTAAAATCCCTTTTTCAAGAGTGACCTGGCCAATAAACAATAAACAACAATAAACAATAAACAATACAAACAGGCAAATACAACTGTCACACACTACAAATGAGTGAACACAATATCTAGTTAATATACAATACAAGGTCAAGGGCAAGAATCAATGACATGTTTATTTTCTGCTCATCATGCAGTCATGTACAACATTCAGTATTCTTCATGTGTAGAAAAATGTTGGATGGAAACCCTTAGGCTCTATTTACCAAAATAACAATACAGTAAGTGACATTCTGCTATTGTATAAGCATAACAGAAATAAAATCCTGTGCAATCCAACCTTGGAAAAGTGTGTTTCACACCCTCACAAAGCATGGTCATGCTTCCAAAGATCCACAGGAATTGGATTTCATGGGTGAGATAAAGAGAAGAGCGTTTGGCTGTGAGGTTCGCTCGGGGGGCTTAGCACTTCTTGTAAAGGATACATCTGGGGGGAGGGAGGGGGTGGGGTATATATTTTGAAGTTAAAGAGAGGCGTTGAGGAGGTCAGAGTAAGTATAGATTAGAAAACTACAGAGCTGTTTCACTGATGGTTGATGATTTTTCAGGGCTTTGTTAATTAATGAAATGAGGACCAAAAACATACACCCCCAGTATGATCAAAGGAAAAAAAAAATACAGAAATCATTCAGATTCATGCAGTATGTGACTCATACTGTATGTATGTGACAGGTTGTGTTTTACGTTTTTGAGTTCAGTATGAAATTGTATAAACAATGGTTTTAATACATGATTTTATTACAAAGTGCTACATATCCATTATAATATAGCTTATCATTTGAGAGAAAATATACTATTCAAAAACATAAAGAGACTCAAGAGGATTCAGTCCTGAATTACCATAAAAATGTTTTCAAATTGTGCTACTTGTTGTATTACATTAGGTGTGACTTTTCTTTTGAATATAATTAAATTACAGTATATAGCTCAGCCTTGTAGATGTTTGTGTGAGTGCCGGTAGCTGCAGCCTGTTGGCTCATCCCATGGGATGTATTGATTTTTACGTCAGCCAGATAGAGTTTCTGCCATAGTACCATATTGCATCTGCATTGATCAGGACAACTCGTCTGGGGAGCACATGCACAAGAGATGTAGAACAGGCTCCATTGTTGCTCCACAGACTCTGCAGCCTTAGACATAGATTTATTGTCACAAAGAGAGAAAATTGTCTATAAACAGTTGGTAAATTTGTGTTTTATTTGTATTGTATGTATTCTGTATTTAAACTTCCATTTCTCACCAACATTACAAATAATAAAGCAGTCACAGGACAGCATGAACACACTAGATATATATTGTCAGTGTGAACAATGAACCTTAAGCAGAACTACAATGATCATGTATTAGGGCAAACCTGTCTCCTAGTAATTACATTTCTATACTACTTAGTTGTAACAGCAAACATGTTTTGGATTACCCTTTTTTTTTTTTATCAACATAATGAGAATGATAACGACGATAATGTTGTTAATGAAGATATCTAATAAGTCACAAAATGTTGATACTGAAACTATCAGAAAAATGTTCAGTGACATTTTTGTTTACAACATTTGATCTTGCAACACAATATCCGCCTGTAGCAGCTACAGCATTTTAAAACGTAACTCATAGCACTTGGTTAAGGTTAGGACAAGATCGTGGTCTTGGTTTAATATTGTCCACAGTGACTTGAAGCAAAAAACCAAAGGTGTTCAATTTATTAATTTTTAACTGAAACCACAATCTTTCTCTAACCTTTACCTAACTGACCTTTACAAAGTGCCTTTGTTGCCTAGAATTAACCACACACGGGACTCTGGATGTCAAAGTCCGGCACTTTGTACTTCCACCATTCTCCCCGATCACCATAGTTGTGATAAATAAATGTTCCTACACTTGAAAAAACATTGCCAGGGAGCAATTCCTTTTCCTTACAAAGCGTATTTGGGAAAACAAGTTAGTCATGTGTACAGGGTTGACAGGCTTGATTAGGGATGTGAATTGCTTACTTACCAGCAATTTGGTTAAATTTAATTTGGCAAGTTAGCAATTCAATTCAAGAGTGATTAATGAGTTTCTTTCTCAATTTAATTTAATTTGATTTTAGAAACCATTTTTCATTTCAGTAATGACCAGTCAAAACTGTATATTCATGAAATACCCTTATGCAATACAGTGAAACTATTCTTAATCTACAAAATGAAAAATAGACATCAGAGTTATGTTTTAAACATTAATCTAAAACAAGGCACGGAAAGTAATGTTTCTATTACAGTATGTCATTACATATTACTTCACTAGATCTATGAAACCAAACACTGATGACTTCAGACTTTTTCTAACAAACAGCGTTGTCAAACTGGAAGACTAAAGATCTTCACATCTAAAGATTCAATGATTTCTATGCTGAATAAAAAAACAAGTAGTGACATGAGCAGTAGTGGCCATAATATTTAATACTGGCACTGGCAGCAGTAACAGTATTTGGTGTTAGTCCCAGTTTCAGCTTTTCAATCCTGGCAGACGAGAGAGGAGTTTTGATTCATGTGTGATTATTGTGATTCAAAATGTTTCAAATTGATTATTGCTAAAGGCAGTGCAGCACATCTCTTAGCAGATCACCGCGTTATTATCAACACAGTAACTCAATTACTACAGCCCTATCAGTAAGTTACAGAAGTGCTTGAAAGTGCCTCTTGCTTTTCAAGGACTTTTCTAACTACACCAGAAGGATATAGAGTGGTTTTACACTGCTTCAAGGATTTGGCTGATTCAGTGTAAGATAGCAATTAAACTGAACCATCACTGAAGAACACATGCTGAAAGAAATGTCTGTTCTCTCTTTTCTCATGGAAATAGAAGCCCAGGGGAGCGGTGGAAAGGATTTTTTTTTTCTCCTTTCAAAATATTTGTGTCTTGCCATCAAATCATCCAGATTGTAAAACAGATAAATCCTTGTGACCTTTAAATCCCAAATATGCAAGGAGCCTTTGTCTGTTACAGTGTGTAACCTGAACTGACCTGGCAGGTTCAACTGGGATCCGGGCTGGGTGGTGAACTGGTGGGGTAAGAGGATAGCGTGCAGTATCTTGCAAACCAATTGCCATTATATACAACTTAGCTCTTAAATGACAAAAAAAAAATCTGAAATTTAAGGGTGACAGTGTATTTTCAATAGGAAGCTCTTAAACAATCACTCAAAGGGAGGAGATCACAATACCATGAAAAGACTAGGTTTTAAATGCATTTTAAATCAACATGGGATTTTCTATTTCATTTTATTTATTCTTCATTTATCTGCTGTATGGGGCATTTAAGTGACTTGCACTCAATAATATTATATTTGATCAAATGTAGAGGTCTTTTAAATCAGCAAGTAATCACCAATAACTGGTGCATGACTAATGTATTTGTCCCATCTCCCAACCCTGTGAACTGGGTCTGCAGTGGGGGTGTTGGTGGCTCAGCTCTGGGATCCACATGCTGCAGTAATCCAGAGAGGGTTAGGATAAAGCCTAGCTTCGCCTCACTCTCTGCCTCCTCCCAGATCAGATGAGATTAGGAAAGAGCTAAGGAGCTCTGAGGGAAGGCAGGGCTCAGAAACACTGAGGCTGAGGAGAGGAGGGACACAGCAAGGCAGGTGGGCACTCCTGCAGGAGGAGAAAGCAGGAGAGCAGAGGCGAGCTCACTCAAGACTACAGGGCTGAATATTCATGTTGGTGCACATGAAGGAGTGTTGCTGTGGAAGAGAGTTTGGAGCCAGCTAGACAAGGTGTGTAATGAAATAGATGCACTAGATTTAATTCTCTTGGTCTTTCTCAGTTTGTGTGCTCTTGAGGCCTTCTTGATGTGTTTAATGTAAATCCAATGGTCACAAATTCTTCTGAGACCAAAAGGATTTTGGAAGGTTGGTTCAGTCCCTGGTAGCAGTGCCTTTGGCTTGGGTGTGCGTTCCAACACGCACCGTTGGAAGTGTTTGTGGGTGGGAAACCGGTGAGAGATCATGTCCTTGTTGCTGGGCTAGGAAGTCCTGCTGGTTGCTCAGAGAATCTTGTGGTGAAACTCCTTGCTCTCTGCAGCAGCAGTAGCAGCTGGTGTCTTCATCCTTCCCAGGACAAAAGTGGAATTAACAGTGACAACGACACAGTGTAGCAGAATGGGAATACCAAGTTGAGGAGGAAATTGACAAATAAAAGAATGAAAAGAAAGCCTGAAGACTCATTGCAAGAATGATCCATCAGGTCTTCAGACACAGAAAACAGTGTTACAGTATAGTGGGTTGTTTTCTAATCTTTGTACAGAATCATTTGAAATAGTGAGTTAAAAATATCTTCAGCAAACAGCCCATAGTGAGCTATATAGATGTTCTTTTTTCATTTGTCATTCTTAAACTTAGTCTATCCCAGAGTGCAAAGATGTTCTGCCCAAGCACTGACTTGGATTTCTTGATATTGTCTCGGTGCAAGGGATCTATGACCTTATGTTAAGTGATGCTCTTGTGAACATGCACTGTATGATTCGTGCAAGTATTTGAATGCATTTGCTGAATATAACTCTTTGTTCCACTGTTCATACTGCGATGGCTGAATAACACTGGGATTAAGTTGACTCTGTCTGTATCTCACTCTTTTTCAGCACGCCATGCCAAACTGATACTGGAGTAACGGAGCTGACAGTGGAACTATGTGTTAAGGATTGTCTGTTGAACTCTTAACTACCTGGAGACCACTGATATTCTTCTTCGGCTGTTAGAGGAAGTTGTTTTGGCAATGGGGAGGAAGAAGATCCAGATCACCCGGATTGTAGATGAGAGGAACCGGCAGGTCAGTTTCTTCTTCTTCTGTCATCTCATTTTACATCTTTGTCATGTAGTCGTATGCAAAGCCTTTTACAGTACAACAACGTAACCCATGCAGTATTGTTGCCTTGCTAGACCCATTTGATTGTCAAAGGTGCTGTCAAAATTGGCAGAGCAAGGTGTCCTCAGGATTCAGGGTCAGCTCTCTTTTAAGGAGTATTATGACCCATGTGAGTAGTGCATCCCCCATAGAAGAACTGTGCCTTGTTTGTTTTCTGCACAAAACCCTTTGGGCAAAAGACCTCCAGCGCACATACGCCTCTGTGCTGTATAAGGTGCTTCTCCCTGACACTACTCTGTTGAACATTTCCTCAGTCTTCTGTATCACAACATGCATCCATAAAAAAACACACTGTATCTCTGCTCTGGTGATCAACATCTAGAGGCGGTTTTGGAAATTTTTTTGGTTGTTATGTTTAGTTTTCGTGATATCTGATGTGTTGATGTGTGGCTGAATCCTGCTAAGATCCCACTCTAACAACTAGGGATTCACTGCGTTTATTCCAAGATCCAGAGGAGCAACAGACAGAGTTGGAGTTTACATTTTAAAAGAAGTCCCATAGAGATTCCCACAGAGTATTATGCGGATGTGCAAGTATTGACAGGTTCATGAACCCTTCACTGAGGGATCTCTCAAGGAACCGTCTGTGGATCCCCTATGGTTTCACTTTAAAGAACTCCAAAAGATTCCTCTAAGCCGTTTTACTTTTGAGAGTGCAGTGGTCACAGCTGGTGGCGAGGGCAGTAATTTGGGGTTAGCTGGGTCCGGACAGCACCCTGTCATTAGCAGGGTGGGTCAGTGTTAGGGACACACAGTGGCCTTCTCTCCTCACCGTCTCCTTGCGCAGCCACATTGCTGCCCACTGGAATCCCTCTCTGTCTGTGTCCTCTATATATATCACCCCCAACAACACAACAAATACCAGCCTGTCTGGAAGGAAGGCGCAGGCTCTGGAAATAGGGATGTGGCTGGAAAATAAATATCTGGGATGATGTTTATATTTGATGTTTGGTTGTCTTGGCCAGAGCATTTTTAGATAGACACTGCTTTAGCTGTCGGTTGTGCATCACTGGAGCCTGCTGTATATTTAGGTTCTTGTACTCTATTTTGGGAAGTTGGCTTGTATTCTCGTTTTACATGTCAAGTGTTTTTAGCTGGTTTTCCTCTTTTTCAAACTATCACATTATTACAGCCCATGCTGAATAGCTATATAGTAATGACATTGGTAAAAAGATGCACCAGCTATCAGCTGTCAAATGTTCTAAAAGAGGAGCAAGGTGGTTCTTTGATATCTCTTTTCACAGAAATCTATTTGCTAGTCACGCTCAAGAAATAATGACTGTAATTCCAAACATCATTTACGGGGTAACTGTAAACCCCAAAAATGAACGTTAACTGCCCTTTTAATCATAATGAGAACTGTGGCGTCCATTTACCACTATCATCTAATCTAGTTACTGTAATGAGATGCAACATTTATTCAGTGACTACTACCGTTCCAAATGTTTCTGGCATTAGTGCAGATGTTCAGCTTGGTTGAACATGAACTTGGTTGGCCATCTGATGCAGCCTTTGCGCCCTAACTGGAACATGTGATGTTGCAGGGGCTCCAACGTCTTGGCTGAGGACACTTTGCTCCTCAGACATTTCGAAAACAAATTAAACTGCACTGGAGACAAAATATGACATTATATCTCCCCCATTGGGAAAATATTAAAATGTTTTAAGAAAATATACTTGTATGGCCAAATATAGGAGACTAAATCACTTGCTAACAGCATATGTCTTTCTCTATCTGGCTTTCTGTGCTATAAAATATAAAAAAGCCACTGTGCTATCATGCATATAATGGTACTCCCTGCAGTTCCCTGGGTAAAAGCCTCCAAGTGGGGCTGGAAGTGGAGAGCGGCTGTAAGTCACTAGGTTCCACACATTTAACCCAACAACTGACATGTTTTGACTTATGATGGCTACGATTTCCACTCTGCATATGTCAGTCATCAGACTTCCAGTGCGGCTCACAATGAAGGACACATTATTTCTTGCAAGGAGGTCAACTCTCTGAAGTTGATTGAGGGGATATTTCTGTGATCAGTGAATTCCCAGTGGTGGTGAGGAGATGCTGTGGAAAGTAATAAGATGTGAGGTGCCAAGGTATAGAGGAATGTGTTTCTCAATTTCAGGAACATGTAAGAGAACGAAGGCTAGAAAGGTGTGGGAGAGGTGTGGGTGTTACTGAACAGATTAGATAGCTCTGTGAAATGCACACACCCATCCTCAAAACACCATCAGGGACCATGATGCAACAGTACTAGCTTGGGAGATTCCTCCTCTTCTCTTCCAAGTCATGCTTATAGGATGATTTAGGCTTAACCTCAGTGAACTGTTGGCAGATCACCAACTCAAACTCTTTGGAGAAACTGAAAGTGGAAAAACTGATTTTCATCAATCAACTGTGGATAGAGTGCAAATTACTGTGCTCCTCTTCCATGTATTCAATATTAATCTTTTGTAGAGTTTGACTGTTTTTAGGGGCAATTGTGCTATATTTATATTTCATGTTGGTAATACTGAATAAGTAAGACTGCCTTTGAGCAAGTACCAATACTAGTAACTGCTGCAGTAAAACTGCTCGGCAGCCGACAGTAGAAGACTGTGACTGAGCTGCGGAGCTGTGAATGTGTGGAAACGTAAGAACATGAAGCAGGCAGACAGACCAATACACATGATACTCAGCATTGCTGGAAATCTTGAAGGTGTGAGAAGGTGTGAGAGTCAAAGGCAGCTTCTAGATATGTGATGACATGAGTCAGGATCCCAGAAGCCACGATGGAAGGAAGACATACCCAGATAAATACAGATGACTCACTGCGGGGAGTGCACACCAGAAAAGGATGAGAGACTATGATCGATGTGTGACCTGTGGGTTGTGTGTGGGTTTATGTGAGCTCTAAATGGTCCACTCCAAACATTTCATTTTAGCCTCATGGTAGAGGTGCATTTTATGGTTTAGGGGAACACAAGGAGGTTTCAGGAATGATTCTTATCACAGTACAATATTACACTGTATGCTTATATTAATATTTTTTAGTCATATATGTCCTATGTTTACAATCAAGGCTGAACACCTTGATAGTAATTATTAAGGGAAGGGAAACATTACTTAGTTGCTTTCCCCACCCACATTTCTCACCCACTCAATCAGTGGAATTCAAGTAGAAGCCAATTTACAGGTCATTTCCGCCCTCTTTTGGGAATTCAGTGTCAGATCTCGCATGGACACCTCCCTCCTTCTCTCCCTCTTGTGTGACACAGACACATTTTGATACATTCTGTCAGCAACTGACTGTGTATTTTTGTGTTAATTGATTCTGTGTCCGTAGCTCATGCTGCTGCCGCTGTGTTCATTGTTCATTATTAGTTGTTCTGCGTAAGAGCAGTAGCTAAATGAATAGCTAAATAGGATGTGCTTTAGATAATAGAAAATAAAGTGAAAAATGGGAAGAATATGCAGGTGAGCAACTGATTATGTTTTCAACATGATTGAAAAATTACAGTTTTGCACAGCCAAAGGCAAACACGCTTGTTTGTCTGTCCAAAATGTGCTTCTGAACAAGTACTGAGTTGTGTGATGCTCGCAGGCCCCCAACTTCTCTTAGCCAAACTCTCCTCGTAGTTCTTCCCTCGTCCATTGATGTCAGGGCACAGGAGCTGATGTTCAAAGAAAACTGGGTTGATCCTTGGTTTCTGTCTTTCCAGGTGACTTTCATGAAGAGGAAGTTTGGTCTGATGAAGAAGGCCTATGAGTTGAGCGTTCTGTGTGACTGTGAAATCGCCCTCATCATCTTCAACAGCTCCAACAAGCTGTTCCAGTATGCCAGCACAGACATGGACAAAGTCCTACTGAAATACACCGAGTACAACGAACCCCACGAGAGCAGAACCAATTCTGACATTGTAGAGGTGAGCTGCAGTGTAATTTAGTTCAAATGCAACTCTCTATCTCATGTCATAATGTCAGTGCTGGTGTTGTCATTGGAGAGCTTTGACCTGACAAAATCCGGTACCCAGTACAGTCTTATTTATATACAGTTCATTTTTGTAGAGAAATGTGAACTCTTTTTTTTTTCCTCTTTACATTTGGTTGGTGATCTGTTGAAACCTATAATGCTGTTGCCCTCAGTGTAAATAGAGTTGTGAGTGCCAGCCAAAATGACTAAATGCAAATATGCATCACATCTAACAGCCTATTTTGCATTAACACTCGCAAAATGATAGGGAAGGTATAATATTTGATAGTTTTTGTCATTTGATATTTCAGAAGAGTACATTTTATGCCTGGGGAATTGACAGGTGACCCTAGACATTTTTTCGTTTTTTCCCACGAACAGTTAGTAGAGAGTAAATACAGAGAAAGAGAAGAAGAGAGAAAAAGTAGACAGTTAAAGAGACGGTAAAATAGAGAGAACCAGCAAGAAGGAGAGAGAGTGAGAGAAATCTTGACATTGTAAAACATATTATGGAGGATTTACACTCAAATTCTTCTGGGAAGGCTCTTTGGCTGTTTACATCCATTTGGAGGATTAAGGAAGGAAATGACTGCAGTTTAGAAAGATGAATTTCTAGAAAGCACAACGGCAGAGGACTCAGTGTCTGTCGTCCAGCTGGTGCTGCCTTCAGTCTTGTCTTACTGCTTTTAAAATCTGGGGCAATAGAGTATACATTTTAAAAGACATTTTATGTATTTTTCTCATTCGAGGGAACACATAAATGCTGAACTGAGACTAACAGGAATGACGCTGTTTCCCGTCATCGATTTAAAATCTTGCATCCTGTAGGAAAACTGTACTCCACCGTTGCGGGTTTACTAGCCAGGGTATAATATTGCAAAAGAATTAATCTACTGGCCCTGTGACAACTCCGGAAGTTGGATAATTTCATGCTGACTTAAATGGTACAGAACAAGAGGACCTCAAGAGAGAACCAGGACTTAATGTGATGACACGGGTTGAAACCCTGTGGGGAAAGTCCTAATATTGAATAAAAGCAATAAAATAATTAAAGCAATTACAAATTAGAATGTCAAAAACAATAAGAATATAAAGAATTCAATGTGACAAAATGGTGTTGAGTCATTTTTAGCAATTAGCATTGTTGTGAAAAGTGAGAAAAAGTGAATGTGTTGCAGCTGTAAGACTTGATGGTTTGTTCATTTTAATGACTGAACATGCCAGGCTCCTGCCTTGTCAGATTTTCAGTGCATCCAGTTTACTCAGGAAGTGACACATAGCAAGATTTTGCAGTACTGAGACAAAATGGACTTGACTAATAATGACGACTGAGATTTTTACGTCATGAATGGCAGGGAATAGATAGAAGACAACTAACAGGTTGGCCTTCCAACTTTGGATAATGCAAATCATGTGTGAGACTGTTTACTAAGCATTAACACACACCAGTCACAGCTGGCCTACTGGGGATGTTTTCAGTGATAAGAGCCAGCTGTTCACCCGTTTTGTGGGGTCCTGCAGTGTCACTGGGGTGGTGACGCTGGTACTGTTGCATCATGGTCCCTGAGCGGCACTCTCTTGTCTCTCACTGCACGTACTCATTGCCGCTGCCATTAAAAATGAATGGTCATCGTGACTCACGTTCTGGCTGTTTATGTAAGCTTCTAATGTGTGTTTGCCTTGCTGAGAGTCTGAATTTACTGCTCCCCCCCACACACACACAGCTGTGCTGTACCAAATGCAAACTGTCAAATGTAAAGGAAGCTAAACTTCCCAAGCTAACTGTGTTTATTTTCAAAGTGCCTCTTCCCCCCTCCTGAAAAAAAGAGGAGCTTCAGCGTTGAAGTTTGTTTCAGGAGACTCCAGGCATGTTTTCCAGCTGCTTTCTTTCATCCCTCAGTGTCCTCTATCTTACCAAAATCACACTCTTAACCTTCCCAAGTAAATCTAACATTGTTTCTCAAGGGGAATAAGACTGTAAAAACAAACCTGAAACCAATACAGTCTTACGGATGAACAGGAGCATGCATGTGAAGCCATAAAGCCTCTCCAAAGACCACAAATGTTGAATGCTGAATTCATCCTCTTAGATAGAGGTTGTTCACATGCATCATTGATATTGCCTATAACTATTCTAAATAGTATAATCATGTCTATTCGCCTGCTGTAAACCACAGGCAGACACCTGTCTCAGCTCTGTAAGCCATAATCCAGCTTGATTTGCCTGCTTTGAGCCCTTATTTGTTTTTTCCCACAAATGTCACGCAGTCAGACAAGCTGGTGAAAACAAAGCCTGGAAAGTGAGAGGTTGATCTTTTACATATCGGTCAGTCTATTTGCAACATTTAAGCATGAAATTTGACTATGTGTAAAATAATACCCCACTGGCTGCAACAGACTTCCCATGTCGTGAGGGACCGGCAGAGAGCCTCTGTGGATTCATTGTCGTTTTGTTAATGGAAAATAATATTTGCTGATGATTATCTCTCTGGACCAAACACACAAACATCTCACAAGGTGTTTTTGTCACACACAGGCAGTCTGCACATGAGTATTAACACATCCAACATACACTGTATCTCTTTATTTTGTTTGGCAGTTTAAATATCTTTTAAAGTCATTTTTGTGAATGTACGTACCTAACGACCAATCACCAATCCTTATTGTTTGTCCAGGAAACCCCTTCTCCTTTGCTTTTGTTGTAAATGATTTAACTTAATAAAGCTAGTTAGTTTCATTAAGTTAAAACCTTGTATACACGTAAATAGCTAAGGTATGACATCACAAAATTACAAATCAGCATATGATGCCATCTAGCAATATCTAGTGACTTTTCGAGCAGGCTTTAGCTACTTTCCAGATGACCAGACTGTCAAAACTCACTGCTACCAGTAGTCCTGTAATCTCAGTACTCCGTACGTTACAATGGGATTCGAATCAAGACACAGTAATGTAATGTAATGTACGGAGTCGCACAGTAATGTAGGTAATTCTCAAATAACGGTTGCCGCCGAGCAGCGGGTAACAATGTAGAAACTGAAGCAATATTAGGAACTATTTTTAGTGCCTGCCCCACACAGATTTGCAAGTTACTTGTACCAGTAATGTCAGCTGGAACCAAAAATTGTGTGACTATGAATATACATTGATTACTTAGCAAAACTGATTTTTAATTTTGGTTTGACTTTAAGCAATAAAAGTCTCTTGAAATATACTCTACAGATGTGTCTCCACATGGAGGAGATAAAAGTGTGCTGTCAACCTGAAATGAATGTGGACGCCAGGAAGACTTTTTTTTTAATGATGATGGTCTGCCAGCTAAAACAACTACAAAGTCCTAACTGGTCAGCTAATCTCACTGACAGATTACTTTTGTCATAATAATGAGACAGGTTTGTGTGCAGCAGAGTTGAGTTTCAGCAACAACAGAGCAGCCGTCCAAGGTATGCAATGCAGTCATTTCAGCCTGCAGAGCCCAGAGATGAATGAGACCCATAACAGAAAGTGAAAACTACAATAGACTGAAACCTGACACTGTGGCGTACAGCAGAGCAGTTGATTTGGCTTAGTTCAAGTAAAGTATGATAGGATGCTTCATAAAAAACAATATGTAGAGAGACTGCGTGGAGTGGCCTTTGAAAGTGTGAGAGCTGAGCTTATCTGCCAGAGATGTGTCGAATCACATCTCAAACACTCCCCTCGCCTGCCCTATTCTTAGCCTATAGGGCAATCACCCAACTGGAAAAGACTCACTCTAGGGAAAGAGGGGGCCTTATTTTATCTTTGATGCAGCCCCAACAGCAACAAGACATCACCCTCACATGTTGAGATGCTTAACGTTGCAGCTCGTGCCTCATGGTGGCAATGATCCACATGCCTTTGGAGATCCACTAAAGCCGCCTTTGACATTTGAAATGATAAGGAGACGCACACCCTCAGATCCCCTAACAGACACTTTAAGATAGTCGTCAGTGCCCAGACATGATGTAGTGGTTTAAACCAGCATTTGTGGAGCCACATATAGCCTGGTGGGTCTTGGACCAAATCCCACAAGACCCTCCTCCCCTGGGTTGACTCTGTGTCCCTCTGTGCCCTCATGCTCTCCTTTCGCTCAAGAAAACAACGTCTTTCATAGGAGCTGGAACTCCCCCGAATTTAAAGATAAACCGTAAAGCTACCCGAGAATGGTGTGAAACACTTACTGTAGAGAAACTGGAGTGATCACATGAGTGGTAAACAGCTGTCCTCTAAAAAACTCTTCCCTCCCCTTGGGTTGTAAGGTCAAGCAGAGTTTACACCTGAGTCAGAGAATGACTGTAGAGTAACAAACTCCTGATGCTGAGCAAATGAAAACTTTCCATCTGTCATAATTTAGCTCATTCCTCCTCACATCATTAATAATGATTGCTGAGTCATTATACTTTGAATATCAATGCTGGAATGCTGCCTTTTGCTCTGGAGTTGTGTCAACTTACTGTAATATTTACAATGTATTTGCAGGCCTTACATATACCTTCACATGCAGGTATTTTACAGATTATGACTACAGTCAGACTGCCAGATTCTGATCAGTCCTTCTGTTGTAAATGTGACAGTTGGCGCAGAAGGGACACAGCACCAGCAGCTGTGTCGATTCAAGGCTCTGTGAAAGACTTTATTTTCACATGACAGACATTTTGGCCCTTGAAAGAAGGGCTACAGTGCTTCTTGTTGTGTTAGCGGACTTTTATGTGATATCTCAATACAGTACTTCCCTGCGGTAAGCTTGTTGTGATAAAACTAATGCTTGATACTGCAGTGCTTTAATGTAGCAGGAGCAGGGCCTTTGCTCTTACTGTACCGTTGCAAGGAATAAGTAGTGAATGTTAAACAGTTTATAGCAACACCAAACTCTTTTGTCTCTACTGAAAAGAATGCACAGTATGATTTTTCCAGTTTTCCAAAGTTTTTGCAAGAATGTAATAAACACGTGGTCTTTTGCATTGTCCTTTTTACACTGTAAAAATATCCTTTTTCCTTTACACTGTGTGTCAAAATGTATGTCAGGGCCATATCATCTAAATCACTAATGGAAAATTCCTTTGCCACCTGTCATTTTGACTAATAACAAATAATTGCTGGCACTGCTGCACAGTAACTCACATAATGTACCATCCCATAATTAGACAAAATGGCGTAATTGTCAAACAAAGGGTCCACCAAACAAACTGGCTGGCAGGTTTAGGGAAAGCTGGTTCTGAACCGAACAAGCCAAACACTGTGTGTGTCCTTTGATGCAGCTTCATGTTTTACTGGAGTGTTGAGCGTGTGACTTCTTAAGTGGTCACCAGTTGTTAAAATGTAGTTTCAGGCCTGTGGTGAAAATAGACTTGTGAGTGTGTGTTTAAAGCTCCTACTAACTACCAGTGTCTGAGAATGCAGAGGACATGTGGTGGACAGACAGTCAGCTGGCTGCTGTGTTGGTCTGTCAGTCCGTCCTTTTCACGCTATGACGTGTAATGTAATGAGGAGCAGAGATGAGATGATGGATACCAGAGAAGTGATGTCATTGTCCAGGCTCGCATGATGTCGGTATGATTTGATTTTTTACAGTGACTCCTCTACCAAAGTCCAGGTGCTCTAAATTAACATCCATCAATTCATCCGTCCATGTTCTAAACAAATTATCTAAACCTAATCTTTCTAAACCACCTGAACAATGCCAATTCCTTGCTTGGCTTCATTTTTATTTACAATGGGAACTACATCTGTTTTTTAATATGATGCAGTCGACATTTTGAATTTGAATATTTGAAATGTCCTTAACTGATATTTTTTTGTGTATTAATGTGCATTCCACTCTTTGGACTGTAATCAGTGTTTTTATCTTAACAATGGATCACATAACTATGTGTGATGTGGAAGGTGCTGCTTGTAGTGACGAACCCACAGAGAATAATCAGCCAACTTTGCAGTTCCCTTCAGCTCTATGGAGCATTTCAGTGCCTTTTAGCTGATTTTTGTTTTTATGGCCCATAAGGAGAGTCAGTATTGGAAAAACATTCATCAGGTGGACACACAATACACAATGTACAAAATATTTCAGAAAAATAAATCTGTGACAGATGCTTTCATGCTTAAAAACTGAAGATCAAATGGTGAATACCTTAAAGAAACTTTTATGATCCCAGTACGTTACAACAGGAATTAGAAACCATTAAACCATAAACAGGATCTTGATGCAAGGATGTGCAATTGTTATGATAGAAAGTGACAAGCTTTTGAATGAAAGAGGATCATCAGCATTGTGGTTTGAGTTTCCACATAAATGTGGTATCATTAACTATTAATTAAGAGAGAGGTTTCTATTAATATCACAAGTTTCAGTTCCACATCCAATTTTCACGTAAGTGTGTACATTTATATCTGTAACAATAACAACAATGAATAAAAACTATAGTTATTGTAGTTGTTCATGATTGATAATACGTACAGCACTGAGAGGCTCAGGAAGAGCTTCTACCCTCAGGCCACTAGGATCCTAAATGAGGACACTGCCTAAGAATTGGCTAAGACTATTTTTAAGTAAGTATTATAATCATCTGTAATCATCTATTGCTTATTTTATTCTTTATTCTTACTTTAATTTACACTTACACTTTTTACACTATGATTATACCCAGTATGATTATATGTGACAAATAAACTAAACTTGAACTTGAACTATACACGCCTTTATAAAGGACCCTCACTGACTCACTGACCTTGCCATCACAACTTCAGGCCTAACCCCAGCCTTTACCCTAAGCCTAACCTAAATGTAACTGTAACCAGAGCTGATCTTAAGACCAGGTTCTTCTTTCCTTAAAGCAGCATTTTCTTTACCAGGACTGCCTTCCTGCAGTGCTGTGGATATTTGTCTAAGCTGTACTGCTGACAGTAATATGATTCTGTACAGACAGAAGAGTTTGTGCTAATGAATTTCATCTGACAGCAATATCTCTGTGGTGCTCTTTGCCTTTTATTTCCCCGTCTATCCACCCTTCACCACTATAAACACCCAACCAAACCCAAAGTTGTTTCAGGCTTGCTATAAAAATATCTGCGTACTCCAGTCCATTGTGTTTAAAAGGCTGGCGTGAATATAGATGAGTAATGTGGAGCAGCATCTCTCTGGAGGAAGACTACTGTTAGTGTCTCTACCACTCAGATCAGATTTTTGTCTGTCACGCTGCTTCAAAGCTCATAAAAGCAAACAATCTGACAGACACTCAGGAGTAGAATAATGTACGCTCTGTATAGGAAGGTGATATTTGGCTAAAGCATGAATGCAACTGCATTGGGATTCACAAAATATTGAAATGTTTAGCCTCAGATCAGTAACTTGCAGAGAATAATCAGGTAGGTGGTTCAGTGCTTTGCTTAAGAGCATTTGAGCATTTGACCTTATTCAGAATGTGAATTAAACCAACAATTATACATATAAAAGAAAACCTCCTGCTAGCTGTTAGCAGACAGTCAGTCAGATGGAGACAGCTGGTAAAACATCTTGTGGGGGAGTCACAAAAAAATAGATAATGTCTAAATAACCAGACACCAACAACTTTTTTAATACGTATTAGAGGCATTTTACCACGAGGTAATAATGTGTTTTTGTATTGAGAATAACTGTAAAGAACTCAGCAGGATTTCATTTGCAGACTTGCAGAAATTTAAATAATACTTCAGTGTTGGGGAAGTATCTGTAAACTGGGAACCTCTTGAGAATCAGATCTGGTTTCTAGTCATGTCAGTGGTTAGTTGTCCTTCCTGCTCTTTAACCACATATTAGATAGGGAGCGATCAGAACCATACACACCCTGTGTTCTGCAATACCTCAGCTTCTGACATGGACAAATGTTATTATATAGTAATAAAAAAGTTTAAAGTGATCAGTCTCAGCTTGACTCTATTTACATTTATGCTTATTATTATTATTATTATTATTTATTTATTTATTTTTATCTGTTTGTATCTGTTTCTGTCTGATTTCTTTAACAAACCTCTTTGTGAGAAAAACATTGAACTGATGTGTTTCAAAGCTGGACGTGCTCTGTAAATTGTACTGTATTTTAGCTATTGTGGTCTGTAATGACGGACTTTTCCATCGGGAAGAATTCCTAAAAAATTCTAACAGATATGTAAATCATTTTTAACAAACTGGTTTATTGTGATTTATGAAGTGCTCTTTGCTCTCCGTAGTCAGCTTCCCGCTCTCTCTGGGAAAATGTGGCTTTATTATGAATGTCAACTGCAGGCCACTGTAAGCTGTGCCAAAGATCTGTTGATGTTGTTGCAATTTCTACTTTTATACCAGTGCTTTTTAATCAATCTCTCCCCCTGTGTTTATTTCACCCACAGGCCCTGAACAAGAAGGAGCACAGAGGCTGCGACAGCCCCGATGGTGATGCCTCCTACGTCCTCACCCCCAATACTGAGGAGAAATACAAGAAGATTAATGAAGAGTTTGACAACATGATGAAGAGTCATAAAATTGTAAGTTGCATTGTGGTTTATTGATGTTTTTCATCAGTTACACACATTATGTACACCCAGTATGCCACTGAGTACCTCTGCTGATGCAGATCAAAGCCAGTAACCTATTGGCTTTTCCCACCCACATTTCCTCACAGGGACTTGAACCAAAAGCTTCAGTATCGGTATGTCTGCTTAACGTTGTTTTTTTTGGCATCTTCCGCACTGGCTCTGAAATCCGATTATTTTGAATGGGATTCTTCTTCCTTTTCTTTTTGTTTCTACAGCACAAAATGTCAGTCAGTTAGTGATCACATGCTTGGTGAGGCACCTGATTACAAGTATGGTATTCTGGTACTGATGCAGCTCATGTTGACATTTCTCTATCTGTCTTCTCCTCTACAGTCCACAGGCCTTCCACAGCAGAACTTCATGCATGTAGCACCAAGCAGCATGTCGTACAGCCCCGGTGCGGGAGGAGGAGGAGGAGGAGGAGGAGGAGGAGCAACCTCCCAAGCTCTAGCTGCAGCCACAGCAGCTCTGGCTGACAGTGGGATCCTCTCCTCACCTCACACACACCTCCACAGAAACTCTCCACAAAGACCTCCCAGTACTGGAAACACAGGTGTGTGTGCATGTGTGTGCTTAATATTCCAGGAGAAGGCAGATAATAAGATATTTGCATTGCCCTTTGGTGACTAAAGTCATGATGCACACTGGATGCATGTCAGTGGTTACAGAACACAAACTGGTGGAAAAAGAAATCAAATAACAATCAGTGTGTGTGTTTATCCTCAGGTGGCCTGCAGGGTAGTTCTGATCTGGCTCTGCAAAATGGGTCTGGACCAGTTGGTATGTATCTCTCAGGAGTCATACAAACGCTGACAGTAGTCCTGGTCTAAAGACCAAATCTTTACCCTTGAGCCACACCAGCACCATAAGTGCTTAAATATGTAATTCAACATAACACCATTTTTCAGAGAGAAATTTAAATCCAACAATTAAAATAAGGTTCATTCCTTTTTTCATCAGTTTCTACATGAATGTGTTATATTTTCATGCATGGCTTTATCATCTATTTCTGGAAAATCCTTCATTACAAGGTTAGAGAGCGAACTGAACAATGAGGGTTCGTCTATAGTGGCTAGGAAGTTCATTAATCTGTTGATCCTCATTAGAAGTCTCTCTGTAAAGTCTAAAGTATAAATACTACCTGGAAAATCCTCTCCTCTCCTCTTCTCTCCTCTCCTCTCTCCTCTTCTCTGCTCTGTACAACAAGCACTCTGTACCAGCATCCCTGATGGGGCTTTACCTGCTATAACCTCTCCCTCTCTCTCTCCCTCCCTTCTCTCTCTCTCTCTCTCTCTCTCTCGTGGCTGCCAGTCCACAGTCAATGCTCAGTGTCCAACAGATCGGGCCAGTTACTGTTGGGAAATCTGCTTTTTAATAACCAAGTACAAGCTAGTAGCGTGCCTGACAGTTATGTAAATGTTTCATATTCATATGATTATATTATTATGTTTAATATTGTACTGCTTTATTATAGTAGTGCCGTGAGCTTTGAAGACAGTTTATCTGAGGTCGTCCAGCAGAAAAGAATCATGACAATTCAAACTGCAGAAAAAATATCAGAGCATTTACTACTAATACAATTTCAATAACAGTCTATTTGTAGAAATGTAGTAAAACAAGGATTAAACTGATGTTTGAGGAAATATAAAAATAGGTGGAATAACATAAAAAGATCACTAAAAAAGCCACTGCAGTGCTAATTTCTTATCAAAACAGTGATTGACTGTGATAGCAGGTTGGTGCACTACTTGGTAAATAATGTGTATGCTTTTAGGGAATAAATGTTTCTGAAATGAGTTGTTGAAAATGTTCTGTAACTCTGGTGTTCAGGGCGTTTGAATTGTGAAGTTGAATTGTGATGTTCTACATGTGACAACATCCATGTTTTCACAAAGTAAAAATCCGGACCTTTGTTATATTTGTGCTGTCCCACCAGTCGGTCAGTTGGATAAAGTTGGATTAAATGTAGATGTGTATGACTGTGTGAATAATTTTATCATCTCCATTTTGAGAATAATACAACAAATAATTGAAGTTTGTCTTTTAACATCTCAATCATCTAAAGCAGTGTTTCCAAAGTGTTTTTGCTTGTGACCCCTTAAAACAAAACAATGGCTTCCTGTCACCCCTTGTCACCAGTTGTATACGTCTACTGTTTGTGATTAGTTAAAAAAAAGGTGATTTTTTTCACCGTTATTTTAATTTTAGAAGCCTGAAGACTTGAAACATCAAATAATTCACTAGAAAAAAAGTCACTACATCACATCAGAACATTTGAATGCTTTCATCTTAAATGCTATTGGAGGCATGTGTGTTTTTTTTTTTACTGGTTTATGTCAGCTGTATTCGTCTTTACTGTTGGGTCTTCAAGCCCTGCTACAAACTGTCCTCCTTGCAGACTATCCTCCCAGGTATCTTCGTGCTCTCCCTCCCAGCCAGAACATCATGTCTCATATGAACACTAACATTATGTAAAGTCAAGTAGAAGAAAAGATCAATTATTCATTATTATCTCTTGTATAATATATAGCAGTACTTTCTCCATTCAGGCTGTTGGTGGACAAGTTGATTTAGTGGATCTAACACATGGGACTGTAACCTCCCCCGTTTTAACGCACATTTCAAATCTTCAGATATTTCTAAATTTAGGCGCATTATGCTTTCCACTAAAAAGAAGACTGTAGGAGGCTCGTAAAATATGCCAGGCAAAATCTTTATTTGAACAGATGCACTTACAGGACTCCTGGTCCAATGTAGAAGAGTTCATATTCTCCAGTCAAACTCTCAGTCAATTCTTAAATGTCCTTGTATTTCTACATGTCTGTGTTCAGTGAACGGTTTTGGGGGCTCACCTGGTGGAAGCAGCTTGGGGAAGATCATACCACCCAAATCTCCTCCTCTTCCACCTCCTGGGAACAGCCTGGTCCCTACCAGCCGCAAGACAGACCTCCGAGTGGTCATCCCTCAGTCCAAAGGAATGATGCAAACACTGGTAAGTGTGTGTGCTTCTTATATTTAGGACTGCAACAAAAGTCCTCACAAAGGTTAATAACTACAAGGAATATCCTCCATTTTTTAGAACTCTCTTAGAAGAAATGCTCTTTTTGAGGCTGCTTATTGATAAATGAATACTTAAAGCTGCATTATTTGATTTGTGACCACCAGGGGGCAAAAAAAAAGACACACACTTATCACCTTATAACCAGCTTATAAAATTGTTGTGCTTTTCAGCACTTCTCAGCTGCTCATGCACAACTCTGTAAAAACACATTCTGAGGTCTGTTAGGAACCAGAACAGTACATGATGTTTTTTAAGCCTGAGTGATGTTGGACGCAGACAAGGACAGGATGCAGATTACCACAGAGCTGGTCAGCAGCTTTTCAGAACAATTGGTTTGACACCATCTGGCCCAGATGGTTGATGAGTTTGCAAATGAAATCATTGTTCCTTTAAAGAGGAGAAGATCTCTCTGTTCTGGACTGAAAAATTCCTCACATCCATATTGGCAAAAAAATTGCTTGCCTAGTTTAAAAAAGAATTGACTTGAAGGCATCCTCGTCATGATCCATAGTTCCTTTCAGTGGAGTCTCCAGTTTTCATTGTGAACTGACACAGCTTTGTTTACATTCAGTCTCTCTCACCCCAGTGCATCGTGTGCATCCTTAAGGCTTTACAAACAGATTGAATGCATTTCATACCTCATGAAACATTTTCACAGTATTTTTGGCTGCATTATTTACATCAGCTTACAGTCTTCTTCTCCTCCTTTATTGGCTTCCTTTTATATCACTCTACCACCACCAACTGACAAAATGTGTGTCATAAGCCAGTGCCTGTGGGTTATCAGACAAGATCCAAACAGTTCAGGGGCTTGTTCGTCAAAACATAGTAGCACAAGTGGTCAGAAATTCCTCTGGAGACCTTAACTGTTTTTATCCTTTTCAGTTTCTTCTGTCCATGTACGATTCTGCTTTACCTCCTTAATTTCAGTATTTATTGTGTTGTTATTAGGTAAACATTTAATAGCTTTACATGAAACAATATTTCTAATCATAGAAATCTACATAGTGACTGATGTGGCTTAATATGCTGTTCACAGTACTAAATAACAGCCTATTGTTCAAGACAGTGGGCGGATAACTCTTCTAAACTATTATCAAATAGTTTCATAGATTGTGAAGCCAAAACAGCAAAGGTTAAGGTTGCCACTGGTAATCACAAGGGCGTCGTGTTTATTCTTATTTTATGGAAGACTTTTAAGTACCATCTCTGTAATCTGCGCTAGCATTTGCAGAAAGACCACAAGAATCAGTTAAGTGTTCCTTGTCTGTTGTTTTTCCTTTTTGTCTTTATCCTAACAAACACACAGTACAGTAAAATGATGCATTTCAGTGAAAGAGGCAAAAATCCTGTCATGTACAGTAAAATTAGTTTTGGAAGGCAACAGGCTGCACACACAAAAACACTGATGATATTTCAAGTAGGCTGCCAACTCCTGGGTGGACAGGGAGCGCAGATTCTCTGTGGAAGTTTAAGTCAGATTTGGAAACAGTACCACTAGAACTCAGATGCAGAAGTGACATGCTGATATGCTCACATCTCACATTGTGGCACAAATAAGCCCTCATAAAGTTCACAGTACAAGAAGTTTGGGCGATTAGATGCATGAAATCTAACAGAGTGCATGGTTTGGTGAAGTGACTCGGTGCTCTGTAGAGTCTTCAGAGCATCTTTCTTCCTTCAGATCGTACATTCAGCAGCTGTGCTGAGTTATTGAAGTTATTGATTTGCCCTTAACTCCCTTACTGTGGCCCTTCCCACCCACACTATGCTCAAATATGATGTAACAATTAGCAAACAATGGAAACTGAGCCTGTTTTGTTTTGTTTTTTATGGTGACCAGGCAGCTCCATTATTCTGCTGGTTGTGGGATGCAGCAGATTGTATCATTATCCATCAGTAAAAGGACAGCATTTCTTATTTCTCCCGTCATGAATATTAATGTGAAAGTCCAGCTTTTCGGGAGATATGGTGCAATTATTTTGAATAGTATACACTAAAAAAAACTTTATCCAAATGTAAATATAAGTTCACATTTTTTTATGAACTTGAGAAGAGGATTTTGTTACTTTCTGGAGAATTTACAGACAAGAAGTTAGAAATGGATTACCTTTAAAATGTTTTCAAAGGTAACCTTTAAAAACTCATTTAGGGATAGTCATTAGCATTAATGAAATACTGTCAGACTAAATTTCAGGTGGAGAAAATAAATGAATAAACACCCTTTCATCCCACGTGTGGCGGTCAACCCTGCCTCTCCAGAAATGAGTCAAAATGTGATTATATATTTGTTAATCATCACAATTTCTCATCATTCTGTTCTTTCTGAGATGATTATTGTCGATGACAAATAATTTATTGTCATCATGTTTGCAGGAGGAGTTAGCATGGTCTTTTTCAGTGGTCTGTTACTGTAAATACCAGCTTTCATGGGTTGACACTGGCATGCAGTTGTAACATGCAACAAAACCATAAACCGTAGCATGCTAATATTTCCACAATGTTTAAACCAGCAGAGGAGGGTGGTAGCTGCTCAGATCACGACAGGTATTTGTTTCTGCTTTTCATTCACCGCAGTAGAAGATGATGAGTTGTGGTCAGGCAGCAGCTCCTCGGTTTGATAGTTGCGAAACTGCCTTTCACTTCCTCCTCTATGCACGTGTGTGCGTGTAAGTGTGTACAGTACGCTTTGTGTACTGTGTGTGTTTTGCACAAACTGGCAAGAACAACTCTTAGAGTGTTTCTTTAAAGCAAAATCCATAAAGAACTGAGCAGGTCTGCCTTTCCTCACAGGCTGTATGTGTTAACCATCATCATTACCACGTTAGCTCCATCTCTCTAGTATGGCATTTGTCACTCATGATGACAGAGATACCACAAATAACACAGAAAAAGGGGAAGGACGTGTTAGTTCCAGGCATGTATCGGTTGGTTAACCCATTGTTTGTGTGTGTATGTGTGTGTGTGTGCACGTTCAGCAGTGAATGACCTCATTCAGGGTGATGTCATTACTGACATTATCAGGCTGGAATGCCAACACCCAGAGAGGAAGAAAAACAAAACTTCTAATTACTGTCAGAAATGTGTCAAGTTAAAGAGCCACCAGCTTTGATTACTAGCAGCTTAACCAGCCAGGTGTGAAGTGTGCCAAACCAACGTGGTTTCTAGCTTAATTTTGAGACAGTGACTGATAAAGGAAGAATTGCCAGCTGATATTTTTTATTAATTGTTGAAAAACTCAGTCAAGTAAATT
The DNA here is from genome assembly GCA_003416845.1 of Oplegnathus fasciatus. Classification (NCBI taxonomy): domain Eukaryota; kingdom Metazoa; phylum Chordata; class Actinopteri; order Centrarchiformes; family Oplegnathidae; genus Oplegnathus; species Oplegnathus fasciatus. Next base: position 1,999,706 of record NTHP01000032.1, read on the forward strand.
AGCACGGAGGTTGTAGCAGTAGTTCTGATCATGATTCCTTAACAAGAATGCTACCAGTTGAAATGCAAAACACTTAATCTTGCAAAATAGCACAAAATTGAACCAAGTAGTGTAGAGGATAAGATTGCTTTTAGAGGATGAAAAGTATTTTCATTTCAAACTGTTTTACAAACTAGCCCTCTGTGTTTTGAAATACTGAGTAATGACTACCAGGTCTTTGTCTTTAAAGTGGATTTACAGATTAAGATTTAGAGATTGACTAAAGACATTGGCAGGGTGACTTTTAGTAATGAAAAACATTCAGCATCCGTCAACAGCAGGACGCCGCAGCCCAGAAAGTTTAGGCACACTCTCTGAAAGTTTGAGGCATTCTGGGAAATGTAGGAAATTAGTAAGTATAGCATGAGTAGAAGTGGCAGGTTAATGAAAAGTGGACACACCAGAAGGTGAGTTTTACCTCATTTCTGGAGTACAGTGTAAGAGTATTTGAGGTTTGATTTTTCCTTGAAAGAGAATCAGTTCTCATTCGCTGTAGAAAGACTTGATGGGAAAATCAATCTATACTGACACCATGTGGTTGAAATGGGGCATCACAGGCCATGATCTGCTCCACTGTACAGTACAACTGCAGCCTAAGCACAGAAAAGCAACAGACAGAGAAAAGACAGATTTTTAGACTTGTCAGAATGTAATGAATAAACTTAGTGACTGTCTATCTGTTTTTATTTACTTTCAGAGTAACCAGAGGCTGAGCGGCAGTCAGTCCAGCCAGCCTCTGTCCACCCCTGTGGTCTCCATCACCACACCCAGTTTGCCTCACCAGAGTCAGGTCTACTCCAGCATCAGCTCTGCCTACAACAACGGTACCTAATGATTATTAGTATTTGTACTGTATTGCTGTCATTAGCGTAACCCCTTAGGACCCAAAGAGGCCACAATATGGCTAAAAAAGACATTGAAATGTTGCTGTTTTTCTTTCTTTATTTTTTGCGTCATTTAATGGATAGGTTACATTATTATTTATGCGCTGTTAAATTTCAAATGAGAGACCAGGTCAACCAGAATAACACACACATAATACAGGTCCCTACAGGACTGTGAGTTCAGATGGTTCAGACATTCTTAGCATTAAGCTACATATGGAAGGCAGCTCATTTTGTTAGGGTTAGACTAACTATATCTGTGTTTTGAAATAATACAAAGATATATGGATATGTATAAAGATAATCACTATCTTTAAATAAGATGATTTTTATCCACACTTATCACCAAATGCCAACATTCATGTATCCTCAGAATGTCACTCTTCCCTTGGTAGAAGAGCTTGTCTGCATTTTGGGCATTAACGGACACTAAAACTGAAGGAAGGCCGATATTGACTCGATGTATCAGTCTAATGCTTTTTGTGTGCTATCATGTTACATGTCCTGTCTGTCTCTGTCAGATTACTCCCTGAACAGTGCGGAGCTGTCGGGCTTTGGCTCCCCTGCAGGCCTCTCTTTGGGCTCCATGGCGGCATGGCAGCATCACCAGCTGGGCTCACTGGGGTAAGTGCCTGAAATGGGTAATCTGTCTCTCTTAATGACTGATAACAGGTTTTACCGTTTCACAGTTTGTTAACACAGTTTTGGTAGTTGACAAATTTATTTATACTAAGTTAAAAATCACCTTTTATAACCTAATAATATCTTTCATATGTAAAATCTTAACTCCTGTTGTCAAATAAATGAAGCGGAGTAAAAGGTACAATATTTGCCTATAAATTGTAGTTAAGTGGAAGCATAAAGTAGCATAAGATGAAAATACTCAATAGTCATACTACAAGTACCTCAAGTACTGTACTTGAGTGCATGTACTCATATTCCACCACAGGACAAGTTTCAGCGTTAGCCAGCCAGAGAAAAGTTCTTTTCTGTCTACAGACCTGTTGATTCCACCACTAGGTGGCACCTTCGCTCCAAAGTCACAGCCTTAAAATATCCTCCTCCTCTGTCCCTCTGCCTGAAGGTCCGGGAACTCAAATCTCTCCATCAACACCAACCACAACATCAACATCAAAGCCGAGCCCATCTCCCCACCCCGCGACCACCTCAGCCAATCAGGGTACATGACCCAGGCTCACGCCCCTCCTCATCCTCACTCATCCACCAGAGCAGAGATGGGGAGGTCTCCCGCAGACAGCGTCAGCTCCTCCTGCAGCTCCCACGAGGGTGGCAGCGACCGGGAGGAGCAGCAGCGGCTGGACTTCCACTTGCTCCCCATGGGTCGGTCAGAGGGCGGGGAGAGTCCGACGGTCAAACGAATGCGGATGGACAGCTGGGTGACATAAACCCTACAGTCACATGACGACACAACACCAGGGCAAACACAGGAAGGACACTGTTATGCAAACGAAATGTGGATTTTATTGATGTGTTTTGTTATTTTTCATGAAGCTATCTCTTGTTTTGTCTTGTTTTGGGTGGTCAGATTTTTGAGAGGAGTTGAGCAAAATGAGTCTGAAAATTTGTCAGAATCATCTCAGAAAATCATCAGTGGTACTTAAAACATAACATGCCATCCTTTTTAAAATATAAATCATTTAAGCATCTCAGACTGATAATGTGGGTCCAATTGCAGTACAATCATGTCATGTTCTTACCAGTGGGATGCTGTACTGTACACAGAAGAATCAAAAAAAGGTGAGATTGGTGTTGTTTGTCAGTCTTGTGGCTTCATGATTCGGGTAGTAAAGCAGTGAAGTGCTTCTGGATGTCTCCCGTTGGGTGTCACCCAATCCACATCTGATCTTCTCAGGGTTTGAAACATTGAACGAGTCCAACATGAAAGCAATACTCCCTCCACATCTTACCTGTTACTCCTCTTTATAAAAACACTTATTTATATCAGCCAAAGCAGTATGCTGTTCTTATGTTGTTTGTGTGTGTTTTTATATTGTGCACAGAATAAGACAATATTTCATTCAGATGTAAAACTGAAAGCCATGGACACTTGTTCTGTATGTACTACCGAAATACAGTATGTCGTTATTGTTTTGTATATACTATCTTTAATATATATCACTTTTAGTGTAACTATATATTGTTAATCTGCCTGTTGTATCTGCCTGGGTGAAATATGACACCTCCACCAGATTTTACAAAAGTATATTTTTGTGGATGATTGCCATAGTTGCGAGGCGTCGTCCTTTCCTTTCTCATCAAGTGTCTGCTGGAGAAGTCTGTTTTGTGAAGTACGCCATGCTGCACTATCTTGAAACCAGGTCTCCAAAAATATACTGAAAGGTAAATGACTCTAGAGAACATATTTTCATTAACAAAACAAATCTATCCCTGTCACATTAACCACAGGAAAACATACACCTGACACACAGAATACTGCAAGTACAAAGTTGTTCTTTGTACCTTATGTTAAGTGTGTGGTTGTGCGTTTGTAGATGATGAACTTCCTCAAGTGTTTATTTAAAGGCATGACGAAGGAATTAAATTTAAAGCTGACAGAATGAAATTTATACCCTGATCAATATTTACAGGGTTATGGTGTATTTCTTCTCTTATGAGATTAATGCATTGTTTTTATAAAAAAGATAATGTGAGTCTTAATTAACCACAGATAAAGGTGGTTAACTGAAATGTATAAATGCACACAACACTGATGCTTTTGTCATACAGGTTGATGTACATTAGTATGACAGTGAGGCAGTGAATCAGTGTAAATGTACAGGAGTGCTGAGGGAAAGGCAAGAGAAATGACATTTTCTGAGGTTATTGGAGATGGGAATTTACTGAATGGTGATGTGACTGAACAGTAAAATGTTTAATGCTGAGAAAATTGAACGTGTGGGTAAGTACAAAGTAGAACATGTGGTGAGGATTGCAAAAGCTGCAAGAGTAACCACAGTGAATGATAGCGTGGATGGGAAGCATGTCAGTTATGGGGGTGAATAGAAAGATAGAGACAAAAAGAGCTGAGAGAAACACATTCCTGGTGTACCTCTTTACAGAAGGAAGGAAACATATTTTGGGTCCATAAGCAATTACAGTATATAAGGGAGTGTCATCAGAATACCCCAAAAGCAATGCTGCATTTTCATGATACCAGCCTTAAAAAAGGGCATCTGGAATCTGGATGTGCCTGATTCGGAGGTGACCATAAATGGAAAATGTTGTGACTGTGCAAATCTCAACTGCAGAGGAAGTCATGGTGCTTGGTTCACGGGAATGCAAGAATGAAACCAGAAAAAAGGTCTCTGTTGAGAGCCAGTTTGGCTGTTTATAACACAGAAAAGGCCGACATTGATAGCATCAATATGTGCTGGATTGTGACCATTAGACTACAATAGCCTGCTGTGAGCAGACAGGAACTATGTAGTTCACTGAGGATGTACGTGGGTAAGTCAGATATTGCCTGTATAAAGCAGACCTGACTTAAACCATGTGTGTCATGTTGCAGAGAACTGGAACAAGAATTAAATTACTACAACTCATCAGGAGGTAAGATATGAATGAAGTGGAGGAATCAGAAGAGACGGCTGTGTGATGTGAGAGTTGTAATGTGTAACACCTCGGGTGGTGGCTGTCGTTAACTACCACGTAAATGATGACGTATTGTGTGAAAAGATATTAGTGTGTAGAGGTCAGCCTAAAGGTCACATGAATTCTTTTTCTTAAAGCAGCATCACTGATAAAATAAATAGTCCCTTATTTGATACCTTCTCACATCAGTGATAAATTTGGAATTTTGATCAGTGATTTAAACATTAACCTTAATGGTAAAATATTTAATGTTAGAATGATTTTGTTGTTGTGAGTCCTATTAAGTCAAATGAGCAGTTATTGAATGGTAGAGAATGGCCTCAGTGTAATTAACATGTAATCATGCCATTTACTCAGTAAAATTTAGGTATAATAAACAAAACGCAGGAATTGATCACAGTGATCGTATGAAAAGTGTAGATGCTTGTAGGAGAAGAAAGGAGCAACAGGACTCTCCTGGTGAAGAGATGAAGAGAAAACCACATAGGCCAAGGCCTCACTCACTCAGTGCTCTGAGATTGGAGAATTGGAGGGTGGAGGGATTAAATGAACAAATTAATGGGCGTGAGGAGAGCAAACGGCTGTTTGAGAAAAGGATTAGGTTTATATGATCCACAAAAAATCCCTCTAGTCTGGCAAATAAAAGGTGTTTTTTAGACTCATGGAGGACGTACCAGTAGGACTAATTGACTTATTCAACTTTGCATGGTCATAAATAACCTCGTAGAATAGATTTGCATGATTACACAACTGACTCCTTTCAGATTCAGTATTTTGTGACTTCAGGAAAAAAATGCACCGCAGTTGCTTCTTCTTAGCAGAGCTAGAAGCCTCTACTGGACCTGACAGTCCTAAATCTGTATGGCTCAAAGAGTGTGACTATACCTATCAGACAACCGGTTTTTCCACCTATTTAACTGGAGCCAGATGGGTATGTGTGTATTTAGGCTACTTGAGTTATCTTTTAGTTACTTGAAGTGACAGGAATCAAATGACTCAGAACATAACATGCAGTAGGGGGTTTGGTTTGACATTTAGCAATCATGCTCCTCGCAGACATACCACCGGTGTAACGCTCTCATCCCTGTCAAGTTAGCTGGAGTGATAGGCAACCGGAAATAATGTGGTTTTACTGTTAAATTAAACTTGAATTGAACATACAGTTAATTACTACCAATTATATTTATTAAACAATTTATTTACAGGGTATTCGGGCTAATTGACTGTTAAAACGTGACTTAAACATTTATCCTACACACTACACGCACACTAGACACCTGATGCATTTTAAGTGTGTGCTAAAATGCTTTCAATCTGCCTATTTATCATCTCTCTGTTTATATTTTCTAGACTTTTCTTTGGGTTTATTTGGTGCACGCGCCCGCCGGCAGGGGTTTTATTTTGAAAGTCCTATCTAACAGGCTTTGTTGTGTCTGACTTGATGCTTGACGCTCAGACGGAGAGGAGGAAGTCAGAGGCGCACAGTACAGTCGATGTCCTGGGCTGCTGCCGTCGTTTTTCTGCCCCCAAATGTTGAGCAGCCATGAGGTGACTGAGAAACACTCGTCGGAGGTTCTTAACAGCGGATAAAGGTAAAAGTTCACTCATGACTCCCTTTTCTAGGGGAAGCAGAAAGTTACCTAGCTAAGTTACCTGTGGGGGTCTTTGAGGTGGGGCTGGTCAGGTGAGCCTCCTTCCTGCCCGGAAACATTTCCTCTGGCGGACAGGTGAGAAGTCTCGCCCTCTCAGTTCCCGTTTGGTCTCTTTCTTCTCGTAACTTCGTGAGAATCTTCATTTCTGCTGCCGACATCTGTACGGGAGGAGGCTGAGGCCGGACTCTGTTAAAACATCTGGCAATACTCTTTTTTTGATAGTCCACAGATTTTATATAATTTGTGCAGCACGATTTTTAAACGTTTTCATGTGGATAAGAGTCGGTCGTCAAGATGATATCAAACAAACAAAACTTGTGTCAGTAAACGTGCCGTCGGGTCTTGGTCAACCACCACTCTCTCTCTGGTCGCAGTTGCCACTGTTTGAAGTTTCATGTCATTTCTGAACAGTTGGTGCTTGTTGGGCAATGTGAGTGCATGCCGAATAAAAGAGCCCCGTAGACTCAGGTAAGGGTTTGATACAATATTATAACTGATCTTTTCCTATTCATCCTGCCTACAGGATGATATTATTTGCAAGATTTTTTTAAAAGAGATTGGTGTGACTTTTTCTTAGAGAGCAGCAGGTCACTTTTAGACAGTGTTGCAATGCAGTGAGTGGAGACAGTTACTGTACAGGACCCAGTTTTAGAGAAATACTGTTATTGGTAGCCCAAGTTAAACGGCCTACTTTCTCTAACTCCGGATGCACCTTGAAACCTCTTTGTGGTCAAACTTAGAGTCTTTATTTCCCCTAAGAAAGTCCAGCATGTTATGGACCCCACTGTCTGAGGGTCTTGTTAATGTATACTCACTACCAGAGAAGTTTGAAATCCACTGGCACTGCAGATTTTTCTTTTCAGTTTTATTCTTTGTTGTGTGTTTTCCACAGTTGGCTTTAGTCTTGCCCCATATCAAAGTGCAAAAACCGCAAACTGTGAAATAGTTTCAGGAAATTGCTTCTGGTCTGGTTCAGACAGGTCTGTGATGCAGTTGCTCAACTCGGCCCACCAACTGAGAAAAACTAAAAGTGTTTATGACTGCCATATCAGTTGTAAATCAACTTATAGAAGATAGATATGATATGATGACATACGAGAACATAAGTGTTGCAGTAGGTGTTTAAAAGTGACAACATGTTTCTCTCTGATGTCCATTGTGGGATTATCAGGTATCTTCTGCCAGGAGGTGCTTTTATTATCTGTCCATCCTGGGAACGCAAAAGTCACTGCTTGTTCATCAGGATCCAGTCTGCAAAAGTGCTTTCATGTTTAACCGCGGATTAACCCAGTATCATTTTAAGACGCCATCATCCGTTATTTGTATTTTGTCAGGCGTTTTGTAAAGTCAGTGTCTTTGTTTTTTTTCAGAGGGTGGTGACCTCATTTGGGAATGAAAGTAGAAATATGTGCATGGCTTTCTTACAGTCATCGGTACATGTGTCGGCCTGCTCCAGCAGTGACTTACTGTATACAGAATCTCATCAATTCAGATTAAGTTTAATGAAAAATATACATCATTTACAGTAGCAAAAGTTGACTATTAACATGTTACTGTAAATAATATACAATATTATATTATTACACAATATTCTGACTGTACCTCAGATCTCGATATCTCGTATGACTGCGGCTCTCTGCATGCACTTAAAGGAGAGAAACATCACGAGAAGGAGAATGTCCTTGAATAGAGCATTCATTAGCCAGTGATAACACAGGTGTGTTTTGAATAGCTGTACACATTTTCGCGGTCATTATAGCCTATTTATTTGTGGCAACACAGTCCTAAATGTATATTTTTCCAGTTAATGTTTCAGTATTATATTATATGCAGCATTCCATCGGCTTATAGATCTTTTATAGTGTCCTCCCTGCTTTGTAGTGGTCACCCTTCAGGCTCATACACCAGCAACAGAAGTCGTCTTTCTTGACATTTGTAGACCCTTGTATTATGTAAGTGCATGTACTTTTATTATCAGTAGAATCAGCACTCTTCAAAGGGTAATGTGTATTCTGATGAGGGGCATGTCATGAATATATGCTGATTTTCTTTTTTATTAAATAGAATTATAGACTTTCTTTTTATATATAATATAATTTGTATATACTACAGGTACTGTGGGTTTAACAGGTGTGTTTGTGCTCTTCTGTCCTACATGCTCCCATGTAATGCTGCTCTAATATACTGTCACTCTTGCTTACTTTTTTACTTGCATACTTACTTCAGAGCACTTACAATCTTGGTGTTTGTTTGTTTAATGCGACATTTGACCTCTGCACTATTGGCTGTTTGTTTATCATGATGTAGGAGACGAATCCTGTTTGTTCTGGCCATCTCACTGACTTTCTCTTTACGTAAGAGAGTCAGATAAATGACTAAAATGTGATGCAAGTGAGGTTAGTGAGACAAGTTTCTGGACAAGGTTGTCTGCATGACGGATGGATGCTTTGGCAGTGTCTCCTTGAACTGGGCTGGCTTTGCGTTACGGCCTTCACGTGTCCACAGATTGGGCTGGCAGTGGATGTTCTGTAAATGGGACCTAATTTGACATTTAAACTTAAACAGACTCGTATTTTGTAAATCAAGATTTGATGAAAGTGTAGTTCTCCCCATTAAGAAATTGCAGTCAAGGCTGTTCTGATCATACCTGGACAGCTGTGCAGTCTGTGCATTCAAATTGCATCTGTTTAGTCCAGGTTAAGTCCGGCTGACCCCTCTGGTTTGACTGGCAGTTCAGATGAATGTCATGGCCCAGTCAGCTGACTGTGTGGCCATCTGGTTGTATATCTCAGTCAGTGCTCTGTCTGTGATCACTGGACTGTTACTTACTTTGAGGACCACACCTACAGTAATACACAATTTACGCTTAACTCATTTTACAGTCAAAACAAGGGTTCCAGGTCCTGCTCAATGACACTTCAGTAGTACCGCACACACGGTTATTGTGGTCATTTTGTGCTCCCATGATGCTCTTTGTAAATCCTTCTGGCTGCTGTAATAGTTCATAACTGGGCTGTTAAGATCATTGGGACTATTCAGAGTTTATTATTGATGTGGAGGGTCTCTGTTTAAAGACTGCAGAGTGAAGTGTACAGAGCATAGCTAATGTCCACCTAAGCACTACAGTTTTGACCCCAGTCTCAGAGAGTAACCAAAGTGTGCTTGAGAATAACTGACTGCAGCAAGCATCCACAAAATGATTTGGCTAAAGCAGCTGCTAAATGATCTTACTATATAAAACAGATTTCTCCATGTCGCTTAGTTTCTGGACTTTTTACCTCATTTCTGTTGGTTGCTTGTAAAGCTGTTGATCCTAGAATACGAGTTGATTGTAAGAGTCTACGTAGTGAAACACCCAAACAATAAAATGCAATGACAACAAAAGGGATGCTATTAGCCCTGTTTGCAGCCATGCAGGTGAACCTGTTTGCCTGCTGTGACCAATACAGCAGTAATGGGAAATAAAAGACATTCCAGTTTCCTGTTTTCAGACTGGAACTACAGACTGGTGCTCCCTCTGGGGCTCTTTCTCTGGATGACCAGGTTACAGTGGAATTAGGCAAAACTGATCATGTAACTCAGGCATGACCGTTAAAAACATAAATTTTAAATAAATTTAAAGGATCTGGAATAATGATGTTGGGAGTCTTTCAAATTGAAAAGCTCTAACAACAACAACAACAACAACAACAACTGTGTGCTCCAGACTTCATCCCTGCAGATCCCGTCTCATTGGCCTGTCTGTTGAGGCACTGCTTTGATCAATTTTTAGGTTTGGCAATATTTAAACTTTTAATTTCTTTTAGAAAATTGTCTGCCGTTTAACGTCAAAGTGTAATAAAAGGTTCAGATGGGTTTGTCTGTCTGCTGTTTGGTGCTGGGCAGGTAGCATACAGTGGGTTTTTAGAGCTTTTTCACTGCTGCTGTAGAAAATGAAACCAAAACAATGAGCTGAAAGATGCTAAAACACTCTGTTGCTCTGAGTGGAATTGCCAAGCTGGAGCTGGAGTTGGGGTTCAGCTGAAATCCTAATACACACCTGCTACTGCTCTGCTAGCTACCTATGAGCTCAAGTGTGTTTTTATATGACGGGTGGGGTTAGCTTGTCACCCCAAGTCTCAATCAGTGTGATTGGGTAGATTTATGTAAATGCCCCAGAGTTCAAGATGAGTCATAAATAGTCGAACGTTTTACAGGAAAAGAAAAGAAACACATATTTAGCATGTATTTAGCAAGTGTAATAATTAACACAAGGACTCTGTATCACTGTATCTGTTGAAACATGAGTAGACCGGAAAGATCATGACAGAATACATGTTAGATAAACTATTACTTTCAGTCAGTCATCAGTTGAATAATAGACACATTCAGGTCTATCGGTGGCCATCATCCTTTTCCTCTGCCTGCTGTCTCTCTCTCACCCTTTCAGTGATCCACCATCTAATCCTTGTATTTGGGTCAGGCTAGATAATTCTGAATCTAGGCTACAGATATCATTAGTTTACTCATTTTTTTCTAAACTAGATACAGAGATAAGTGGTTGTAGACTAACTAACTCCTGGGAAAACTACTCTAGCTCACCTCTAGCTATAACTGTTCATACTAATATCCCTTTTTTGGGAAAAAAATTATCATGTCAGTGGAAACTTGGATTACCTGTTGTTAGGTTGGACTAAGATTGCTGTGGGTGTCACATTTTTAAAATGCTTAGACTCTCAATCTCAAACTGTATTTTTAATTTCACGCCCTTACATCTGTCATCATCTCCGCGGGTTTTGTAAACACTGCTTCTTGTCTTGTTCCTCGATCAGTCCTTCCCCCCCGTCTTCCTCCACTTCCCCTTACCAGCTGATAACAGGGCAGTTAATGACAATACAAAGAATGAAGCCAGTAAGAGCAAGTAAGAGGCTTATGGTGCTGTTGCTTTACAAAATCAGGTTTTGTCAGGAGCAGCAACAGCAGCAGCAGCAGCAGCAGCAGCAGCAGCAGCAGCAGCTCTGGGCAGGTATTGCTGCTGTTTGTAATGCAGAGATCATTCAGAGAGATGACAGCTTAAAGCTTTAATGACACACATCACAGAATGCACACACTGCTTTGTCCACCCGCTGCTTGTTCACTTCATTTGAAATATGTTCTACATAATAAAAGTGACTTTGCAGTGGGTAAACTGTGAATGAATGATAGATGACTCAGCCACACATGCACACACACACTCACACACACACACACACAGCCATTAACAACATTGTAGTGGCAGCACTCCAAAAATGAGATTAGACCTGAGTCACACCATCTTTTTACTGATGATCACATCAGGCAAACCTACAAAAGGTGGACTGAATACCTGTACAGTATAATGCACAGCAGCTCAAAGGCATTTCATCAGATACTTCCTCGCTCACCTGCAGTCAGAGGTGTGGATTGTAATCCGTGCTTGTTGTTTATTGTTGAATACTGTACATACACCTTACAGGAACACTTCACAGTCTAATGTTAACTTATATCTCCTAACCTGTGTCTCCTCATCTAAATTCTGGGATGAGTCTAATACCTTGTGGGAAATGTTCTCATGTGGCCAAATGAAGAAAGTAGAGTGTGCATGCTTTGTTTAAGCGTAGTAATTTAGCCTCAAGTCATATATTTTTCATGCACTGTGCTGACGATGCATAATGAAGAGCAAGTGCCTTGTTTCTCCTCCAAATGTTTTGTCATGTTAATAGTGTTCCCAGTGTAAATGGCTACTCCAATGTATGAAAGTTATTTCTAATTTAAAAAAATTAGCGCTGTTATTGTATCGTACGCACATCCTCCCGTTCATGTTCGCCTTGCAGTTTCTGCATAATTACAGTACATGTTTTAATTGTAATTCGTGAGAACTGCAGATGCTAAGCTTGTGGTTTAGGGCGTTTTGGGTGTTATGACCGTCTTGGCTGATATGTAATTTAATTTTGACTGATTGTAGGTGGCGCCATTGATGGAATCATCATTGCTGAGGTTACATACGGCTGGATGAAAAAGTATTTAGCCTCCTTGCTGGACATTATAATTTTCTCTCCTGCTCATTTCCCGGGAACCTTTTAGAGTCTTGTTCAGAAGGATGGCATTTGTCATGTGTCATTTCATCTAAGACGTTTTGAAATGTCACGGTTGTAAAAACACGGGTGTAAATAATCAAGCTGATGATTGAATTCCATTTAGCTGCTTCAGATTCAGTGTATTGTGCAGACTGGCTCACTGTCACACTTGAATGGAACAGAGCCACTGTTAATGTTATTAGTAACACCTGTGCTTTTCCTACTCGTCAACATGTCTGCTGTGAAAAATATCGTCTATGTTTGAAAATATGAATTAGGCTATCTAGAGTCAGTTACATTATTACAGTTATTACAGTTATTAATTACAAGGTGTTCCAGCTCCACATGCTGTAATCTGGTTGCTGTCGGTTGTTCCATGTGCTTTATTTCTGATAAAAACTCACAGTTCAAGTTCCTTCTAATATCTGTTTCGGTAAGACATTTGACACAGAGGAATGATTTAATATTTTATGATCATCTTCAGTTAATCATCAACCTGCAGAACATTTTTTATAATGAAGTTTGCTACAGAATCTTTCTTTCCTCCTTCCCTTCTTCCTCCTTTGCTCTTTTGTTCCTATTCCAACAACAGATAATGTGATATCACCCGAAGTACAGAATGAATTCTGACATTACAATAGATATCACATTGTGCAAGCATTTGTCATTTAAAGGTGTAGTCTACGATACTGGAGAAAGCTTGTTGATATTTGAACTCAACAGCAAAACAAATATGCCGTGCTCCTTCAAACTCACGCAAGTAACGCACCATTAGTTTGTCCTGTGCACGAGCACGAGTTGTGACATATTATGCAAAGTGTTTAGTGGAAACGCGGCTAAAGCGTCGGTATTTGACGACCTGGGTTGGTGGCTCTACCCGGGTCGCTCTGTTTGTTTCCCGTTTACAGAGCCAGGGCTGTGTATGAACACCGGACTTTTTTTTCAGCGCACACACAGGACGGAAAGCTAGCGGACCGTGAGGAAATATTCACTGAATTTGACAAAAACTGTTTTGGATTAGAATCGTAGACTACACCTTTAAGCACCTGTTACTGTAGAGAGAATAGGTGATGATTGCTTGAACGTTGTAATATTTTCTGTAAATACACACTGACGGCTGACATTTGCAGTAAAGCTCATCGCAGTGTGCTAGTAAAGGGGATTGTGTTTACACATTAGGCAAAGACCACATGTCTTTAAATGATCGCTTTCCCCCATGGTTTATTGTGTCATTTCATGGGCAATTTAAGGTCAAATCGTATCACATTGACGGGATTTTAAAGATACAAATATTTGATTTCCACACACAGTCAATCATCTTTTTAATGGTTATAATTATCTAAGGGCTGATCAAGTCCAAATTGAGCTTTATTTCATGTTCATAAGAATTCATGTTGTCGTTGTTGAAGACGGTAGTCTGACTGAGAATTTCCCAGCCAGTTGTGAATGTCTGGAATTGTAAGAACGTGAGACAGACATTGATGAATTGCAGCTTAATGCCTGTCATAACTGTAGATGTAACAGCGACTGACTCCTTTCTGTCTCTGTTTTTTACTCTTAGCTGTCAGTGATGTTCAGATCTTAGACACAGACTATCACCGCCTCCCATCATGGACTCCAAGAAGCCGGGCATGCTGCGGCATCTCCGCCAGAAGATGCTGCCACACCTCCGGCGAGACAAGACGAGCCCAAGCAAGTCTGTCGTCCAGCTCGAGCACACCATGGACCATCGGATGAGCTCCTCCGTTCCCGACGTTAGGGTCATGAGGCAGGAGTACGCTCACGTCTCCTCCAGCCCACAGCTCCCACGGTACAACTCTCCCAGCTACAGCAACCCCTCCACACCGCTTGTCAAGCCTGCCAGAGGCCCGGGAGGAGGTGGGAGTGGCCTGAAGATGGGAGTAGTAGGTGGAGGAGCTGAGAGGAATGAACACAGACTAAGTGTGCCTACAGACTGCACAGACTGGGCTTCCTCCCAGGAGTCATTCAGCAGTCTCGGTGAGGAGGAGAAGAGCTCTCTGGAGACAAACTACAGACCTGCCGGAGGCATGGAGCCTGAAGAGCTGGCCCTGCCGGAGATGATGACCGTGTACAGCCCAGACCTTCCCTCTGTGGAGGTTTCCCAGGACGGCTCACAGGTACAGACTACCTTTGAAATGTTGAATCAGCATAGAAAGAACAGATCAGTCCTCCAAACATAAGCAAAGGTCTTTTATATAATGTAATAAAGGTTTAAACTCCTTGAGTTGTAGCATTCAGGGAGAGATTTTTGTATTAATGTTTCCACTTCATATTTAATGCTTTTGTAGAATCATTAGCAGTGAGCATAGCAGTAGAATAAGCTTGTGTAGCATTGTATTTTGTTTCCTTGTAACACACAAGGGAATTGGCTGGTTTATTGTACATTGGCGGGTGTGAGGTATCAGGTGTATTTGCACAGGACATACAAAGTTTGACTTGGAGGAGCTGGAAGTTGAAATTGGAGGTCCTTCCAAAATCAATAGTCTACAGCAGCACTGGGCAAACTCTGGCTGTGTGTTTTTTTACTGCCAAGGCAGGAGGTTTATTGACCCACGTCTTTGCAACGTTGACATCTTCAGCAGTGACAAGGATTTGAGCATGAGCGCCAAGCTGGTACCAAATTGGCACAGTCACATTTAGCACTTGGCACACCTTAGATCTGACCTTTTACTGTACTATTAAGGGCAAGAGAAAAGATCAGTTAGACATTTAAAGAAGACATATAAAATATTTCATCTGACAACATTCAACTTCTGAGATGACGGTGTAGTGATCAGCAGCTTAATTTATCACTGACTGAATGATATTATCTGGTCAGTCAGGAGGTATAAAATCAGACTGAATCAACAGGTTACATCAGGTGCGGCAGCCTTTCTATAGCCAAGGCTCCCTCACGGTCTGGAAAAATATTTTGGTAATTTCCAGGGTCTGCTCATTTTTTAAATACTCCAAAAGTTTAAACAAGTATGAAGAGATGTTTTGTCTGTTGTTTGTTGCTGCAATGGCTAACTTTCATATCTAAAGACATCCGACATAGTTAGCAGGCTGTGCAAATTGTACTGAACACAAGAAATGAACATCAGAAAAATGAAATTTTGAAATCAATCATTCCCTTTCATTTTGATTTTTTTACGCATTCAGAGACGGGATCCTGTAAATTACATATACACACATATTTTATGTTTTTGTCCTGCCTAGGGAATATATTTCATGTTGCCTGTCACAATGTAAACATGGTGTATGACATAACATTTCCTGTAAGATGATATCTACTTCTAACAACAGCATCTGCCACCTTCCGCAGATGCCTGAACAATAAGTGTTTTTTTTCTTTCTTCTTTTTTAAAGTTGTGTCTGTCTGGATAGGATACAGTTACTGTAGATATCTGTAGATATTGCCTTTGCCTCATCGTGGACAATAAGTGGCAGACAGGCTACTTGTGAGTGAGTAGTTACTGAATTAGTAAAGAGGTGCAAACAGCTGAGACTGCATGTTTATCACTAGTTCTTTTGATTTGTAACATCATAAATACTTTCAATTTTATCCAAGAAATTATGCTGAATTGCTGAATTGCAGTCTTGGGTGGTTAATGTCTGGCAGGTAGTTTTTCCTCCTTGATATCTATCAAACTACACCCGGTGTCAGGTAGGTACCTATCAGACCTGTCAATCATGTTTCTCACTCCGTATAATAATAGTTTTAACAGTGCTTAAACAAACTCGGCTTGAATTCAGCACCTGTCAGAAATGTGTACACATCTCTGATTTTATTTAAGCCTTATTCCAAAAATGTTGAATCACAGAACAACTATATAAACTATATTTACACCTACATTTTTCTTATATTTTGGGCTTAATGGAGGGTTTATTTTTGCTTGTTAATATTGGTGTACAGTGTGTTTTATAGGATTTAAAATTCTGTCTTTATCAGTCTTACAATGGAGAGTATTTATTTCCTCAAATTTTATTTTTTTTACTTCATAGTCACTAGATGGACTTGAACTGAGGCAAAAGCAATTACTGCCACACTGAGACATATATAACTTTCATTCAGGTAATCTCATTGAGATCAAGAAAACAAACATGGCCCAACAAAATAACGTAACAAAATACTACATACAACAAACCTAACCAGACAAACAAAAGCACATACAAAGAACACAGCATCATAGCATCAGAGACAATCACAGACATCGCTAAATAGATATGAAGACGTGCAGCAAGGACAGAAAATGCCAACAGTGCGAGATGTTTTCATCAAATTGGAAGTCAACTTTCACTTTGTATTCAATGAGTCTACAGTGTATAAGAAAATGTTGTGTTATGAAGAAAATTATGTCATTTTGTACTCAGGACTTACAAGTCTGAGATGCAGCATACTTTTGAATACAGTAGGTGGCCAATAGTTTATTGACTCAGTGCCAATCCATGTGTTATTCTTTACAAATGGTGTGTATCTCTTCAGTGCCTGTCTCGTCCAATAACATCAAACATCTAACTCCTCGGTTACTTCACTCTTTTTGCTCTCGCCATGTAAACTGGACAAGATGATTTGGTTCAACATGCCTACATTTCCCAAATCATTAGGCAAAGTTGGACTCTGAAGTCGGTGCCTGTGTGCCTTCATGATGAAATATCGCCCGTGTTTACATACATAACAAAGTCTAGAGACACATGTGTAATCATAGCCTGACCGTCTTGTCTTTTCACAATCCGGGTTGCCACCCAGGCTGAACATTATATCAAGGCTCATAGTCCAGTAAATACCTTGTTCAATGGACAATATTATTGACAAAGGAAAACATTTGCCTCGTATCATCTCCTTCAACGTGATATTCCACCCAGTCGCTGTCTTAGTGATCTCTCTCTCTTTAGCTGAAAGGTGCTGGTACTGAGTTGCCTTCACTCTTCAGTTCTCCTCAGATATGTTTCCTGGATTCTTTTACAAGTCATGTTGCTATTGCCTCCTCATAGTCACTAGATGGATTTGATATTTTTTGATGTTTCCATTTACTGTATAAATAAATAAATAAATAAATAATCTTTAAGAATTAAGAGGTTTTTTTTTATAAGAAAATGTATACAGTATATACGTATATATACAGCAGTTTTTTTTTATTCCTTCAAATATGTTTTGTCTGTTTTCGTCGTGGGTGGGGTTTAGATGAGACTGGGCGTGGCCAGAGCGCAGCAGGACAGCTGAATGACATGTCCGTCATTGGTTCTCCACACATGGCTGAACCAAATGTGTTGCTGAGTAATGACAGCAAATAGTGAATGTTGTCTGATGACTTTGCACCACACCCTTAATCTTCTTACTGTGATGACATGACATTTGGTATAAGCTCTCGTGTTATGTCAACACAAAATCTTTTCTTCACTTTTGAAACCTTTTTCACAGAATCCAAAAAGTAACCTGAAACGGCATCACTTATCCAGTGCAATATTTATAACAGCATCTGTTAGATGCACTGGGTTTTAGGGAAATATCTCAACAGCTATTGGATGGATTGACGGTAAATTTGTACAGACATTCACGCCGCCGTCAGAATAAACTGATTACAGTGTATATCAGTGTCATATGTTCCTTAACTAATCATCTTGCTCCATCATTACATTTTTTTTTTCAGTACTTTGGTTTATGGCCAAAACTCTTTTTAAAACTCGCATGTATTCTCTGTTTAGTGCTGATTAGCAAAGGTTAGCTTGCTAACCCGATAAACTAAGAGTGTGAATATGGTATACATGCCTGCTGCATATCATCATGTTAACATTGTCAGTGCGAGCTTGTTAGCGTGCTGCCGTTAGCATGTAGCACCACTGTGCCTAAGTACAGACTAACGGAGCCGCTAGCATGGCTGTACACTGTGTCCCTTTAGTCTTGTGAAAATCTAGTTTTAAGACCGTCATTGTTTTAGTTAAATTCCTAAATTACATTGTGTTTAAACTATTCACTACAACCAGTGCTATAGCTGCATAAGAATACTGTAGTTAAGTCAAGTCAAATAAAGCTGTACACAAATGACCATGTATTTTACACAGTGTGAAAACCAGGGGGGTTAATAGGGGCCCAGCAATTTGTTTTTTTCCCAGGGGCTCCAGAGCAGGTTAATCCAGCCGCAGTCTCTTGAACTTTGTGCCCTTGAAATTTGTTAAAGCTACATCAGAGATTTTCAAAAACATGTGGATACAAACAGGAAAATCACCATTATTGTCTTCATTTCTGGAACACTGACTTTTTGCAGATGCAATTTATTTTTGCCAAAAAAACAGATGCACTTTCTCCTAGTTACAGTCCATATTATACATCAGGTTCCCAAAGGATCTGTAAATAATATATAATATAGGCCTATTGGATATTGCTGGAGACAGCTATGAAGAGAAATTGCAAGGAATAGTTCTGTACCTTTTGAAATGAACACTACTTTTTGAAAAACAAAATGAGCTTCTCATGTTTTGAAGTCCACAGGGAAGTAAAGGCTCACTATGTTCTTTGGTTTAATGCCGCTCGGTCCCCAGGACACAGGAATTTTTAATAAATGCTCAGAGGATTTGTGCTGGTGGTAGAAGTGCCAAAGAGAGGTCAGTTCCTGAATCTTTAACCGGTTCAGCAGACTGAAACTTATGTGGGACTTACTCTTCATACATCACATGATAGATTTCTCAAGTGTATTTATCTGTGTCTGCGCAGTATGATAATTATGATTTCAGCAGTCACATGTTAAAAGACGGGGACAACCAAAATGTAAGTGCTGCTATCCAATTTAGGCACTTGTTCTTTTGTATGGGGATTCTATGTTGTTGAACTGATATCATTTTAATATTATTTACTGTGTTTTCTACTAAGGATTCATGTCACAAATAATAACATGCAGAAAATGTGAGTGTAGGTGGTTTTATCCTGAGCTACATCTCTGTGGTTAAAATGACTCTGCAGTAGACTGTGTCTGTCAAGCGGCTGTGATCGTGTTTTTTGTTAAGTATCGTGCAGACAGCAGCATTGTGCTTTAGCTGACACACACTCATGTCAAAGTTTAATTCCAGATTATTGTGTTGTGTTCAGGACATGTTGGGACAGTAGGCGGTGTGTGTGCTTCAGTGTTCAGTGTGTGTCATCCTGGCTTTTGTGGCCGGCCAGGGTTGGGACGCTGAGCCGGGTGATTCCAGGCGACCGGGGTTTATTCTCTGAAAGATGCTCGGTTTGGTGGGGAGGCTTAATAGCGATTAAATAATCCATTGCATGGACAGGAAGCATAGATGACATACAACTGCATAAAGCCTTCCATAAAGCGTGCTTTTTATATTGTATCAAAAACAATATTTAAGTCATGCTCAGTGGAACTAAAAAAGTACAAAATAAGGAGTAATGGATATAAATCAGGTGAATTCCAGTATGTGAAGAACACGTGGCTTTAAATGAAAGTGGAACAATGTCACAATGTTGTGAAAAAGCCCATAATGGCTTTCGTTTGCAGGATCAGTTTGTGTTGCGACAGGGACAATATGGGCAACACAATTCATTTTACATTATTGTTATTCTAAAAAGAACAACAAAAAACAAGCATGATGTGCTTAAACTCCTGATGACTTATTGTGGGTTTACACATTAGTAGCAGAAAGACATAATGAGATAAAGGAAAATATGTCAAGATATGAGATGATATGAGTGAATGATGAATTATAATAAAATTCAAACTTTAACATATCAAATTAGAGAATTTAGAAACATGAAAGAAAATATGGAAACTTAGAGCTTTTTTCCCATTGGGCTGGGTATCCATCTAAATATATTTTAAATACACACCAACTATCGAATGCTATCAAGCTCTGAAAGTTAGCATCAGATGCCTGGTCAGATTCGTAATCTTCTACCCTATTTATACATGATATGTGTTCATACACACATATAGCTGTAAACTTCCTCAGAAAGTCTAGATATAGTCAGATGCACTGCTAGTAGTTATGAAATAAATAATGATAATGTGTTTGGTGTGTGTGTGTCCAGAGCGAGATGGGCAACGAGACCTTGAGTGTGTCGGAGAACATCAGGAATCCTCTCAGGTCCTTCCTGCTCACCATCAACCTGAAGGAAGGACGCAACCTGGTCATCAGGGACCGCTGTGGTAAGAACCCCTTACCACTGCTGCCGCACCAACATTAACACGACCACGTAAACACACACACTGTATGATACCTACATTACAACAGGGAAGTGCAAAAAAGGGACCCAGATCGTTTTACACATGAACAATAAAATGTTTACAGAAGAGCTTTCTCTGTGTGTTCATGTACTGTAGTGTTGTATGCAGAAGGTGGCAGCTGTATTGTAGCTCAGCTCCGTGCAGTACAATGGACCAACTTAGTGTAGGTAGAGTGGTACATGTACGATGTTCAGAAACCTGGAACATGTTCTGAGTCTGATATTATGCAAACAATACTAAATCAACTGGATCTTCAGCAGCCGTGAGGTAAAACGATACCTTGATGGTCAAAACAAGGAAACTGGGTAGATGCAAGAGCAAATAAAACTTTAGCACGATAGGAAACACAACAGCAAATGAAAAGTTTAGTCATGGAGTTTCATGAGCTCTGCAACTAGTGATGCATCGACTCCAATGCTGCATGTTATTTACGTCCGACAACCACAGTAGATGTCCTCTGTAGGCATTTTTTCACAATAAGTATACTACATACTGTGTCATATTGGTCTTATTTATATATTCCTGTTTCTTCTGACACGTTTGTCACCTATGTCATCAATTATCGTGTACATGTGCATTTTTATCCCAGTGAGTAAGTACCACTACTGTTGTTCATTTATTCTTCCTGTTGTGTTCTCACTCTCATGTTGCAACCGGTGCTTGAATTTGTTGTGCTGTTTTTCGTTTCTAATTTTTTTGTGTCCTGTATCTCTTCTGAAAGAACACAGAGGTCACTGAAGTCGTGTCAGATCTCATCTTTCCTTATCTCGGTTTAGTTTCCAGAACGTGCCAAACTTTGTAAGATTATTTGTGCCCAGAAGAGCGTTCTGGGGTTTGAACCTACCAGAAAACCTGTGTCCTCCGCCGGCGTGTGTTTACGCTTGCACTGGCCTCAGTTTGTGTGTTTAGCCTTGGCTCGTTAATGACGGCCAGGAGTGTCTGTTTGATTACACACTCATCACACACGTTATTGACTCCAGGGACACCAAAGACAGCTGAGTGTCAGGTTAGCTGTGAAGCTCCTGTAACAGCCGGGGCCGGATTCCTCACAGCGTATTAGAACCTGTCTGAGCCACACCCAGCATTCATTACACTGGGCCTTTCACTCTGGGCATGTATTTTGATTACTTTTTCTCTCTTGTGTGGCTTCGTATTTACACAGCCAGGCTCTGGGTGAAGTTCAGAGAATGAAGGGGAGGATCAAGGGGCAGGAGGATTTGGTTTCACCGCATTATTGTTAAGAGCATGTGGTATTTTAAAAGCAGTGCATGAACAATCTTTTAATTTTTCTGTTTAATCAGATTATACACACTGTATACGTAGCATATGCTGACAACTGGTTTGCTGTGCAATAGGTTTATAATATAATGCTTATATTGTGACAGCAAATCCATACAGAGTCAGGCGTGATCATACAGGACATGGATGCTGATGCTCCACACACTGTGTTGCTGCCCTCAGCTGGTCACAGATTGAACTTCCTTTACTTTGGAGGGAAAATGATTTGACAGATCAGATCAACAAATGTGAGACACGAAAGTATGAAAACACTTTTGTGGAAGCTCATAATGAAGAAGGGAAGCTGTGTTCTGGTACAATCACCCTCACATGTTGTCCTATCCACACGTGATGCAGTGGTCATAAGATAACACACACCAATAAAGTCCGCAGCTGCCGTCACTTTTTCACAGTGGAAGCTGAATTCTGATTGGCTTTTGATTCAGGAAGTTGTGGTTCCATCGGCTGGGGTGGAAAAAAAGCCACATCCTCCATATAGACACATGAGAGATGACACTATGAGTGGTCCTTTTACTGGAAACCAGTACATTTCCCTAGAACAGGGCAAAAAATTAGCACCAGCAAAATGCTGGTAAAATATGCAAGTGGCAGGTAGATTTGCTTCACTCACCAGCCAAAAAAACAATGGTGACCTATTGAGTGGCTGGTAAAATTTGAATGTATACTAGAAATTTGGCCAGTGGACAAAAAAGATAATTTTGCATATTTCCTAACCCTGCTCTAGAAGTTAAGAAACCAGGGTAAATGCAGAAGCAGGGTCATTTCATTGATGTTTATTATAGTCAGTCATGATGATAAGTCAACCCTGCTTTTGACAGATGGAGTGGTGTCCTCAGTTCTGTCAAACTATGAATTTCAGAAATCAAACCAATGTCCTTTCACAGCTCAGGAGAGATACTTTGTGGCCTTTAAATTAAAACAAAACCATTTA
Source organism: Oplegnathus fasciatus (assembly GCA_003416845.1). Taxonomy (NCBI): domain Eukaryota; kingdom Metazoa; phylum Chordata; class Actinopteri; order Centrarchiformes; family Oplegnathidae; genus Oplegnathus; species Oplegnathus fasciatus. The sequence goes on from NTHP01000032.1 coordinate 2,022,419, forward strand.
AAAAATGTTGGCTATCGCTTAATTTAGGTCTGATAATCAGTTCAACTTGTAAAATCCTTAAGCCTTATTTTTAGGGTAAATTAACAGCTGCACTGTGGTCTGTTAGTTAATGTTTAATCCCCTCCATCAACAACTATGTGTCCTGGTGAGGTGTCACTTATCATTCTGATCAGTGTAAGGAACATCATCAGCAAGAAGTATCAGTAAATAATCCAAACTGCACTGTTTTATGTTTTCCAGGTACCAGTGACCCTTATGTGAAATTCAAATTGGACGGGAAAACGTTCTACAAAAGCAAAGTGGTTTATAAAGACCTCAACCCAACGTGGAATGAGTCCTTCTCCCTTCCTGTGAAGGATCTGAACCAGAAACTGTACATCAAGGTAACGTACTGTCACTTTCTGTGAGTTTAATGTGTTACTCTGTGGATCATTATTTTACTATGGGAGAGTGCTACTGTTGTGTTACTCAGACACAGGAAGAGCTCTGCAGTAAAGGTGTTGAGTATGTTAGATTTGTCATGTGGTCACTCAGAGCTTCTTCACAATGCTCAGTGTGTTTTGCTGGTTGGTAAGGCTTTTTTTGCAATGCACAGTGCTTTGGAGGGAATTACCATGATTGCACCTCAGGTGGTGCAGCCCCCAGAGCCATCCAAGAGGGAAGCCTAATTGCAGCTGCACGGGATAAGTTAATACATGAATTAAATGTTTAATTCAACAACTCTTTCAGAGAATTTTGCAACTATAACACTTCACCTCAAGTCAACTGTTGTTTCAGCCGCACACCCCTCAAGCTGAAACCTCGGAACATGTTGGTGCAGGCAGGGTGGGAAATGAGCAGCAGCCACCAGCCAAATGCTGTAAAATAGTGAAAGTGGCTGTACTGTATTTACTATTGAGTGGCTGGTGAATGTAACATTTATCTGTCAGTGGCTGATAGATGTTCACATTTTAGAAAGTTAGTTTCCCACCCTGGCAGGCCTTCCATCATTTCATCAGTGCATTAAATTAACTATGTAAATGTATGTTATAGTGTTATTACCAACACCCACGCCTGGGCAGAATTCACAGCAACAAATAACTGTGATCATGGTGTACGAGGTTCCACAGACAGTAGTACAGTCAGCCATTCGCTGTTACAATAATTGTCTCCATGATGCTCTCTTGGTGTTTGACATGTTTGACATGTCACAGGTGTACGACCGTGATCTGACAACTGATGACTTCATGGGCTCCGCCAGTGTCACCCTGAGTGATCTGGAGATGGACAAGTGAGTGCCTCAGTGAGAGTGTGTTGGTAAACTCTGAGTGAGTGTACAGTAGTATGTGTTGGAAGCAGTCGGAGTGTGTTAATATGTAGCTTCTAAACTGATACTGGATTTTTGAGGCAGATACTGATATTTGTGACCATGAGATGTACTGAGTGGGACAGTTTGCTTAAAAATAAACTTGTCAGTGCTCTCTGGTGGACTAACTATGTAATGGAGACACTTTCCAAAAATGACCTCACACATACAGCATCTTTGGCATTTCTGTACTGCAATGTCTTGTTACTTATTGGCTGACATACTGTATATGCTAATAACTATATTTCTGCAATAAACTATTATCAGGTCAAGCTCAAGTGTTGCTATTCACTTGGAGAATAAGTGCTGAAAATTTGGAATAGCTTGGAGGAAAGTTCTCTCCTTAACTAAGAACAGTGCAGTTGCAGTTTCACTGTGTAATTCGTTTCAGTATATAAACCAGTGGTTCCCAACCCTTTTTTGTTTGTTACCCCTTAAAACGAAACCTTGTCAACTTGTGACCCCTTGTCACAGATTGCTTTATGTCTATGTTTAGTGGCCAAGTGTTTTATTTTGACCTCAAGATGTAAAATTTTCAAGTATTTCACAATCTCACTGTTCACCACATTTATTTCCATTTAGAAACATGACTTTTCTTCCTTCCTCTTGTTGATGACTCTGGTGACCACATAGTGTTGTATTTTGGGTCTGAATACATTGCGGCCTCCATGACACATGACTGCCCATCACTATAATTGAATCTGAAATTCACTTTTTTTCCAGGGTCAACGAGCTGTCTTTGCCCTTGGATGACCCAAACAGCCTGGAGGAGGACATGGGGGTCGTGCTGGTGGACATGAGTCTGTCTCTCAGAGATGGAGACAGCAAGAGAGGCCATGTATGGCAGCCTCCCATATATATAGTATTTACTGCATGTTAGCATTAGGGATACTTGTTGTGCATTGTTTTTATTACATATTTATGTTTCAACCCAATGTTTCAGGCGACTTCCTACTAACCACAGTGTCATTTTGTTTTGCACCTAACATGCATGCTCCTGTTGGCAGCGGTGGCCCCAAAAACGAAAACGAAGTATTAGGGTAAGGCATGATGGAGGGAACACACTGGACAGACTAGTACCACAAGGTGCTATGAAGCAGACAGAAGAATTATTTTGGCAGTTATCTGTACTGAAAGGCATAACGAGTAGGATTCGTCGGTTGCTGTTTGTAAACGCAACATTCAAAGCTCCCCGGCTCAAAGCGCATGCGCTTCAGATGGTCCCACGTGCTGACGATCTGGCAATTGGTCACTGCATTTTTACAGAGTCCTGCACCTCACACTCTGCACACTGTTATTAGCTGGGGGCTACACACCATTGCCCAGAGGTTGATGTCCAGAAACGTCCTGAGCACAGCAAAATAAGAAAATCCAGGCAGAGGGCAGGGTCTCTGCAGATACAGACACCACCACACACTTCTAGTGGGTCATAAGTGATGATTGACAGGGGTTGTTTTTGTTTGAGTCTATACATTGTTTTTTTTTAGGAAAATCCTACTCGTTACGGCTTTAAGTTGATCTGAATCAATTTTGTCTCTTTGCACAAGAGGGCAGCAAATCATCACATTCGTAAATAAAACAGTGTGTCTTCTGTAGGAAAGAAAATCGGACAAATGTGATGTCTTTAGTAATTCTAAGAATAAGAATCATTAACAGTCAGTGGTCACTGAGGCATTAGGTATACTTTCCTAATACTGAGTAGAACCTTCTTGACTCCAAAACAGCGTCAAGTTTTTGAGGTATTCATTTTACAAAGACCAAAAAACAATGAATTGATCTGACTAACAAGTATTGTCTGTGTATTAAGAGCTTGATATACCTTATTCCTCTGTGCCATAGACCAAAGCCATTGTTGGCCAAAGCTCCATTGTCGTGTAAAGACTATGAACACCATGAACATGGGCACTGTAGTTTATTTAGAATTGATCTCACATACACTGCTCTGCTGACGCAAATGCTTTGGTTGGAAATTGTTTTGCCTTTTAAGGAGTATCTATTGCTAAAAAGTGCAACTTGTGGGATAATAGTAAAAAGTAAAACATAGTGTAAGAGGAGCGCAAGTACAGAAGAGTCATAAAGTCAGCAAGCTTACTCAGTTTTATTTCTTAAAAATTCAACTTTTCATTTATAAAAAGAAGAATGTGTTTTCTCTTTTTTCGAAATGTACATAGTGTTGCTTTAAAAAAATGAAACAATATATTTGTGACCTGTTTTTAAAGATTTACGTTGTCAGTAGGAACCAGTGGGCCACAGACAGTGTCACAGACAGGGAAGTAGAATATTGCCAGTCTTATCCACTAAATGAGTCTGGTCGTTGTGTTCCCACTTCTCACTGACGAGGTGTTTTCACCTACAGAGCAGCTGCTGAATGCATGCTTTTTTTTGCTTATCGTGGCATTTTCTGTACACTTCATCCTCTGTAGTGCATGAATCTATGAATTTGAGTGGGGCAGCTCTTTCTGAGATGCTTGAACAACCACATCTGGCTTCATCCTGGCGATGATGAAGCACCCCTGCACTCTGTGGGTGTTCATAGATTGAGTTGCAGCCACACGGTTCTGCATTTGGAAGTTGTTTGCATTACTGAACAGGTGTACCTAATAAAGCGGCCACCGAGTGCATGTTCCCCTGCAGGTGCTTATTGTACTCTGCTGAGTGCATTCAGTGCGGCCTGTTAATTGAAACATGATTTTCTGGCCATGCATGTGGCAGAACATATTTGGACATGACATCAGTGTCAGCTCGATCTGCATTAATTGAATCTGGGTTAAATGTGTCTCCCTACAGTGCCGTGTCTTCATGTAAGCTCAGCTAATTATCTTAGAATATGGCTCCTTATTATACATGGAAGCAAGACGCTGCTCTGCATTGTAGCTACTGCAGGATTTACCTAATCTCTCAGTGAAATGAAATGAACAATTTAATTCTCTTTTCACTGGAGAAGAGAGATAATGCAGTCTCATTCAGCTGTCTTCCACGGGTGCTTGTTGTAATGTCCAAAGCACTGATCTGGAGCATATTGCTATCTGATTTAAGCTTTATATAGAATAGCTGACAATTTCAAAGTAAAATACCCCTCTGTTCACTGTACTGGTTTGAGTTTTGTTTCCTTTCTCTCCTGCCTCTGCGTGATGCATGTGTGCATTGTTAGAAAAGAGATACTATTGGAAAATATGTAAAAGGAATTTGATTTGAAACATTAGATATCCTGATGTTGCATGCAAGTTTTGTATTTGTATTCTGAATCTCTTGTTTTCCTCCTTCTTTCCACCTTTCCCCTTCTCCCCTTTCAAATCCCTCTCCTGCAGTCAGGGGGCTCTTCTCAGAGCTTTCGTCTGTCAGAGACACTGAGGAAGAGTCAGCTGTGGACTTCTGTTGTGTCAGTGACTCTGGTCGAGGGTCAGGAGCTGCCGCTGGACACTCAGGGAGGTCAGCTCTTTGTTCGCTTCAGACAGGGAGAGCAGAGATACAAAAGCAAGGTATTGGATGGAGGACTAATGCTTTTCATCTCCTTCACCCCCCTCCTCCTTTTGAATAGTCATTGTTATTCTTAAACCCCCTCTTCTCCTTTTTCTACTCTTTTCTTCTCATCACACTCCCTTTCCACTGCTCCTTTCTCTTCTTCTCCTCCAATCCTAAACTCTTTTCTTTATTATTTCACCCCTTTCCCTAAACTCATCTTGTTCCTTCTTGTTTCTTTCCCCTCTCCTTTCTCAAGTTTAGAAGTATACTAGTCTGGTAATGCACTTTGTTACTACATGCAAAATGATTGTGATGTTTTAAATAAAATATTGGACACGTTTCTTTGAAAACAGACATTCTTAAATTATATATTTAGTAGCATTATGTTATTCACCTTGATATTGGCATTACCCTTTAGAATGTATTTTATGCAGTATATACTATGTATTTAATTTTGCATTCACATTTGCCATAACTGATACTGTGACCAGAGCGACTTAATAATTAACAAAACAGTACAATAATCTGTTCAAAAGTGCAAGTGTTAGGGCCTTAATACAGATCATGTGTGTGACACGAAATGCACAAGCTCTAATCACTGCTCATCCTGGCAGCTGGGTGATGCGTAGCAGTGATGCTCACTTTCTTGTGCTGCCGGCTCTGTGGCAACTGTCATTGATGATTATCTTCCTATTCTGCAACATCATCCATTACACATCAAAGCTGCATGCTAATGAGCAGCATCGCCCCTTTTCTTCTTCTTTTCTTATGTGCAGGTTCAAAGTGACAGTAATTACGTTTTTATGCCTTCATGTGTGATGGGAATTTCTGACGCTGATTTCTGAATCAGCAAAACATTCACACTCACCCGTCTGTTGGAAAATCAAATTCACAAATAAATAAAAAAAATCTGGACACACTGCAACTGGTTAATTTTCTAAATATTAGCAGTGAAGGTGCGTCTACATAACTACAAACCTGTAATAAAAATGTTTTCTGACATTTGACTGACACTAAATAGACTTTTACAGCATGTAGAAAAAGTTAATTACAATTATAATTACATTTTCTGACTCTTATCTGAATTTTTTTTAATGTTCTGATGCAGAATCACTGCAAAATATCCAACCCTCAGTGGAGAGAGAGGTTCACTTTTAACCAGTTCTTGGACAGTCCGGACACCCTGGAGGTGGAGCTCTGGTCCAAGGAAGGACGAAGGACTGAGGAGTGTTTGGGAATGTGAGTCTGCATTCAGAACCTGAGTGTTTGTGTGTGTGTGTGTGTCTGTGTGTGTGTGTGTGTGTGTACTCGCCCTACAAACCCGGTATGGGAACAATCTCAAAACTAATGATGTGATTCACCTTGCTGCAAAACACCTGAACCTTGTGAACAAAAAAAAACAGATGTCAGCCCAGTGAGTGGTGTGTTTGTCCAGTCAGGTGAAGAAGCATTTCATGTTAGTGTTTTTAAGTGTGCAGCCTTTGTAATGTGTAATGCCCATAGCCTTACTATACAGCAATGACCAATGTGAAAACTTTGGGCTGGCGCTGTAAAGTGTGTACAGGTTGTTTATCTTTTGAATGTGGTTGTGTTGACATGCGTATACTTGCTTTTATGCCTGTATGTGTGCATGTCTATGGGTGATGTATGTTCATTTATGTTTGTATGACTGCAACTGTACCTGCATGTGTGTGCCTACATGTGACGGCCTGCGCGTGCGTTTGTTTTTGTGTACAGGTGTGAAGTTGACCTGTCTAGGGTCCCTTTCAATAAGAGGCAGCTGTTCACACACACCCTGGACCAGGGGAGAGGACGCTTGGTCTTCCTGCTTACACTGAACACATGCAGCGGCGTCTCCATCTCTGACCTCTGTGCCGCACCGCTCGATGAACCTCATGAACAACAGAACCAGCTGGACAACTATGTCAGTATTTATTTGATTGTTATCAGTAAAATCTTCTGTAAAAACAGACTGTGAGAGACTAACGGAGCTCTAGAGAATCTGGGTCAATTTTAAGTTTGTTAATTAAGGCAAGTAAAAGCCCTTTACAAGAGGTTAAGAGTGAAGAGAAAGGTGTGTGTGGTAGTCTCAGTGATTATAAAGTGAATATTCTGTCCAAACTTAGTTATAGTCTGAAGCTGATAAAACATGCCTACATTTAAGTGGAAATTAAGGGTTCAAATTTTCAGTCAGTTTTAGGTTATTAAGTCTAAACTGTTCCCCAGGTTCTTGCAGTACTTCCTGTGTTGAAAGGCCAAGAGATGGCAGTGTCTGCCTGCTTATGTGCTGACAAAGATTTCTGCTTCTGCTTCTTTGTTGAGCTGAAGTTTTTGATATCAGCTAGATGGTCATCTAGTGAGGAGATCTGTAAGTGTTAGCTTAAGATACAGCTGGGTGGCATGGATATAAGGAGGAAAAGAGATGCCATGATCACAGAAGGGGTTGGCCTGAGAAAGTCTGCACATTGAAAAGAAAACAGGTCCAACATGAACCCATCTGGTACTTGATGATACAGAGAGGAGGAGGAAATACATATTTAGGACCGTGCTGGAGATACCATCCCATTACAGTTTGCCTCATGTTTTAGTCTATTAACTATCAACCATTTTCCAAAGTATTAACATACGTTTTTAGATGTTTTATCCAGTCATACCGTCCCTGTCTTGGAGCCACTGGTTTCAGGTCATGCCAGAAAGGTATGAAAATAAACTTGCAGCAACTTGAAACTTAAGATGGGTAATCCATCATGGGGAACGTGTGGTTGGATTAACTGTCAAAATTGGGTTTTAGTTTAGTGGCAATGCAGTCGCAAACATGGACTGTTTTGAGAACATGTCTTGTCGGTGTTTTTAGGTATACTGACATGAGATTTATGAGTCAGCCGCTGAAGAGAAAGCTTTCAAATGCAGAATGAAAATAAGTCACCTGAGTCCTTCCATGCCTTCATCAAGTATTTGGTCTAAAGTTATTGCAAGAAAGAAGATAGTGTGCAGCAGTCATTTCTTGTTTTACTGTAGCTTGCAAAAGCACTGTTTTTTTTGGTGGCTGTCTCTCAAATCCCAGATGTCACAGCTTCCCACAAACTTATTTCAATGCCCTTACAGCATTTACTGTAATTCTTCGAAACTCATCCCCATCCTCATCAAAAAAAAAATATTTCAATAACAAATATAGAGGATTGTGCTTTCTAATTTTAATCCAAACCCTCATGCTTCCTATCTGCTTACTGTCCCCACAGAGTTTGAAAAGGTCCCTGAATAGCCTCCGTGATGTTGGTTTCCTTCAAGTCAAAGTTATCAAGGCTGCGGATCTGCTGGCTGCTGATTTAAATGGTACGTCACACATTTGGATTGAGGTTCTTTCTTTGTTCTGTTGTTACATTAAAAAGGACAGAGGGAGCCCACTGTGCGTGTGCTAGTGTTTTCTGTTGTGTTCTGCAGGCAAGAGCGATCCCTTCTGTGTGCTGGAACTGGGGAACGACAGACTGCAGACCCACACAATCTACAAGAGCCTCCACCCAGAGTGGAATAAAGTCTTCACATTGTCAGTTTGAGTCTCTCTTTTCCAACCACATTTTCTCAGTAATGCTACATGATGTACTGTATGTAGTTTGAACCACATGCATGCTTTATGTTGTATGCTGTTTGACAACAAATTGAAAAACTGGGACTGGATACTTTGGTGTGTGCTGGTTTGTGAGGAGTATCTGACCTCCCTGTTTGTCCTCGCAGCCCTGTCAAAGACATTCATGATGTTCTGGTGGTGACTATCTTTGATGAGGATGGAGACAAGGCGCCAGACTTCCTGGGAAAAGTTGCCATTCCCCTGCTCTCGGTACACACTACCTCACTAAGAGTCCGTCATGTAGACAATGGACTAATCTATTTACACTCTGTGTCTAAATTAAAGTGAAGAGGGCGATAACACTCCAGTGGGTTGAAGACTCGCTAAGATGTAATCCAGCATGACTGATGGTCAGGTTCATGGCTGAGTTCAGCACCTGATGCCCTTTCTGTCCCGCAGATCCGCAGGGGACAACAGATCGCCTTCCCGCTGAAGAAAGAGGACTTAGGTGGGCTGTCGAAGGGGAGCATCACTCTGGAGCTGGAGGTTATTTTTAACCCCGTAAGTAAAAGTTCAGCCTGCAAAGTGGACCTGAGTGCATGATGGCCATGAAAGGTGGGCCCGATTCTGCTTCTCATTGCTTCATGACTTTATTTTCATCAGGTCAGAGCAAGTGTAAGAACCTTCCAGCCAAGGGAGAGACGATTCATGGAGGATAATCCCAAATTTTCCAAAAAGGTTTGACACAGCTTTGATTCATTTACTGTAGAATCCAGGGTTGGGGAATCATCATTTACAGTCCCCAAAAAATATTGTAACACATGGTAGATTTTAATTGTTTAGTTTAAGTCCAGAGCAGCATACGTTTACATAAGAAGAGTAGAATACCCTTCAGTTCCATTAGAGCTGAATCAATAAATAAATAACTTGATGGACAGAAAATTAATCAGCAGATTTGCTACTTTACTTTGTCTTATGTGACAGTAAAGTGAATATCTTTGGGTTTTAGACTGTTGGTAGGACAGAACAAGGGATTTGAAGGCGTTAGATTTTAGGGAATTGTGCTTGTGAAAAATTGTGCCTTTTAAATTTTTGTTTTACATTTCATAGACCAACCGAGGAATTATTTAATCAAGAGAATTATTGGTAGATTAATCAATAATGAAAATGGTAGTTGGTTGCAGCCTTAAACTCCGTGACATTAAACGTTACAAGCAACCAGCAGTAAAGAGGCCAAGGGTCAGAGGTCACTGCACTTTTGACAGTATTGGTGTGATGCTTGGATAATTGAAATTTCAATAGAAAAAGAGGAGCTTGAGAGAAAGAAAGAGACGTAGAAGACACAAACGTTACCATGTTTATGATCAATTAGCTCATTATGAACTGAATATGAACTATTTTTACTTTGCTTTTCTCTAAAAAGCAATGACTGCAGAAGCAGACTTTCCTTTGCCAGAATTAGGTGAATTGAGCTTTAATTGACCCCAACTGTGACTGAGTTCTTGTCCACTGTTCTGCTACATTAGTTTGATATACAGTGTGCAAGACAGGGTGCGAGACAGGGTGCCTGACTGTCTGTACTTCCCACAAAGACTCATTGTTGTCAGACAATACATCGCTCGCTAACGCCAAAATTGGCTTACACACTGAGGACTCGGATCGTGCAGGTTTTCCTTCTGTTTTGGTCTTGGTTGACAAAATCAGGTCAGATTTCTGACATTTTTTGCCCCCTGACCACAACGGCTCATTCCAAAACATACCAGTTACTCTCACTAATTCACAAGGTGACTGGGCGTTTCCTGTTTGGTATGAATGAACTTCGTACAAAATTAAACCTGTACACAATAAAAACATAATTAAGAGCACTTTTATCCATATTATAAGCATAAATATTATAACATTTATGTATTTTGCATGTTTATAATCTGTATCTTTCAGGTTCTGGCCAGGAACGTGCTGCGTGTTCAGACACTGTACAGGGCTATCATGTCGACTCTGCAGTACATCAAAAGCTGCTTCCAGTGGGAGAGCGTTCAGAGGAGCCTGCTAGCCTTCCTGGTGAAGTGCTTTAACTGCTTATCAACACACTATCTGCATTTCCCTCTGTTTTCCCTCCAAGCTGCGGAAGACAACCGCAGTCTGGCCAGCCCCTACTTGAACCCTCCCAACGAGAATCTTAATCAATGCGGTGTTGGGCTCAGCAGAAACGCAGGCCTGGCCCCGGCTCTGTGTTGGAGTGGACGCTTTCAGTGTTCCGTGTCTCGTGGATGCAGAGTTAAGCCTCAGCTGGAGCGGGTAGAGTCCCAGTGGAGTCGAGATAGAGTCTATTTTTGTTCTACTTCCCTGACAACTCATTAACCCTCTGTCCAATCTGTGCTCGGTTTGATTTAGACCCCATTATGCAGACAGAAGTCCAATTAAAAGCCTCTTCAGAGATAAGGCTTATTCTCCATCCTGCCATTGTCGAATATAAGTGTTAAGCAAGTGTGAAGACAGCAACACAGGAGAAGCCTCTTAGCCCTTGTCTTTAAACTGCAAAGTGGAGTGGGTGCTGATCTTTTTGACGTTATTCCCTCCCAGATCTAGCTCGATTGAAATGGCATACAGCAAGTTGTGCATTAACTATGCAGGCAATCAAGGTCATGGAGAGTTCCTTTTGTTTTTGCAGCTGATGTCCTGTAGATGGCACTAAAGTTTTGCTCAGCGTCTTAGGAATGTCTTATGAGACTGGTAAAGAGATACTGTACACCAGCCAATAGTACAGTTTGTTCAATTTGCTGTGAAAATGGGAGCCACAGCACAGAGCTGTTATCTGAACAGAAGCCACTCTTTAGCTTTTTGTAATTCAGGATCACTTGGACCTGTAGAAACTGCATCTTCCAGGATGGGGTCAGGGGTCAGTGTACTTTAATAAGCAAATATTTAAACCATGGTTAATGCAGGTATTCCCAATGGAACACTATGTTGATGGCAAAAGACGCTTAATAATGTAATTCTGAAGAATACACCCCCCCCCCCTTATATATACTGTTAACTATTAGAGATAATATTGTTGTTTTGCCTGACAGTTCAGGCACACACACGCTCAAGCACAAATCATACAAGCATGAACAAGCACAAAACACATACACACACGCACACACACATCCACCCACTGCATCTCAGTGTTTGAAAGACAGTACCATCTGTACTCATGTTTTCACACTCCCTGTCTTTTCAAGCCTCAGTGAGAAGAAATAAATGCCTGCTTAATACCACCACACGAGAGTAATGAATCAAATCTTCTCTCTACATGACAGGATGGAGTGACGAACTACTCGCAACATCTGCACATTGTCAGACAGTTTTGTGCAGAGCGCTTCAGTCAGTGCAGTATACTTTAAATGTGCGGGTTTTTTCAGTGAGAAGCCTCAATCCTGGCACCATTAGTGATTTGCTCTACCCACTGAACTATAATAGATGACACACTGTTTCTCCTCATTACTTTATTTTGTAAGAGGCGGTGGGACTTGCTTTTTTATGACTTCCGATGTTTGGTTTGCAATATATCATCAGTACTGTAAATCAGCCTCTATCTCATTCCCACCCTGCCCAAACACAAAAACAAGAGAGGTCACCAGAAATACAAAGTGGCTTGTTTAGAAATAAAATGCAGAAGACAAAAAAAAAAACTATTCTGAGAGAACGTACAAAAGCACAGCTCCCACATGCAAATCAATGTCAACAATGTGCTTCAACCTCCTCCTTTTACATTATTAAATAAATATTTAATACTTGAGGAAACATTTTTTTTTCATGTTACACATGCTATTCTTTCATATGCAGCAACTTTTCCAAACTCTGTCACCTGGTTCTTAAAAGGCTCCTGAGAATAATTTGACGCCCGATCCTTATTGCCAACCCTTCAATGATTGCAGAAAATCAGACAACACCTCCTAAAATCTAAAGTTTGGGACAGAATGCAAACTGTGCACACGTGTTAGCAATGTAACAGTGACTCTTCATCCAAAATGAATGGATTTTAGGGCCTGTCCACAGCGCATGCACCCTCATACCCCTTCTACAAGGCTACATAATCTTTCAGTCTATACAACCTACTCGGGACCCAGTAGTAACCATGTAAAATTTTAGATTGTATGACTGTTACACTACATTTTAGCATTTAGCATTGTCCCATAATTGTTGCTTGTGGCCACAGTACCTGCTGTTCAGCAAAAGTTACATAGTCTCACTTTAAAACAATGAATGGAGTAAATTATGTCAGTGCTCTTGGATTACCGCTGTGCCATGCAAACCCTTCCCCGAGCATTAGTGTGGAAATCCTGCCGCATTCTGAAAATGTGCTACCCTCCAGTTCAGTAGCTCTCCTAACATTAGGTAGCCTTTCTTTTTTTTTCTCTCTCTGATCTGGATTGAATTTCCAGAGCCCCTTTTTGCTGTCGAAGACTGTGTAATGCCTCTCAAGCTGAAATGGGCTGCAATTATCACAATCTTTATGGGCTGAGTATACATTTCCACCAAAGCGTGACTTGGCTTTCCCCTTGTCCCGGCTCTCCCAGTCATTACAAAGTCCTCACTAATAAAACATAACCCTTTCAGTGAGGAATTGGTTTCATCTCCTCTCCCAGGCCCCGTTTTGGCTTGTGATAACACAGACAAGAGCATGCTTGGCTTTTTGCACATTAAAGCTGATGGTGGTAGTGGTGGTGGTGGTGGTGGTGGGGGGGGGGATCTGCCATCTTTTATGTCAGTTGGTGCCTCAGAGGAGAGTGATGTCTTTACCAGATGTTCACTTCTATTTTTATTAGCATATAAAAACCTGTAAACCCTTCCCCACGCCTTGTGGCTCGCTGCCATTTTGGCCGGCGCTGCCTCTCTGACAGGATTATTTTATAGTTCCATTTAGCCGTGCAATTGAGACATCACGAGCCATGTTTCTTTATCCTCTTATCGTTTTTACCTGAGCCACACACAGGTGGAATGTGCATCACAAGTGCCATTATGGATGTTAATGACATATTCACACACAGGCTCCCCGTGGCTGCGGTGAATCGCACGGGTCGGCTTTAATGTACACAAGATGAGAGAGGCAGAGCAATTAGACTTATGTGGTTAATGTCAATGCATATGCAGGGGGTGGAGGGAGAGCCAGTCCAGCTGAGCAGAGCGGTCGCCCTGCACAGCGTATGCAGAATAAATGTACGTAGGAAGCAAGGCTTTGATAGTGGCAGGGTAGCCTTCATTTGCTTGACCACTGCTTATGTAATCAATAGCAGATCGGATCAACCTTTAGCTAGCGGGGATTCAGGAACTATTGCAAATGTCTTTGTGTGTGTCTTAATGAAGAGCAGTTTGTTTTATCCTCCCACCCCCCTTGTGTCTGACCTCACTAATATCTGACCTCTGTGGCCCTCTGCCTGCAGGTCTTTGTGGTGACAGTGTGGTACTGGGAGTTTTACATGCTGCCCTTCTTCCTGGTCCTGCTCATCTCGTGGAACTACCTCCAGATCCGTTCCGGTCGGGTCAGTCAGGACGTGGTGAGTCCAGAGCGGCTTCGTCAGCCTCGTCCGTCTTCTGCTCCTTCAGCCCAGTGACCCGCTGGCTCGTGTCCACACTCCTTTCTTTATTTTGTAGAATAAAGAACAGCTACCTCGACCGCATTTTGTTCTCATAATTAAAAAGCTGGTTTGTTTCCATAGCAACCAGCTGCACCTAGCTCCATAATACATAATAATAAAATAACACATAATACATAAGCATAGAAAACTCACTGAATAGACTAATGCAACATGTCATTATATCCTAAGCCAATTTGCAGTGCTTGTCCTTTACTAACACTGTCTTCTTTTTTTTTTTTCAGTCCACCTCTAGTTATTGTCCTGAATCATGCCCCTTCTTCACTGTAATTGGTCTGTTGCCCTCCTCTTGTTGTGACTGGTCAAATTACAAAAAATTTTAGCACTCTGCTCTGAAAATGTCACAATTCACAGTGCTTTTTTTTCCACTGTAACCGCTCTCAGTTTCACAGAAAAAAGGATGTTGTATCTTGTCTGTGCTCAGTGTGGAGTAGCAGCTGTATTTACTGTATGCAGTAGTGGTAGTTCAACACAGACCATAGGTTCTAGCAAATTACATACACAGAACAAAGTTCAGACAACAATGTACTTTATTATATTGTGAAATGAATGAAATATGGGCTGGTTTACAACCATGTAGGGTTGAAACTAACGATTATTTTAATGATCTATTGTATCTATTATATTTTTCCTGTTAATTAATATTTTTTTTAGAATGTACAAGTCAGACAATTATGAAAAATAACCAAACACTAGTTCCCAGAGCCCAAGGGGACATTTTCAAATTTATTTGAAAAGTTTATTTATTTTTTTTTGTATTGGATGAACAGTCCAAAACCCAAAGATATTACATTTATAATCACATAAAACAATGATTAATAAGTTGAACAACTGATCAGTTATCAAAATAGTTGGCAGTTAATTTTATTAATCAACTAAGCAATGAATTGACGAATCATTTCAGCTCAACAACCATGTTAATGAATATATTGTATAGGCATTACTACAGAATATTGCACCAATCCATTTAAAATAACAGACAGATGCAGAAGTACAGTATCCCATCATGTGACATGGAAAACATACGTGAGTAGTAAAGGGAGAATAAAATTGACACTTAGGTGTGAGGATTAAACATTAATAACAGTCAGAGTTAAAGTTTGGGGAAAAAATGTTATTGGTATTATTCATTAAGAGTTTAACACTCAAAAACTCAACTGCTCTGCTTCATCAGGACTGTGTGAGTAATGTTTGATTAAATCAGCATGAGCAAACAGCTGATGAGTCCCACCCACTTCA
Organism: Oplegnathus fasciatus; assembly: GCA_003416845.1. Lineage (NCBI taxonomy): Eukaryota > Metazoa > Chordata > Actinopteri > Centrarchiformes > Oplegnathidae > Oplegnathus > Oplegnathus fasciatus. The sequence continues at coordinate 2,037,666 of NTHP01000032.1, forward strand.
AACCAGACAAAACAAAAATTATAGAAAATCTCTCAAAAACCTAAACTGTTTGAACTTTGGCAGAAAATAGTGTGCATGTGGAATCCCATTACTCATAGTCAGAATCAGATTAAGGAAGGGCCTTTAATTTTGTTGTTACTTACACATTGCAACAGGAGGACACATCGCAACAGATTTTTGCCACATCACAATTAAGTTTTAAACCTACAATAACTGATTTTTTTTGGGCTATGTGGGGGCAGCAGAACCAAGCTGTGTACACAACACTGACGTATCACCACCTTTTAAGTTGATATGCTGATATGCAAACAGTTGTTTACACACTTAGCAGATACAGAGCAACAGAGTCGTGTGTCTGCCCACCTGGCAAACGCAAATTATTATTATAAATTATTATTAATATTCACTCTCCTTTTAGCTCTGTTTTTGGTCTCTACCAACTTCTGACAAAACATATCTGGCCCTTTAGCTACTAAATTCCCCATTATGTTCACCAGCTAGTACATTTTTAGGGCTTGCTGAAAACAGCTTCCTGCTGCGGCCAAAAACAATGCTATGAGAGCGGTGAGACTGAACCAAAATAGTAGTAAGCTGGAAAACCAAAACAAGGAGCTGCCAGATACTAAAACACTAATCAGAGCTGAGGGGAACTGCAGAGCGGGGTGGTAATTCTCTGTGGGTTTGTCACACTGAGCAACATACAAGTAATCATGTGATCCACCATTAATATAAAAAATATTGATTACTGGCGCTTTAACATATTCTGGTATGTGGACAGAGTAGAAGTGTGAGTTGTCTCACCTTCAGTTGCCTCGGCTTATTGTGACGAAAGCCAACATGGCGTGTCAGTCAGCTGTCCTGCAGTGCCGAGTGTTTTTGGAGGCTGACCTCAGGGTCACCGCTGATCCCTGCACTTTGTCAGATGACGACCACGTGAGCACACTGGAGTTCAGACGGAGTCCCAGTGTCAGAATGAGACGAAGTTTCTGACATAGGAAATCTTGGAATCACTAGAATCTCACCTCTATAATATTTTTTTCTTTTTTCCAGGACAATATGGATTTGGGGGATGAGGATGAGGATGATGAGAAGGTATGTACCCGTGTTTGGCAGTGTTGCAGTTCTTTGTTGACTAAGCATCTGTATTTCTATATGCTGATGAATAGAAACGGAGTTAGCTTTATTTGTACATGTTGACAAAGGTATCTGCCTATGATCTATGATTTTACGTTGTTAAGCTCTTTATTCAGCACTAAATCTCCTGATGCATTTTGATTCCTGCCAGCCACTGGTTGTATTTCTTTGTAAATTTGTGGTTACCAAAAAGACATTTGGGCTTAATGAAGACCTCACCAACTCGTTTCCACATGTCACAACACATTCATATGCTAATAGAGGGGCGGGGGAAAAGGGTTCTGCTGCATTTGGGAAAGTCCCTGAGCTTAACACACCATATAATACCATCAATATGGAACTAATGACAGCACTTAGACATGCTTTTTCAAAGCTCGTTTTGAAAGTTTGTGTTGAAAGTGTTACAATGCTTTTAGGCATTGAGATATTTCTTCAGAATGACAGCAGTTTATTGTAAACGTTTTGAATGGCCTGCGTCGGCCTGATGTAAAGTGCGTCTCGTACTGGTTCCAGTGGGAACATGACCCTGAAATGACTGAGGTCGTTTAGCGCAGTGAGTAGGTTTGATGGATATTTGACTGGGATATCTCACATGTGGTTTTTGAGACTGATAGTCACTGTGCATCTGGAATATCCCAGGTTTGATCCCCTCTCCGGCTCTTTTCCCAGGCTCGTCCCCAACGTCTGGATGGCATTGAGCCAGCAATCACTCACAGTGTTTCTGAGCAGACGCAAACATATATCACAGAGATCACATCGTGACAAAGACCATGACTTTGGCCAATAAACAGTCCCCCAATAACCGCCGCTGCCACCCCACCGACTATCCTCACAGATCCCAGCTCCTCTCTTTAGTCCTCTAACCCTCCTTCAGTCTCCCTGTGTTTGATGTGGACATGTGGCGGTTTTCTCTGTCTGAAGTCTGACTTCAGAGGGAGTCCGGTCTCCTCTGTTTACTTTAAAGCCGTCCTTCCCTCCTGGGGTCTGGACAAGCCTGAGAACGGTACCTAGTTTCTTTCATAATGTGAAGTCCAGTCCCATTCTGAAGATCTTTCACTTCAAAAAGCCCTTTTCAAACGAGCTCTTAAAGTATTTGCCTTTACATTCAAATTTTGCAGACGCTCTTATCCGGAGCGGCGTTGAATGAGTCTGTTTCAGTGTTGTGATGTTTTTCTCAGAGACACTTAGATAGGTATTATTAGTATTAAGTCTTGTATGGATCAAACCTGTGGCCTTGAGACTGGCTCAGATATGTCTGACCAGATAAAGCTGTAAAAGCTGTTATTGTATAAGTTTTTTTTTAAAGGCTTTTTAGAGTTCAAACCAAACTAAAATCAAGATATTTATGATATTCAGATTCCATCTACTTTAGAACAGCTCTGTTTTAATTAATCAGTATAATAAATAATACGTAAACATTTTTTTAAAAATTATTTAACCTTTCTTTAACCTGGACATATTTTGTGATACAGTATCTCATGTAAAATGGTCAACGCAAAGCCACATGAGAACACACACGCATAACACAATAAACTATTACCAAAACACCTTTGTAAAACAACTATATTTAATGTGAAGTTACAAAAGTACATGTTTGGTTTTTTGGGATTGTTTGTAATTGTATTAGAGTGTTGCTTCCTTCTCAGTCATGTGTTTAATGTGTATTATTTGGTACTGATAGTAGAGTTAAGAGTAATTTAATGAGCTGCGTGTCTGTCACTCAGTATTATAGCAACTATCTTTTTCAGCCAACTCAAACCTTTTCATTACATCCATGAAGGCACAGTCTTTTATTTCTTTAATGTGTACTTTTGTAGAAATTCTAACACAATTAGGTGCTGAAAATGATCTACTTTCTCCACCAATACATACTCAAATAGCAAATAATAGAAGTTAACACACCCTTCTGCACTTTTCTGTCATGGGCTGTATGAATACCTTCTGTTTTCCAACTGTTCTTTCTGTCTTGTTTGTTTTGTTTTTATGCTGTAGGAGTCAGAGAGAAGAGGGCTGATGGAGAAAATCCACATGGTCCAAGAAACCATCATCACCCTTCAAAACCTGCTGGACGAGATCGCCTGTTTTGGGGAGAGGATTAAAAAGTAAGAATCAAAGATCCACCGTCAATTCCAGCTCACTACGGTTTAAGATTTATTTGTGTTTCAGCTAGAGGGAGGTCAAATGTTTAATGTTCACAGTATTAAATAGATTATAATTATTACACTTTCTTGAAGTGTACCATGTCCTTAATATTTTAACATATTATTTAAATTTTCCTGTCCTGTATTATAAAAGAAAAAAAAGCCTGCATTAGAGAGGCCTCTGTTACATTTTATTATTACTTCTACAACTACTGTATTTTATGGGCAATCAGTAAATTAAGTTGAAGCAAACATTTGCCCTGAACACTCACTGATGTTTATGATCTTAATTTGTCAGCACTTTCAACTGGTCGGTGCCGTTCCTGTCCTGCCTGGCTTTCCTGATCTTTGTCGTTGCAACAATCCTTACATACTACATCCCTGTACGCTACATAGTTTTAGTATGGGGTGAGTCTCAAACACTGTTTATTATGTCATCTGTTTTGTGTTTATGTGTCTGTTTGCTCAGTGCCTCATCACCCCATAAAATCCTGGTTCACTAACTATTCGAAGTTGCAGTCAAAGTAAAAACTCTCCTTCCGCTCTCCTTATTTTTATTTCTTCTCCCTCCTATCCATGAGATTTACAAGGTCACAGTAGTATTTGCTCCCTATATTTAGACTGCTGCGACTTCTTCCCCTTTATCGCTTTAATATCAGCTGCTTACGATGTTAGTGATGTATGAATTGAAGCATATCTTACTGTTAAAAGTGTTATTAGTTTGAATGACTGGAGTGTAAAAATTGTCCAACTCTTCCAGCCTAAAAAGTAACTACATACCGTAGTACTCGAAGCAGTATTTCTTGGACAGCATGAGTCTCCCCTGCAGGTATTTGTTTGTGTGGAAACAAAGAGCGCAGCCACAGGAGACTAGTGCTAATGATATGTTGGTGTGAATTTCTGTTTTAGGTATCAATAAATTCACCAAGAAATTACGGAACCCGTACAGCATTGACAACAATGAAGTGCTTGATTTCCTGACGAGGGTGCCTTCAGATGTGCAGAAGGTAAGCCCCACTGGATCAGCCGGCCAGGAAGCCCAAAATCCCAGAGCCCGCTAGCTTTGCATCTCACTAAAACAACTCCCAGGCATTTATCACTCTTGTCTGTATAATTAGCTTCATCTGTATAATTATGTAGCCCTGTATAATTTCTGTTGTGTTTTGGTCATGATACATCCCTGGTGGAGGTCTGCTGCTTAGCAGCTTTGCAGCGCAGGCTGTTCCCAGGCTGAGACAGGAGACGCTGCTGCTGGTGTCTCCTGTATGAACTCACCAGCCTCAGCGGGAGCAAAATATCAGTCGGCACACTGTATCTCCTCCAACTCACATCAACCTAAGAGAGCCAAAATAAGTTTGCATAATTTAGCTGGCTTAGTGGAATAATTTACATCACTTTAACAGTAAAAATAACCACACTTTTTCTACAAAAGTCATCATCGAGGTGGCAGGATTTTGCATTGATGGTCCAAAGTGGCTGCCTCATGTCTATAAACTAGACATCTTTTTTTAAGTATAAACTATTCACAAGAAATCTCTTTGTTTTTTTCCCATCTCTCCTCTTCTTTTGTGTTCTGTTGTGCTGACCTCTCTTTATTCCCTCTCTCCTCTCTGTCTTCTCTCTTTTTACCCGCACTCCTCTCTCCTCCTCACCCTCTCTGTCTCGGTCCCTCTCTCTCTTTAAGCTGTTTGACCCCATTTGCCTCCTCCCTCTCCTTCTTCGATGCCCTTGGCCCTCTGGGTTTAGTGACGGTGACTCTCTCTAGTTTCTCCGCTGACCACTATTATTCTGTCTGTACAACGACTGTGGTCATCCTGCTCATCAGTGGTAGCACTCGTGAAAATGTTATTTGTTTTGCAATAGTAATACAATAAAAGCACTACAAGGTAAACAGAGAGTAAAAGGACTAATATCTTCACACTTTTGTTGTTCAGTGAATAAAGTGACTCTGGTCCTTATTTCCTGCAGGTTCAGTACAGTGAGATGAGAGGCAGCAGGAAGAAGAAAATCTCGTAGCATGGAGGAGGATGGGATGTAAACGGGACCTGACGCTGCTGTTTGTGGGCTTCCTACCTAAAAACAGTTTCCAGAGCATCTGCTGGAGGTCTGCAGACCTTTTGTCGGTTTTGGGTTGCGTGGTAGGTTTGAATCTTAATTCACTGTGGCGATACACAGCTCAGCACCGCTCATATCGACCAGCACCCAAAGACCTCTCAACCAAAGACGTCCACACTGAGGACCCTGCAGAGATTACTTTACCACATTTTTTTGTAACAGATTTTACTAACTTGTCTATCTGTGCGTTTTTGGAGCAATCTGTAATATTGTTTCCAAAGAATGTAGGTGTTGTATTGTATGTACAGTTTATTCTTTAAGAACCAATCAGAAGCTGCTTTATTTTATATTCCTGGCCCCAGGTTGTGTCCTTCTGATGTATCAGTTTGCATTATACTGAATGCATTTGTTTGGTATGTAACATTTGTGTGTATATTTTTACACAATTTACAATGACAGATGAGAAGACTTTAATTCTAAAATGGATTATCCACCATTTGAAAAAATAACAAAATTGTTGTTTGGATAAAAGTACATTTCATTATGGGATGCTTTAAAAAGTACGAGTCGTCGTAAGGCGTTTAGAAAATAGTTATACTTTTAAGTACAAGGTCTTTGTGGTTTTAAATATTAATGATGAATTTCGGGTAACAATTACTTTTCCAAATTGAACCTTTCATATGTCCATGTACAGCAACATATCGAAAGTTAGAAGCAAATATTATGCATGATATTTCTTTATTTCTTACATTTACCTTTGAAAATGCATAAAGAGCTATGTACACACAACGTTGACTGACTAATTTTACTTCAACGTGACAATATCGGCTTATTTTTACATGCAAAGATAAGTGCCTACATTTAGTTTTAGGTTTTCATCCACCCAACATAGAGGATGCAATGTGTTATATTTTACTCTATGCTTGTGAGTGGGATGCCTGTACACAAGTACCTTTATTTATTAATGACAATCACTGATTGTGTCTCTTTGTGTCTCTCATTTCTAACCGCAATAAATGCACACAAATCACGCATTTTAGTATATTTTCTGCCTCTCTGTCTCAGCTCTGTGCTGCATCTCTTTGAATTCCCCTGCACGCTGCATTCATCCTCTCCGTGCTCCCGTGCTGCAGAATTGTGGGCGTCTTAACAGCACAGTTTCCGAGCCCCCTCTCTTCATTAGGCTTTCATGAAGCGAGGCGAGGCTGTGTGAGACCTCGCCGGCACCCGGGCTCCCCGCTGTGTTGATGGCCCTTGGGCGTCGCCACGAGCAGGAGGACCTCGGCGACCTCCTCTCAGCTGCTGTGACGAGATGCCTGCAGCCAGCATCCTATCAAGCACAGCAGCCAGACAAACCTCCGGTACCGGGCTGCACACCGCTCAGGAGCAGGAGGAGGATTTTAAAACCAGCCACAAGCAACAACAGCTACACCAATTTAGGGATTGGAGAATTGGAATAGTTAAGATGTTGGCGTTCAGAGTAATACCCTGGGATTTATGGCTTTTAAGTCAGAGCGCGTGGGCTCTCAGTCAGAAGCCTCTTAAATGAGAAATGAGTAAAATTAGAGGAAAACTGATCTCATGAAATACAATAAGAATCCCATTATTTTTGTATCAAATGCTCTACAAATGTATTGTATATGAAAGTATTTGATGATTAAATACTTAAGATGTCAACATTTTGAGTATAATTGATGCCTATTCACACTGGATTGCTTGGCAAATACATGAAATAACACCTCCCATGGAGAAATACACTATATATCCTTTAACTGCTCGATGCCATGTACGCATAATATCCTACAGTACACAATGCCACACCATATAAAATAATGTGGTGATTTGTCCAATTGTCTTGAGGACAGAGGATGTGGAGAATGTGGCAGACGATGACCTGCGTATCTCTTCATCTAGTTATAATGTTGACTTTGGTATTCAATATTAATAACCCGCTGTCAAGGACACTGGAAGGACATCTCAATTTGACACTTATAGGCTCAGCATGAATATGTATAGGCAGCGAGACGCTTCAAAATTACCAAGTAAAATCACGGTTCACACGTGGGGACTAATGTGATGTGGCACATGCATTCTGATGAGCCACAAATACAGCGGCTGATCGGTCTCAAAAGACTTGTTATAACTCAATATCAGACCTGAGAACGCTCAGCTGTGTCTGTGTGTGTGTGTGCAGACAGAGGCGCTGCATATAAAGCTCTGTAGAGGGTGTGAATGTCCATTATTATCCATTAACAGTCTTTATTAACACGTTAATAACTACAGCCAGCATATACCATTTGTGTGTGTGTGCGGAGATGGGATGGAGGGGTCTAATGGGCAACATAGTATTTAACTGGTTCCCAACATAAAACATTGCCAGTGAGCAAACTGCAGAGCAGCAGGAAGCTGATGGCTCAGTTCTCAGCTTCAAACTCTGGCTGCTGGTGGAAACTATATGGGCACTGAATTCTAAGTATGATTATTGACTAATTTTTATGGAGAAAATAAAAGAGCATGGCATAAAAGCACAAATATGGCTACCCTTCACACTAAAGCTGACTGTTCAAATCACGAGCAGTACAGTCGGGTATTCAATTGCCTGCAGAATGTTAGGATCATATCTGTTCATGTCTTTGTGTCTCCAAACATCACCACTCATAAGGGATGTATAATTATCATGAAATTGTTCTGATAATGAGAATCATTATCTTTACCATCATTGCTGTTGACCTCTCCCTAGCAACTGTTAATCTGCTAACGTGTTTTAATAAAGTGGGGCTTTTAAGACTGGAATGAGAATGATCATCTCCTCTAACTCTGGGCAAGAAAGCGAAAAAGAATATTTCCCCAAATTCCTTTAAAAGATCAGTCTGCGGACTTCAACTATATGTGTTGTCTACAGTTCACCTTATCGGTGCTTAACTCATAAGTTTAAATTTTTAAACATTTTTTTTTGTAATTGTTTCATTCTCGTTCAACAATCATTACTTTCAGTAATGATTTTGACCATGTGGACAGCTCACAAGCCCCCCACCACTCTCCGTAGTGTTAACAATGCTTCAGGGAGTCTGGGTCCAGGTAAATCACAGGCACAGTGTGTACTAGCTGGGCTTCTGCCAGAGGCTGTGGGGCGACTGTGTTGTCCCGGAGCAGGCCAACATCAAAGCCCTTGATCCAGAAGAGCCGGAGGCTACGAACAGCTGACAGCTCTGATTGACAGAGGAGATGCAAAATGATTCTGTGAGAGACGCCAACACACTGATGATAAGTTGGTGTTTTGTTTTATCGTCTGTTTAGTTGTAAAAATAAACGTATAGAAAAGCTGAATAAAATGTTTTGTTCTGTTTTGGACGAGGCTGGCAAAAATGTTTATATTGGTTATTGTTAACAAATCCCCTGATAATGCCAAAGCCTTTAGCCCTTTAGCTAACTATTACAACCATTTAGCCACTACTTAAGCTATTTCATATGGAGCCCCTTAAGGGTCTCTGCGAGGATTTTCTTTTGCATTACATCGTAATACTTTTGCATTATGTCGCCATACATGTTGCATTCCGGACATCCTCTTTTCTTACTCGTAGGCCATACTCTCTACATTTTAACTGTTCACAAATGAAACCGACAGCATTCTGCAGATTACCAGTGTTGTGTCGAAGTCTGTTACCCCGTCGAATAATGTTTCCCTCCTGTTAGAATTGTGTTTCCTGCAGTGCCACCTCTGCATTTAGGGTCAGGACTTATGGTTATGGTCATGGTTAGGTGTAGCAGAGATAACTGGTTGGAGTTAAGATAAGGTTGGGGTCAGGTTAAGCATCTCAGAGGACGACTGGTTGGGATTAGGGATAGGGGTTGGGTGCTGGTTAAGATAACGGGAAGCACATATCGACAGGGAAACAAGGCAAGTACTATATCAGCATACTTAATGCCCAGTTCAAAGTAAAACTCAATAAGCTGATCCATACTGTGGCGTTGTGCTGGGAGCAGCTGAGCAGAAATAGACATATGGCTCAGAAGGAATGGAAGAAGAACAGTAGTCTATTGTGCAAAACATATTGCGAGAGAACGCAAAACATATCGCGGGGTAACACAAAACATATTGTGAAGTAACGCAAAATATTGCGAGAGAACGCAAAACATATTGCGGGGTAACGCAAAACATATTGCGAGGTAACGCAAAACATATTGCGAGGTAACATAAAACATATTGCAAGGTAACGCGGGGTAACGCAAAGCATATTGCGAGGTAACGCAAAACATATTGTGAGGTAACGCAAAACATATTGCGAGGTAACACAAAACATATTGCGAGGTAATGCAAAACATATTGCGGGGTAAAGCAAAACATATTGCGAGAGAACGCAAAACTAGTCCCATAGACTGTATTTTATACAGTCTGTATTTTATACAGTCTATGACTAGTCCTCAAAAAAATTCTCACCATGACCCTTAAGAGACTCCGTAATTTCAATTATTTAGTCATTACTTTTAGCTAACTATATCGACCATTTAGCCATTACTTTAGCTTTTTCAATTATCTCGCCATTACTCTTAATTTCAACACGTGATGTTCAGGTGTTATAGCTGACACTATATGTAGATACACTGTATATGACTGTTTGGGAATCACTGATCTAGTATTCATGGCAGCAGGATGGTGTATGTGGGACTGATTTAAAATAAACTACAATGTGAATGGTCAAGGTAATGAAGGAACCCAATGTAAGGATGTGGTTCACCGATGTGTTTTTGGACAACAATGGAGCTCTATGACACAGAGAAATGAGCTACATAAGGCTTTAGATACACAGACAATGTTGGTAGGATCAATTCATTGTTGGTTTTGGTCATTTATTTGGATTTGCTGACAATAAGAAAAATACAGAATAGTACCAGACTCATCCTATACAATGAAGACTTGGTGAGCTTAGATTCTGGAGGTTTTATTTTGTGCATCAGAGCCCTATATTATTAAATTTTGCATTTTTCCAATGTACGTGTGAGCTGATTTACAAAAGTAAGTTGAAATAGATAAATGTGCAAAAGAAACAAAAATTTAATGTATGCTTTAATTTTTATTGCGTTACAGATTTCACAGATTCATTGACTTAATCCTAGATTCTGCTGTCTGCATATTAAACAATATAATAACACAGATTTGTTTTCCTAAATGATAACATTGATCTGAAGCACTGTGATTAGCAGCCGTACAGCAGGTTGATCCTCATGATGTCCCAGTAGGACATGCCCTGCCTCTGGCCAATCTGGAC
>NTHP01000032.1:2056276-2077101 GCA_003416845.1 Oplegnathus fasciatus
TTTTTTTGTGGCAGCATGTGGAGTGCAGCGACATTCCTCTGTATGTTCATCCTCTCTTACACCAGACTGATAGCAGTGTGTCAGTCCAAAAGTTCCTTATTCATTTCAATGACACCAATTGGCACAATAATACACAAGGTTGTCCTGCAAAGAAGTTGACCCTGCATTAACTTTTGTGACAAAAAGGCAGTGTCATCTGGTGACACACTGCATTGGCTAATCAAATGCATGCAAGCCCTGTTCCCCCTATAACTTTGTAACTTGTTAATTTTACTGTTTCCCTGGTGATCATAGAGATGGAGGATAAAACAATCGCAGTTGAGGTAATTTCCCAGTGTTGTAAAATCCTGCCTCAGTATCATTTACTACTGTGAAGTGTTTTGGTGTCTGATAACACTTCAAACTCATGGATACATTACACAAACTGGACTTCCTGGATTGAGAGTATAGGATTGGTGTCAAAAGTGGGGAGGGAAGGAATGAGCGCAGACGTTCCTCAACCAAAGTAAATGAATAAAATCAAATACTATTCCCTGTATTTATATATATTTATACCAATCTAGTAAATAACAAATTATGATGGCATTGGTTACGATGCTTTTCCTTAAAAATTGTAGTATTTGAAAAATATTTGAAATGTAATTTGCTACACTGTTAATGCGCTGACCCTGTAATCACTCTTAATTTCCTTGATAGAGACCTGATACTTTGTAATAAATAATGCTGCATTTTCATCTTTAGAACACAGAGCATTGTCCTTCGCTGCATTACCTTGGATGTTCAATTCAAGCGTCGTCTTAGAGGAATATTAACTGTTAAGAAAAAAGACTAAATTGCTTTTCTTAGCCAACATGCACAAAAGATGGAAGTACTTTTTCAGCCCTGGGTAGTGTCTGCATATGGCCCCAACAACCTCCACTAAGAGGATAGGGAAGCCAGAGAGGCAAAACCAGGGGCACCTGATCTCAAGTAGCAATTATACATTTTTTTTAATACAGTGTTAATTTCAGTTTGAACACCTGTGCATGGCGCTTCTCTGTGGCATGAATAACACTTCATACTTGGGCAGCATTCCAGCGCTGAAACCTGCTCCATCCTCTTTGTCTGAGCCGCAGAGAGGGCTGCAGGATGCCCATCAGTGGCATGGCTCGGATAATGACTTATTGATAGGAAAGGATGCTGGGTGCCCCGTGAATATTAGCATGACGCCAGCTTGTCGCAGTACCGCTGCTTCACCACCCAAAGCATTGCTAATGCAATTACATGTACTGGGCCTGTACACAGAGGTCTCTCTGCTGTCATTTTATATTTCTGTTTATACATCTTAATCTTGGAGTAGTTTGATCAGTGAAGTCAAGCCACAAAACAGACTATTTTTTTTGGCTAACAATTTAAAATGAAGCCCGCTATTTACAGAGTAATGTTGTTGTATGAATCAGGTGCTAACAGAATACTTACCAGCTCCTACTGGTAAATGTAGGTAGAGTGGAAGAAAACCAGACTATGGGGATCAAGCAAGTACCAACTGGGCATTTTAGAGGAAAGGAGAATAAAATTGTGCCCTAAGTATTTTTGTGAAGGAATACTTACGGGGTACTGGGGAACAAAACTAAAGGTTTGGGGAAAATGGTGTCAACAACACTGATATTCTGCAGAGCCTATAAAGTAATTATGCTATAACATTTATGCAACCAAACTGCCTATAGGCAATTTAGACCACCAGCTTATGTTCTTTGGATTGACTGCAGAGAAGGTGCTGTTTCTTATAGTAATGGATGAAGCACAAGAAAAACAAATGTTTTTTTCCCTCAACAGTAAATCTGGTGTCCATCTGACAAAGAAGAAGCTTGACCAGCTTTTATGTCCAGTCACAGTATAACCACAATAAACATAATAAACATAAAATATAGATTGTGGTTTCACTCATTAACAAACCATAATTTTTCCCTAAACCTGACCAAACTGTAACCGTGGTGGTGTCGGAGCAGAAAATGGTTTAATTTTGAAACAGTGATTTGTACCAGTTTCAGAAGCTGATCAGTGTTGTTTCCGAAACCTCAGTTTTGTTTCCCCATACTGTACCTCACAGGAGCCCAGTATTTACCAAATACTTAAAGTATAATTTATTTCTCTCTTTCTGTAAAATTACCAGTCATTATTCCTTTGTTCCCCCACACAGCAGTCTTGTTTTCCTCCACTGTACCTACATTTAAGTACCAGCAGCAACTGGTAAGTATTTTATTTGTACCTGATTCATACAACAAAATGACACGCAGGCTGTATTATAACCTCTTTTTTTTTCTCAGAGACATCATTTGCTTAAACTTTAAGGCAAAGTGCATCTCATCTTACTTGCCACCAAAATGTAAAATATCTTTCATTAAAAAAAGATGGTTAGCACAGCAAATAGTAATCTAGATTTTCAACTTTAAACTCACATTATGCTCTGCTGTTTTTGATTTATCTTTTTGTGCAAATGAGACATCATGGAAACACTTTGCAGCCAGAGCCTCAGCAGTGTGCAGCCAAAATTTACAAACCTGCTCATTTGATGTCTGTAGACTGACAAGATGTTGTCATTTGGTTAGTGTTTCAGATTAATTTAATTATTATTGAATTATCAGACGAGGCTCACAACACAAGTATCGGCTCAGAGGGAGCACTGGTGAATCTGCAACAAATACATATTTATTCTTTATATTTATTTATATACATATATTTGAAAATGTATATTAGAAATACATTTTTGCTTAATTTTTCCTCGCTCTCAGACAACGATAAAAACAACAAAAGCAAACATGGACGCGCTAATGCTAAGCAGTGGAGAGTTCCCACATGTTACCCAGTTGACATCCTTGTACACTGAGATGAAAAACATTTCTAACAGGGCCAAAGAAATAATTCTGGCATATCAAGGGATCTTGGGAGAAGGGAGGGAGGGGAGATGGTTGCTAGATTCCCAGCATGTCCACATATGACAGTCCTTCGCCCAGGGCTGGCCGACGCAGCGACATTGTGCGCCTGTCATAGCTGCCCTTCAACAGCAGATGAAGCTGTCAGCAGGACGATGACTTTATTCTGACAGCCGCTCCACCCTCTCTCTTCAGAGCGTTGCAAATAAATATGTTGGATTTCAAAGCTGCCAAGGCAGACGTTGGACAGTGGGTCAGGGGGCCAAACGCAGAGCAAAAGCATTCCCTTCCCCTCGTAACCTGTTCTCAATGAGCCTGGTCACCTCGCCAGGGCACCCATTCAGCATGAGCCATCCAAAGGGCCCCAGGGCCCCAGATCTCACACACTGCCTGCCGGGGGAGTTCTGTGAGCCTCTCTCTCACTCTGACAGCCATCACTCTCTCTCTCTCTCTCTCTCTCTTTCTCTGTGCATCTCTGTGTTTGCCACATCGGCGAGCCAAAAATATCCTCAGCGGAGAGAAATGGCGAGCACACACCACACAGTTCAAACCATTTATGACAGAATGTGATTCAATCTGATGAGAATGAAATGACCTCTCCGCACTGACTCAGTGTGAAAAGACATATTTATTCAGAAAGTTTCTCTTGATGATGAAGTCAAGATTTCATCATCAGAGCAACATGCAGGTAAAAGAAAAGCACGGGTTTGTATTTTGTTGTTTGAATGGAGCTGACAGACCATCTGCAGTGTGAGATCTTCTCCTCCGTCTCCTCTCACCTCCTTTTTTTCCTCTGGTGTAATACACAAAATCATGACTGTCTTTTCAGCTCGCTTCATCTTCATTTTGCCAACTAACTAAACGTAATACAGAAAAGCCTCCATTTTGTTGAACCGTTTAATGAACGGTTTCATAGTCATAGTCTCATAGTAATGATTCAACTTTTTCATATAAAACAATGTTAAACTGAAGGTTTGCTAACCTGTAGTGCTGGTTAACAGTGAATAACATAATAGACAGGGATTTAACTTATATACAGCTGATGAAAGTGTTTTTTTAGTTGATTAATCGATCGACAAAATGAATCAATAACAAATTTGATAATTGTTCAATTAAGTCATTTTGATTTTATTAGTCATATCTGATAGTAAACTGAGTATCTTTGGGTTTTGGACTTTTGGCCGGATAAACCAATCTGAAGACGTCAGCTTGGACTCTTTAAGCATTTATCACTATTTTCTGACATTTTATGGACAAAACGGTTAATAAAAAAATATATGGCAGATTAATGAACAATGAAAATAGCCATTCGTTGCAGCCCCTATCTGAGAAAAATGAATGTCAGTTTGTCCCTAAAATCCATCAATTATACTTATACCAACAATCTTAAAGTTTGTGTCTGACTTTAGCAGTTAAAATATTTGAAATAAAAATCATAGTGTGGCCATCACTGAGGTCCAAGAAACAGTTCAGGCACCAGCTACATTATCTGTCAATAATAGATTACATAAATTACTGGTATATATGACTCTGTATGTCCTGTGCAGTGTGTCACTGTGTTAGTATGTTAGTACCACGAGTTGAGAGAGAAAGCACAGAGTCCCCGATGGGTTGTAGACTGATGGAGGAAAACAAAAGTGAAAAAAAACCCATCCTGATTAGGAAAATATTTCACCACCTTTCAGTCTTTTGATAGACATTCTGCTTTTTTCTTAAATCAGTGTGCTCAACCCAAACAACATTCCCTGACTATACAACCATGTCATATTCTGTGTTGTAAGCCTGTTGTTTCCTCTGAACATTTCTTCACACAAGGCCACCGAGAGGGCTTTCTGAAAAGAACAAGATTATTTTTTGTGCAGTTTTGCCTTTATTTGACAGCAACAACATTGTTAGAATTATGTCAAAATAAAGTACAGTCAGTGTGACCCGTATCTCACACCATGCCCTGTGCTACAGCTCTGGAAGCTCAAACCAGACTGAAAAGGGTTAATTAAACATTGCGTAAGCAATATTTTATTTTAACTTTCATTTTTGGTATCTTACAGATGTTAAAGAGAACAAACAATTTTGGCTGTGAGATAAAAACAATCCTGAAACCCACCAATTTAAGTACAGTACATTTCACTTACTCTGTTATTATATAACAGATTACAGCCTCCTGTTATATAACACATCTAAATGGAGAGACTCTTTGCACGCAACCAAATGCAAAACTGATGCTCGTTTTTGGATTAAGACTTATTTCCTTCTTTTGTTTGACATCATGGACTTAAAAGTGAAACTTTTTTGACAATATTTTGTTACAATATATTGTATTTACACTTTTAAACGAAACATTGTAAATATGCTGTTATATTACTTAGAGATAGAAACAGGGACATATTCACAGAGAAACTCTAGATGTACTTTAAACACAGACTATTGAAAAACTTTGTAGAAACATAGACAGTAACCCTGACCTCTGTTGGCTTTTCCACTTTTCAGATGTCCTCAGATTGCCTCATGTAAAATAAATGCTGTTAATGCTGTTTTTAAAGGTACAGCACAACAGCACTCTAAATAAAGCCAACAGAGCTAATGTAATGTATGTAAACTAGTGTAATTACAATTCAGCTCAACAGACTAATGCCTGAGTTTGTACTCAGACACATTTGGAGATGCAAAGTTTGTATTTTGAGCTGATTTACCTCCTTCCTGTGCAAATCCATAAAGAAGTAGCTGCAGCAGAGGAGAGTCCCATCTGCAATAAAACACTGTAGACTCCAAATAACAGTCTGACGTCAGTGTGGTCACTAGAGGTGAAACATCTCTACATGTCAAGTGACGACTTAAGATTTACAGGAGAAACCAGTATCATTTAGGCAGTTTTGGCCCGTTTGAACCTTTTACACCAAATGTAATAAGAAGCTGTTTTATAAATGCATGTGCACGTCATTTTTAGATAAAAGAATATGGTGACAAACCTAGTTTGAAATGTAACTGTTAGAGAAGGATGTGACAGAAAGTAAGATGTTTTTGAGGGCTCATTTCTTGGGAAACAGAGGCTAACTTAACAGCAAACGATGTCTCTGCTTGATAAAACGTTTTGTCTACATTTTACAGAGCTCGTTCATCCAATCTGAGTCTGAGATCTTCTCCAGTCCAGTGAGAGGTTTCAGACACAATGAAATGATTATAAAAATGGGAAGCTTGACTAAACCAGACGAGGGCTCCATACTCACTATGATGGATTATAACCTTTGTGAGAGATTCTGTGAGAATGAATAGATGCAAATGGCTTCCTGTGAATGGAGGAATGAGCCATGATATCTGTGACCACGCTGACTGTAAAGCAGGAGGACAATCAAAACCATTGACTCAAACTCAAAACAGAACAGTTGGTATCCTTAATTATCAAAATTCAGAAGAGTCTCCAAGTGAGTTGGACTCATTAGTGTTACGTCTTTTGTTTTTTATGAAGCGTCAGAGACCATCCGACAGTTTACTGTCACAAACTTGTTAAAGTTTTAGAAATTCAAGCTGTATCTGCTTGCTGCAGTTTCAGGCTGGCAATGTGGAAAGCTGCATATTACATTACATTACCTATTGCTTAAAGATCAACACATTTTCAGCTTGCTGCTTGATGTGCCCAGAACCCCCACCCCATATGTCTCAGAACCATGCAGTCCTTAAAAAACAGAGAGAAAAATAAGAAAAACAAAACTAACAACTTTTGAATTAAAACAAGTTAAACTTGAGGAATTTCAATGATTCTCTGATCCACTGTCATCCAATATCCTAGATCAGCAAGATAACAAACAACTGGTAGTCAGGAGATCAAGAGGTCAAAGGTCACAGCACACAGACAATATTCCTGCGACCCATGAATGATCACTGATGATTAAGAAGTGCTGAGAAGGAAATAATTGTCTCTCCGTCTTTGTTAGGAACAATGCTACTTGAGAGGCAACAGGAGACAAATGTACACTAGAAATCCTCTCTGTTATCAGTGCACTGACACGTCTCTTTGGGCGATGTTGCCTTATATGTTTGCCCACAAATGTCTACGTGCATCATTGTCCCCTGTCAATGAGATGTTTATTTGATAGTCTCATGTTCAACATTCCCCCCAGATACCTGAAATTTTTAAGATTTTTCTCATGACATCAATTGACTTCTGTCTGTCTTCACAGACAAAAACAGAAAAGCAGAAGTCTAACCTGTTTTATGGTTTTTCTTGACTTTTCTTGAATAATATGCTTAAAGTGCATTAAACAAGAAAGACATTTTGGAGGATGAAGCTTGTGCTGCTGTTTTCACACTGAACATTATAACCTTCAAGAAAGTATGGTTTATTGCAGGACTGCTGCATTAGACTGCATTAGTTTTAACTAGATGTACCTAATAAACTGGCAAAGGGACATCTTGCTGTTCTTAATTTCACCATTGTGATAGAATCTGTATGAATAAAGGAGGCAGTATTTTGTCAATCTTATTGTTGGTTTTTAATGTAAAATCTTCATTTAAAAAGCAGCTAGTAACAATAGCTGTCAGATAAATGTAGTAAAAAACAAAAATAACTAAGGAGTACAATATTTCCTATGAATTGTAATGGAGTAGTATGTGAAATAACATAAAATGAATACACTCAAGTAAAATACAAGCACCTCCAAATTGTACTTAAGTACAGTACTTGAATACATGCACTTAGTTACTTTCCAGCACTGGAAGAAAGTATCATAGTGATATTCCAGGTACCTCGTTTCCATGTAAAAGTAGTTTAAACCAGAATCAGCGAGCTGCCTGTAATGACGGTTACATGAAACGACACTGATTGCTTTAAATGCTACAATTTGACAATCCGCCTGTATGTTGGACACTGTGAGCGACTGACATTTCATTTGATACTTTGATATTTACTACATCCACAGAGAATTTGCTGTGGCCTACTTTTGTCTCTGGTCTGATCTGACTTTGCCATAATGTGTGTGTCTAAGTGCTGGCATGATTTTCTTCATCCCAGTATGATTTTTCCTTTTGCCCCAGTTGCCTTTTCAGTAAAAAAAAAAACTTTTCAAAAAGGAAGATTTGCATCTTAATGGATCATAGCAACAGCAGAGGCCCTCTCAGCACTGTGCTTTTCAGAGTCACATGCACTGCTGCAACGGCACGTATTAACAAACAAACAAACAAAAATTACTATTTCACATGTCAGATTAATACCCGTTCCAGGAAGCTTGTTTCGATCGTGCTGTAAAAACAGATCACTGATAGCAATGTATTAGTAGGGGATTAACATGACTTTCGCCCTGCTTTCTGTGCACAATAAAGCTTTAATCTAGGCTCTGACTGGGAGGCCGGGCTGCCGGGCCGGGCCAATGAGGTGCCTCGGCGTCTGTAGCATATCCCCGCCCATGGGTGTCTCCTGTGGTGGCGGTGTGGCCGGGCCTGGCAGCAGATGCAGTGACAGACGCGCCCCTGGGATTCCACCTGTCAGCTGCAAACGCACTAATCGACAGGCCTCGTATAAGCTGAACTCTCTGTCACCTCTCTGTCAAATCTTCATCTTCTCATTCGTCTGACAGATTCCCTCTGCCCACCCCCACCCTCTTCTTATCCATCCCAAACTCCGCCCATACACCGGTCTGCATAAAACACACCATCAGCCCTTCACGTCTGCTGCACCCGAACCAAATCCATTCCCTCTGTTCAATAAAGACGAAAATGGGTTGGTTTTTTGCTTTAAGGAATAATCCAAAAATCTTCTGTGCTGCTTCTTACCGCTCTTAAACAAACCCCACCTCCCTGCCTTTCAGCTTTAATGTGACAGAGGTGGGCTTTAATGTTCAGTAGTAATTGGGTAGGAGAGGGAGAGAGTGTTTGGGAGGAGGAGGAGGAGGAGGAAGGGTCATGGTCAGGTTTCTCATGGAGGTTATTCTGCATCTGTCTCTTAGCAACGACAGACCGCTCTTTGTACAGTCCTTGAGTTGATTGGTGCGTTTTTTTTCCCTCCTTGGTCACTGAAATGTTTTGCGAGGGGGCTCCTCGGCAGACAGGCTGCCTCCCATATTCACTGCTTTTAAGAATTGGTGTCCATGAGCATCAGATGGGCTCGCTGAGGCGTGGCACTCGCCGTATAGCTTCGCCTCCCTGAGTGTGAATGTGCGTTATTCACATGAGGAAAAAATGATGAAAAAAAAAGCCAAATTTAAAACAAAGCAAAACTGTAATCTTGTCAGAAAGCATTTGAGACCAATGTTCCTCTAAAGGTGATTACTTCATGGTTAGTAATCACCTTCTCAGTCTTT
This sequence comes from Oplegnathus fasciatus, assembly GCA_003416845.1. Lineage (NCBI taxonomy): Eukaryota > Metazoa > Chordata > Actinopteri > Centrarchiformes > Oplegnathidae > Oplegnathus > Oplegnathus fasciatus. Next base: position 2,065,479 of record NTHP01000032.1, read on the forward strand.
AGGTTTTGAAGTTTTGAGAAATGACATTGAATCAAGTGACTGTGTCGGAGTTTGGCGGCTCTGTGCTGCAGCTCATCATCCCAGATATCACCACTATCATATCCCCCTTCTCTTAAGCCAGTGTCAGGGAAAGGGCAGCCCGGGGTCAAGGGTCTCTGGAAGGAGCCAGGGGAACCTCTTGATTCACACCGTCAGCTTGAAGACATCAGAGCAGGGAGCCAGAGTGGCGTGATGTCAGTCAGAGGCATAGAACAGGATTAAAAGGGCAATTTGGGGACAAGGAAGCAAAATAAAGGGAGAAGGAAAGACCTTGTTCTCTTTTCCCAGCAGCTTGAATTTGCCCATAGACAGACAGACAGACAGACAGACAGATAGATAGATGGATAGAGGGCATTCATATCCATATGGAGATAGAAGGATGACAGAATTATGGCCTCACCTGTTTCACAGACTGGAGTGAAAAACACATGAAGGATGAAGTCTGCACAAACCATTTCACACAATGTGATGTATTTCCAAGATGCAATTAAATGACAAAGATGCAGTAATTGTCTGGTGGAGCTACTGATGGCCTGTAAAAGATTAGAGGATATTTTTCTTTGATCTGATGAGGTTTCCATGTCGAATGTGCTTCTGAACAGGCTTTCTGCACAAAATGTGAAATTGCTTCTCAGATGTTTCAGCCTGCAGGTCGCTTCAATGCCAGCCTCCAGACAGATGGAGCTTCATTTCGGCGATGAGAGTGCTTCTAATTCTCCTGAACGTTACAGGTTCTCACAATAACACCACTTTCCAATCAATGAAGTCGCTCAGGGACACCAGAGCAGCTACGTGAACTTTTATCGACTTGCACAACATTTAATGTGGTGGTTCTGTAAGCCTGTATACAGAGAGAGCCGTGCTGGAGTTTGGTAGTAAAAACGTGTGTTTGAGCAAAGAGGATCCTGGTTGTTTTCAGCTTCAGTCTCCGGTAAGTCTGATTAAAGGCGTTAGATTGAGCCACTGTACAGTCTGCTTCATTGTATGCGACTGTTTTCCTGAACAGGACAAAGTTCAGGAATGCGACGCTTTATAACCTTTACATCTATCACGGTGAAAGCGCACAATAACCACCGAATACCTCAGTAAATAAGTCAGTCAGTCAAATAAATAAATAAATAAATAAGCAAACTTGAAGAGATCCAGGATCGTATAGAATAAAATGAAAGTCTGTACGACACATTAAAGTATAATCAAATATAATTTCGCTGTTTGGTAAACATCAAAGGCTTTATGGAGATAAAATAGAGTAAAGTAGGCCTATTATTAAGTTTTTTTCTTTCGGCCCAAACGCTCACACACACCCTGACTGATATATTTATTGTAATGTTTTATTGGCTGGTTGTTTTCCTTCTCTGAAACTCCTTTTTTAAAAATAATTATTCATTCCCAACATTGCGCTTTGTTGTCAACAGTTAGTGAAAACATCTGTAGCCTGCTGGATTCTTGTTTTTTAATTCAATTTGAATGTTTCATTGTGAAAATAAGAGCATCTTGTCATTCAGACTTGCTTTTCACGATAGAAACTTGAGACAAACGTGTTAAAATCATGTAAAAAAAACAAAAAAGCAACTGGGGAAATAATTACAAAAACATACTGAAGTTAAAGAAAATAAAAATGTCAGGAAATTAAAAAAGCTGACTTTTTGGATGACAAACGAGTGGCAAAGAGCTGCTGATATATCGGACCTGGAGGTTTATTACAGCGTGCTACTTTGCCACTGAAATCTTGAAAGAAAAAAGGAGTAATCTAAAAGTGACCGAGTCAATAAATTGATAAATTCTTATCATTGTATTCGGTTGTAAAAGAAACTATCCGGTTGCTCTAAGTTATCAAATATTAAGTAGAAAATATTTCAAGTATGAAAAGATTCAACAGTTTCTTCAGGAGCCGGAGTTTCTCTGAAATATTTACCAGCGCTTATTTATTATATATGTTTCCCGTTAGACTTATTAACACAAATCCACAATAACCATTCAACTCAACCAAAGCAGTGAAACATATTTACAAAATAACAGAAACAAGAGAGAAATAAGAGCTGACAAGGTGGATTTCCATCATCCATCGACCGCTTTTCAAAGAAAAGTTCAGCTGCAACAACAAAACCACATCCAGGATGTTTTTTCAGCAGAGCTGCACCGTCGCTTTACAAGAGGCAACATATGAAAGCTTTGTGTGCAAAAGAAGAGGTTGTTTGTTTTTTTAGGATGGACTGATGATGCTCAGCCTTGATTCGAGAGGAAAACTGTCTTGTTTCCTGTTGATCCCAAACCTCTTTTCTTCTCGATTTATACAGCCTAATTGCGTTTTCTTTTTATTACAGTAAAGCTATTTCTAAACATTTTAAAAATATATATCCAGACCACATAATGGTGCTGAAATGAGATTTGGGGAGGATTATAAACCAGTTCGGCCTCATTGTAGATTTGAGAGTGATAATTATTGGTTTAAAGCACGTCATTGAAACGGCTTCAGAAGCAGTCAGCAGCTATTTCACATCACAAATAAACTATAAGGCAGCCACGGCCCGATATTTATTAACGTTCAGTTGTAATTGACATAATTATATTGAATGACTGATTTTATTTCACAACTCTGCTGTGAAAGCTGAAACTTCAAACAGGTGAAATAGCACAAAAAGCCACGTGGCCCCTGATCACATGTAGAGTTGACACGGAGCAGCTGGAGAACAAGTGACAGCAACTGGACACTTTTGACTTGTTCAGTCCTAAAATATTATTTTTCTGAAAACTAGTAAAAATAATTTTACTTGTTTTTAAGACCATTTCATCGTTTTCGTGAATTTTCCAGAAGCGTCCACATCATAAAACAAGGTTAGAATAATTTTATATGAAATATTAGTGACGTACAAAAGGTTAACTTGCATCATGAACAAGGTATATTTCATCACCCCACAAAAAAAAACAAAACAAAACAGTGAAGAAGAATATTTGGGAGGGACATTCTCAGATGAATATTGAATCTGATAAATATAATTTCCTATTAAGTGTAGTCTATTAGGCTACTTGAAAATCTGTAAACATTGTGATGTTGAAGCTTCCTGCGGGCTCGAGCCTCCGGGTTGAATAGTTAGTCCTCACTTGACACGATGAATATGAATATTTCAAGAAAAAAAACCTCAAGAGTGAGCTGATTGGCTACGCGCTTTCATTCCAGAAAGCTGATTGGCCCAGTGCAAACCACGCTGCGTAATGACTGTTCCGGCTTCAATTCCCCACAAAGAGCAGAGGCGCGGTGCTCTCTTATTTATGACTCGGACCAATCTTAGAAAACTGACGCAAACACGGAAGCAAATGAAAATCCATTTGAGCAACAGTGCTGGTAATTCTCCTGCTCCCAGATCTGAATTCCCCCCTCTGCTGCACCCTACATTACTCCTTGGCATTTTCTTCTTTTGGACCTGTACGTGTGTGGGAAAATGCTCCATTGTTTTATGTTGGCCCTTTGGCCAGAACACCCAGGGGCCGTCGAGCGCCCAGCTTCATCCTCCTCAGGGTAAACTGTTGTGACAGAGCACTCGGGGGCCCCTCATTAGCTCTCTGTCCACTAAGAAGCAAAGAAGCTGCTTTAATCCTCTCTGTCCTCCTCAATCTGGCAACACAGATACGATTATAATTCCATTCTGCTTTCTTGTCTTATGCAGACTTTCAGACTCTACCTTTATGAATTAATAGAATCCTTAATAGCAGAAAAGCATGTTTGTAAAGAGGTGTTAAGTTAGGGTCAAGCAGTAAAAACTGGTTTAACTTAGGTGAAAATACACTTCTGTGGCATATGGCTGTATGTCTGGTCTACTCCATAAGAACACATTAATTTTGTGTGTGTTTCGATGGTTGTTTCATATGCAAAGAATTCATTTTAACAATAATTGTAGCACTCCCAAAACAAAATCCAAAACCTGCATCTGCTTTCAAATTAAAATAAACACATCTGGCATGCAGGGTCAGCAGTGTGTGTGTGCTGTTTGTTGTGTGTTTTGTGAACGTTTTAAATACGTTTCAGTTGGTTAACTGAATGATAACTGCAGGTGGAAAGTTAACTGTTTCCCTGCAGCAGGTCTTCAAATAAGGCAAATTCAAATAAATCTTGACACACACACATAAGGTCTGTCACTGAGAAGCAATTATTTTGATTAAAATGTCTGATTAGTGACAGTGTTCCAGTCAGGAACCGGCTCCAGAACCCCAGACAGCTCTGCTTGGCTCTCATTTCCTTATTCAGTTTCCGTACACAAGCTCATGTGCTCGCTCACTCACACACACACACACACACACACACACACACACACACACACACACACACATATATACACACATTTTTCTTCTTCTTTTGCGAGTGGGGGCAGACATAAACAACATAGAATTGAAATGGCAAAATAAACCAAATACACTTTATTTATAAATCTTGAGTTATAATTTAATACGGTACCAATATGTTAACCAATATGCTTTCACAGTACATCAGAGTGGTTGTCAAAAAGAAGTAAACACAAGTACACAGTCGCACACACACAGATGCATACACGCACGCACATAAACACACACACACGCTTTCAGTTCAGCAATACCCTGCAGTGGTCTATTGTGCCATTAAGCGGCCTGGGCTCATAAATGCATGAATCATAATGAAATAGATTTGTTACTTGACCTGGGAAGTTGTGTACAGTTCATTTACCCCGTTAAGAAACTGCAGTTACAGTATACATCAGGCCCAGTGCTCTTAAAATCTCTCTGAGACAGTCAGTGTAAAAGACCTGGAAACATAAATGAATCTGAAGTGTTTGGTAATGCATTCATCATTAATCCAGTAAAGTAATGTCATTACTTTTCCCTGTAACAAGTTACCAGTCAAAAGAATACAATTCTGACTTTAATTATAAAAATATCAGATTAACGCACAGCTATCTAACATTCAGCCTCCTTCTTATCTTTTTTTTGTGTGTGTGCCATAACTGGCCTTGTTATCATCTCTCAGTTTGGATGAGAAACGGCAGAAAAGTTGAATTTCTCTGAGAAGCAAAATTCACGAATTTGATGAGAAATAAAAATGATGTTCTCGAGTTTCTGATCGTTCAGAGGAGAAAAAGCTGTTTTTAAATGTTGTTTTTAGAAGGCAAGAAAGAGTAGAAATGAAACATTATGGCAAGAGGAAATAATTACATCTGCCAGGAAGTAATAACTACAATATTTAAGGAAATATTAATGTAAGAAAGTAATGATATTACCTACGAAAGGAGTAATGCATTACTTGGCGCAACCTAACACTGATCATGAGAAGTGCATTTTCCAAACCTGTTTTGCTCTTTTTTCTTCTCATTCTCTGTATGTCGATAATGCAAATAGAAGAAGAACCCAAAGTAACTACAACGGAGCATTAATCTCACCATTCTGTCTGTACACAATTGAGTAAATGGGTTAAAGTCGGATGATGTTGGGTTTCAAACACCTGCGTTCAATCTTTCTGAAATGTTCCTTTAGTCCAAAGTGCCATGTCTGGAAGGTATGAAAAAAACAAACAAACAAAAAAAAACAGATCGACACAAGACAATCCCTGCAGTTTTCTCACTGGCCGGGGCAAAAATACGTAAAACATTTAAAAAAGGAGCCAAAACATAATTTACAAGCACGATAAATATACACACAGGGTCCAATAAATATTGTTTGTTATCCCAAAAATCTGAGTTGTCACCACACTGCGAAAAATGTCCATCATAACCAGTCATTTCATCTCACGAAACACTGTTTGTCTTTGAACAGGTAAAAAATTCTGCCAACGGGATCAAATCGTTTATTTCGGAAAAATGTTTCATTCATTTTAGGGACTTTTCTCGACATATATAGGGATCAAGGCAGATCGCTCCGCTGGTGCCGAGTAATGGTGGTTTGTATGAGAAAAATTAAGAATTGAGATCATATTTTTTATATCGGAAATGCCTGCAATTATCTCATTCCACTGGCAGTGTTTTTCCTTGTTCAAAGCAACAGAGATTTTACGCGGCACTGAAATGACTTGATTTGAGGTGTGGGACCTTTCCTGACCTTAGTAGCACCACTGTAGCTTTTTCCTCTATTGAATAGGCATGTAAGGCCAGTTGAAGCTGCTTCCGGACAGCAGCATGTCCCTTATCAGAGTTTCTATGGGAGTTTTCCCCACCAGACGGACGAAGAAAAGCTGCTCTATGACAGACGAAGAGACGGTGCGGAGGGAAGGCAAGCGGAGCAGCAGCTTCCCGAACCTGTTAGGCTGGTTGGGATACTGGCTCCTCACATACTCCTCTAAAGCACACTGGGATTTCTCCTGCAGGCCCTCCACGTGAGCCACGTCCGACAGACCACAAGCATCTACGTAGGAGAGAACAACAGCGAGACAAAAAACACAAGCAGGAGAAGAAGCGGTCAAGACCAGAGGTTCAACCAGGCATCCAAAGGAAACACCAGCAAAATGAGGAATAATTTAACGTTGCAGGTATTAAACACAGAGTGACAACAACACACAGCAGCACAGGGAAGTCACAACAAGTCAGTGGAGGATGTAGTGTTATATAAATATAGGTGAACTATGAAGGCAAAAAACCACCAGAAACAAAAAACAATTATATTTTCAGATAAAAAAAACCATCACGGGTTTGCTCTTAAAAGTTATTGTTTTTACTGTTTACTTGATGAAAGCATTAAGTTATTTGTGTTTATTATCTTATTATCTGCTTTATTATCTCAGCGGTTCTGAGTAAATCTGGGTGAGATAGTAACAGAACAGTAAAGCAGGTATGCAACATTCCCCTGTCAACAATATCTAACGATAAATAAATCAGTCAGTCAGACATGGTCAGGCAATAATGTACAATACAAGTACAAAGGTGTCAAAATGTAATACGTAAATAGGAAAAATCTCTGAAAGAAAGATGGCGCTGTTGCTCCCAACAAATCTAAAAAATTATGTTCAGAACAAGAAATAAGGAAACAGTATGGATACGTATCAGAGCACAGGCAGAGTGTTAACTGCTTTACTGTATAAGACCTTTACATACTGTATGTGTTCTACTGTAACGCTGCAGGCCGGACGGCAGCAGGGGTTAAAGAACGCTCTCTGTGTCCCAGTTTAAAGACACGTGTTCAAATGTGCTCATGGGGACTAAAATAGACGTACACTGGAGACCCTTTTTACTTTTTACTCTGCTTCTATACTCGTCCTTTTGAACCTGTTCACGATACAGCCATCAAACATCATTCTGACTGTTATTAAAAGGCTCTCAAATAAGTAGTGTGCATTCTGCAATGCAGGGCCGGACCCACAGTTTCATTTATTTCAGCAAAGGTCTTTTATTAAAGAATTAGTTATAAGCCAGAAATTCGAAGGTGTTACAATTTAAAGATATAACAAAAAATAAATATTGTATTTGCATTTTATTTTATTTTGGTAATTCGTGTTTGAAGCAATGGTAAGAATTAGATACATAAATAAATAAACTCCTTTCTCCTATTTAGTTCTTTTAATTCATTATTTGATAAATAAACAAATGCTAAATTTAAAGCCTGCAAATTAACTTCCGTTATAATTGAACTGCTTTCTGTTTGGGGCTTAAAATAAACCTGATAAAACAGAAAAGAAAAAACAGCGTATTTGATAAAATACTTTGCTGATGCGTCTTTTATGTGAAGCAACAATAGAACAAAATATTAGATGCTGTGAAATGTTAAGCACCCAGCCCTGTTTTCAGTTCAGATCCATGCAAAGTGTTTGATATTCCAGGAGCTGCAGGGATATGATGCCTTTTGTGAAACCACCCAAACTGACTCACAGCCCCTTAAATGTTATAATAATAATAAACTTCATAATACTGACTGTTCCTTTAAGGGCTGACAAGCTGTATGAGGTCACATAAGTTCACCGTAGATCCCAGTCAGTAAAGAAATTATATAAGACTTTTTTCTGTTTTCTTTTCTTTGGTTTTGGGCTTTTTTAAAATTGGCTTCAGTGATTCTGGCGGTCCGAGTTCTGACCAAACTGAAATTTGCAGGAAAATATATGTTTTGCGTCAAATATCTTTTTTATTTATTTATTTATTTATTTATTTTTTACAGTAAAATGAGGAAGACCATGAGTCGAGATTTAACGAACATAACCTTTAACCCCCCGTTTTTGCGCATTCAAGTAATGTTCTGAAACACGGGACATTCGTGGTTTTTGCCAAGAAAACGACACATTTGTGGTGAAGTATTTTTAGGGATTTAAACCAGCTTTTTATTTCCCACTACACCAATGCTCAGACCGCCATTATGAAACATTCGTTTTGTGAACATATTTCTTATTTAGGCCTAATGATGGTCGTTTCTGTTACAATAAGACGTCTTATAGGCGCTTTTCTTAAAAATCAAAATATTCATATTTCATTCATCCTTTTATTTACAGCCTATAGAGTGATGTTATTTTGTTCATGCTGGTGGTTGTTTGGCGGGATATCATTTTATTTACTCCATCACACCACTGTCCACACAAAGACGAGAAGCTCGTGCTAAAAACACATTTGAGCCCCCAGGCCTCCATGTTTGGACGCAGAGAGCGAGAGTTTACCTGTGGTGAACAGCACGATGGCTTTGATGCAGCTGTACTCTGCCGAGTCCACGTGCAGCACCTTGAGCTTCTCCACCTGCTCCTGGAAGACCCGGATGTGGTCCATGAAGGCCACCACCCGGTCCGCGGACATCGGGGAGGCGTGGAGGCCGGCGGCGGCCAGCAGCGGGGCGACGTGGACGGGCATGGAGCACTGGGCGGCGTTCAGGACGAACAGTTCGCTCCAGGTGAGGCGGAGCAGGGCCACCTGGTCCGTCACCTGCAGGTCCGGGAAGAAAGGGATGTTGCGGGCCCACTCCACGGCGCTGAAGAGCATCCGGGCCGCAAGCTCGCAGATGTTCTCGATACCCATGATGTTGTTGCTCTGCAGGCACTGAGAGCCGAACCTGGAGGTCGGGTAGGGCTCGGCCCGCAGCAGGAGAGAGATGTATCCCGACAGATAGGAGTGACACTGCAGAGGGTCTCCGTTAGTCAGAGCGAACTGGCCGTGGTAAGACTGGGTGGGAAGTCTGCCTCTCTGGACAGCTGCAACGAAAAACAGCAGAAATGTCAAATCAAGCTGGAAGACGATTAATAAAAGCAGATGACATTTAAAGAAAAGCAGTTAAATGGAGGGGACATCTTTTAAAGCAGCAGGGATGTCAGTAAAATATATTATAAACACACACACACACACACACACACACACACACACACATACCAGTTTTTGTGCCATTAAGAGTTCCTTTCTACGGCCTGTGGTAGCTTATGGTAGCCTAGCTCTTGAGAAATGGACTTGAATAAGTGTTCCAGACATGTCCTGGAAAGAAATGTCACATTCACCTCGATGCTTGGGAATCTATTTCTAGGCCACGACCTGCACATAGTGGCGTGCGGGATTTTTCTGCGTGTTTGTGGGTCTTTGGCGGGTCTTATTTCATTTGAAAATGTTTCGTGCGCGCCTTGAACTCAGCACCTCTAATATCAGCTACTTTCTGGCGTTAACTTCGCAGTGTGCACACTTTGACAGCAGCCCACGAGGCCTGTGGTTATTCCTCCTTAATTTTCGGTGGTGAAATTTGCACTCGACATAATTCAAATGTGCAATAAAACTGATTTTTTTTTTTACAACTCTCCGATGTCAGTTATTTTGGCAGCGGTAATAATAGGCTACAGTAGGCTGCGTTGGGCCTGTACGACCAGCATGCATAATAAATACGAGCACACACACACAGTCCACATGCGCAAACATTATCTACCAAAAACGTCACGCACTTGGAGGCTACAATTTAAACGAAAAAGCATCGAAATGAAACTAAAATGTAGCGAAATGACTGTCGAATTTGAACACGTGACATTTAAAGCAGCTTCGGGCTGTTTCGGCCACACAATGGCCACGCGGGACGGATATAAAGCGGGCGAGTATAGCAACAATAATATACTGAACATGCTACGACATGCTAGCTGGGACACACAAACCTCTGTAATATCACAGGCTAGACAGTGCAGACGGCATGGAGACTAGTGTCCGAGACAAATGGGCTGATGTGAAGAGAATATGAAGAGGCGGAGGAAATATCTCTACAATATCACGGACTAGACAAAGGCAACACAAATGGCCGTGTCCAGGAAGAAAATGATGTACACACACTAGCTACACACACGTAGCACGCACGACATTTACAGCAGCTTAAAGGACATGTGGTCCAAGATAATCATGTTGGTAAATAAAGAGCATTGTGTGAAGCTGAGCAGTGTCCTGAGCCGTGTGGTGCTGGATAATATGATGTGATAATACCGATAGCAACAACAGGAGGACGCCAGCCCGTACCTTCCCTCCTCATGCCGACTTTGAGGCATTTCTTGAGGCGACAGTACTGGCACTGGTTGCGGTGGTGCTGGTCTACGGGACAGTTCCTGTTGGCCCTGCAGGTGTAGGACAGGTTCCTCCTGACGCTGCGTTTAAAGAAGCTCTTACATCCCTCACATGTGAACTGTCCGTAGTGCTTCCCGCTGGATTTATCCCCGCACACGATGCACTCGATCTGCTGGCTCTGGTGTTTGTCCATGGACGAGGAAGAGGAGGAGGAAGAGGACGTGTTGTTGTTATTGTTGGTGGTGGTGGTGGTCGCGGTGGTGGTGCTGGACGGGTTGGGCGGCGGTGCGCCTTGGGGTGCTGCTACTGCTGCCGGGGGTATTTCCAGAGAGGGTGCCGGATTCATGTGTCCCGTCAGCTCCCCGGGCAGAGACAGAGGTGCGACCTGGGACACCGGGGAGGAGAGGGCCCCCTGAGCGTCCCCGACCCCCTCGGTGTTTCTCCACGCCACCATAGCCATATCGACCGTCTCCAAAACTTTGCGCGCCCAACTTTCCTCTTTTTTTACGCTATAATTAACGCACGCGATTTGTCTGCATGAATTAGCAATACACATTCAAGGAAACTGCGGCATTGTTTGACAAAATTAAATACAAGTTACGCCTCAAAATAGGAACAGAGCTGGTAAGATAACGGCAATATGATTATAACGCGCGACTTCACAAGTAAAGAATGGGCAGTCACCCAGAAACAGCTTCGGCGCGGTGGAAATCCAAAAAGAAAGCGTCATTCAGACCGAGATAATGCACTATAACATCCACGGAGGGAAACATAAAGGCAGACAACACTGAGCCAAAATCCACGGAGGAAAGCGACGTTATCCCCAAAAAAATACACAATCTGATCCTTCCTGTCCTGTATGTCCAGCTTTAAACAGAATACCGTGCGAGCAGATCCTTCATCAGAGATGGAGTCGCCGGACCAGGCTTTCCAGACGCTCCCTGCTCTCCCGATCAGTCAGAAGTTACATTAAAAAGACAACGGAGGGGAGAGAGAGAGAGAGAGGGTGATGGATGGTGATTTTGATGATGCTTTGCTCCGGGACGGAGGAGGAGAGTGGTGCGTCCACACGTCACGGGCTGTGACTCGGTGACGTCTGCGCTTGGGGCGGGGTTAACGCGGGGGGGCGGGGGGGG